>OZ034976.1:36190931-36541510 GCA_964030785.1 Siderastrea siderea | reverse complement strand
GAATTAGCCCCAAAAAGCAGAACAAAGCTAATTGGCGCTCTCAGCTGCATGCACAAAGGTCCCAAATGCATTCAATCCCTCTGGGACCATCCGAAAAAAATTCCTTTTGTGCAAAAGCACAAAGAAGGCGCGATCTGTGCGATCCTTAGGGAAAAAACCCCATTTTTGGCCTTCCCAGAGGCGAGAAAAGGTGTTGTTTACTTCGCAAGGCTGCGCAAGGCTGCGCACTGGCCCAATAATAATGCAAACCCCTCGGGGCTATCAGAAAAAAAAGTTTATTGTGTAGAAAGGCGCGATCTGTGCGATCCTTAAAGAAAAAACCCCATTTTTGGCCTTCCAAGACACGAGAAAAGGTGTTGTTTACTTCGCAAGGCTGCGCAAGGCTGCGCACTGGCCCAATAATAATGCAAATCCCTCGGGGCTATCAGAACAAAAAGTTTATTGTGTAGAAAGGCGCGATCTGTGCGATCCTTAGGGAAAAAACCCCATTTTTGGCCTTTCCAGAGGCGAAAAAAGGTGTTGTTAACTTCGCAAGGCTGCGCAAGGCTGCGCACTGGCCCAATAATAATGCAAATCCCTCGGGGCTATCAGAAAAAAAGTTTATTGCGTAGAAAGTCTGCGATTTTGTCGATAAGGTGGGAATTTCTGTTTTCAGAGGGGTGGGGTGGGTCCCTCAAAAAAGTGCTGGTTTTGGTGCAACGGCCTCAGCACAAAAGCAGCCCAGATCCCGTTGCGGCACCAAAAAACATTCCATTTGGCACTATTTTTATCGAATTTGGCGATACTAAAAAGTGCTGCACTTTTTCAGGGCTTGAATTAGCCCCAAAAAGCAGAAAAAAGCTAATTGGCGCTCTCAGCTTCATGCACAAAGGTCCCAAATGCATTCAATCCCTCTGGGACCATCCGAAAAAAATTCCTTTTGTGCAAAAGCACAAAGAAGGCGCGATCTGTGCGATCCTTAGGGAAAAAACCCCATTTTTGGCCTTCCCAGAGGTGAGAAAAGGTGTTGTTTACTTCGCAAGGCTGCGCAAGGCTGCGCACTGGCCCAATAATAATGCAAATCCCTCGGGGCTATCAGAAAAAAAGTTTATTGTGTAGAAAGGTGCGATGTGTGCCATCCTTAGGGAAAAAACCCCATTTTTGGCCTTCCTAGAGGCTATTAAAAAAAAAAAGTTTATTGTGTAGAAATTCGCGATCTGTGCGATCTTTAGGGAAAAAACCCCATTTTTGGCCTTCCCAGAGGCATAAGAAGGTGTTGTTAACTTCGCAAGGCTGCGCAAGGCTGCGCACTGGCCCAATAATAATGCAAGTCCCTCGGGGCTATCAGAAAAAAAGTTTATTGCGTAGAAAGTCTGTGATTTTGTCGATAAGGTGGGAATTTCTGTTTTCAGAGGGGTGGGGTGGGTCCCTCAAAAAGTGCTGGTTTTGGTGCAACGGCCCCAGCACAAAAGCAGCCCAGATCCCGTTGCGGCACGAAAAAACATTCCATTTGGCACTATTTGTATCGAATTTCGCGATACTAAGAAGTGCTGCACTTTTTCAGGGCTTGAATTAGCCCCAAAAAGCAGAAAAAAGCTAATTGGCGCTCTCAGCTGCATGCACAAAGGTCCCAAATGCATTCAATCCCTCTGGGACCATCCGAAAAAAATTCCTTTTGTGCAAAAGCACAAAGAAGGCGCGATCTGTGCGATCCTTAGGAAAAAACCCCATTTTTGGCCTTCCCAGAGTCGAAAAAAGGTGTTGTTAACTTCGCAAGGCTGCGCACTGGCCCAATAATAATGCAAATCCCTCGGGGCTATCAGAAAAAAACGTTTATTGTGTAGAAAGGCGCGATGTGTGCGATCCTCAGGGAAAAAACCCCATTTTTGGCCTTCCCAGAGGCGAAAAAAGGTGTTGTTTACTTCGCAAGGCTGGGCAAGGCTGTGCACAGGCCCAATAATAATGCAAATCCCTCGGGGCTATCAGAAAAAAAAGTTTATTGTGTAGAAAGGCGCGATCTGTGCGATCCTTAGGGAAAAAACCCCATTTTTGGCCTTCCAAGAGGCGAAAAAAGGTGTTGTTAACTTCGCAAGGCTGCGCAAGGCTGCGCACTGGCCCAATAATAATGCAAATCCCTCGGGGCTATCAGAAAAAAAAGTTTATTGCGTAGAAAGTCTGCGATTTTGTCGATAAGATGGGAATTTCTGTTATCAGAGTGGTGGGGTGGGTCCCTCAAAAAAGTGCTGGTTTTGGTGCAACGGCCCCAGCACAAAAGCAGCCCAGATCCCGTTGCGGCACCAAAAAACATTCCATTTGGCACTATTTTTATCGAATTTGGCGATACTAAAAAGTGCTGCACTTTTTCAGGGCTTGAATTAGCCCCAAAAAGCAGAAAAAAGCTAATTGGCGCTCTCAGCTGCATGCACAAAGGTCCCAAATGCATTCAATCCCTCTGGGACCATCCGAAAAAAATTCCTTTTGTGCAAAAGCACAAAGAAGGCGCGATCTGTGCGATCCTTAGGGAAAAAAACCCATTTTTGGCCTTCCCAGAGGCGAAAAAAGGTGTTGTTAACTTCGCAAGGCTGCGCACTGGCCCAATAATAATGCAAATCCCTTGGGGCTATCAGAAAAAAAAGTTTATTGTGTAGAAAGGCGCGATGTGTGCGATCCTTAGGGAAAAAACCCCATTTTTGGCCTTCCCAGAGGCGAAAAAAGGTGTTGTTAACTTTGCAAGGCCCTGCAAGTCTGCGCATTGGCCCAATAATAATGCAAATCCCTCGGGGCTATCAGAAAAAAAAGTTTATTGTGTAGAAAGGCGCGATGTGTGCGATCCTTAGGGAAAAAACCCCATATTTGGCCTTCCCAGAGGCGAAAAAAGGTGTTGTTAACTTCGCAAGGCTTCGCAAGGCTGCGCACTGGCCCAATAATAATGCAAATAGCTAGGGGCTATCAGAAAAAAAAGTTTATTGTGTAGAAAGGCGCGATGTGTGTGATTCTTAGGGAAAAAAACTCATTTTTGGCCTTCCCAGAGGCGAGAAAAGGTGTTGTTTACTTCGCAAGGCTGCGCAAGGCTGCGCACTGGCCCAATAATAATGCAAATCCCTCGGGGCTATCAGAAAAAAAAGTTTATTGTGTAGAAAAGCGCGATGTGTGCGATCCTTAAGGAAAAAACCCCATTTTTGGCCTTCCAAGAGGCGAGAAAAGGTGTTGTTTACTTCGCAAGGCTGCGCCAGGCTGCGCACTGGCCCAATAATAATGCAAATCCCTCGGGGCTATCACAAAAAAAAGTTTATTGTGTAGAAAGGCGCGATGTGTGCGATCCTTAGGGAAAAAACCCCATATTTGGCCTTCCCAGAGGCGAAAAAAGGTGTTGTTAACTTCGCAAGGCTTCGCAAGGCTGCGCACTGGCCCAATAATAATGCAAATAGCTAGGGGCTATCAGAAAAAAAAGTTTATTGTGTAGAAAGGCGCGATGTGTGTGATTCTTAGGGAAAAAAACTCATTTTTGGCCTTCCCAGAGGCGAGAAAAGGTGTTGTTTACTTCGCAAGGCTGCGCAAGGCTGCGCACTGGCCCAATAATAATGCAAATCCCTCGGGGCTATCAGAAAAAAAAAGTTTATTGTGTAGAAAAGCGCGATGTGTGCGATCCTTAAGGAAAAAACCCCATTTTTGGCCTTCCAAGAGGCGAAAAAAGGTGTTGTTAACTTCGCAAGGCTGCGCAAGGCTGCGCACTGGCCCGATAATAATGCAAATCCCTCGGGGCTATCAGAAAAAAAGTTTATTGCGTAGAAAGTCTGCGATTTTGTCGATAAGGTGGGAATTTCTGTTTTCAGAGGGGTGGGGTGGGTCCCTCAAAAAGTGCTGGTTTTGTTGCAACGGCCCCAGCACAAAAGCAGCCCAGATCCCGTTGCGGCACCAAAAAACATTCCATTTGGCACTATTTTTATCGAATTTGGCGATACTAAAAAGTGCTGCACTTTTTCAGGGCTTGAATTAGCCCCAAAAAGCAGAAAAAAGCTAAGTGGCGCTCTCAGCTGCATGCACAAAGGTCCCAAATGCATTCAATCCCTCTGGGACCATCCAAAAAAAATTCCTTTTGTGCAAAAGCACAAAGAAGGCGCGATCTGTGCGATCCTTAGGGAAAAAACCCCATTTTTGGCCTTCCCAGAGGCGAAAAAAGGCGTTGTTAACTTCGCAAGGCTGCACAAGGCTGCGCACTTTCACAATAATAATGCAAATCCCTCGGGGCTATCAGAAACAAAAAATTAATTGTGTAGAAAGGCGCGATGTGTGCGATCCTTAGGGAAAAAACCCCATTTTTGGCCTTCCCAGAGGCGAGAAAAGGTGTTGTTAGCTTCGCAAGGCTGCGCAAGTCTGCGCATTGGCCCAATAATAATGCAAATCCCTCGGGGCTATCAGAAAAAAAAGTTTATTGTGTAGAAAGGCGCGATGTGTGCGATCCTTAGGAAAAACCCCATTTTTAGCCTTCCCAGAGGCGAAAAAAGGTGTTGTTAACTTCGCAAGGCTGCGCAAGTCTGCGCATTGGCCCAATAATAATGCAAATCCCTCGGGGCTATCAGAAAAAAAAGTTTATTGTGTAGAAAGGCGCGATGTGTGCGATCCTTAGGGAAAAAACCCCATTTTTGGCCTTCCCAGAGGCGAAAAAAGGTGTTGTTAACTTTGCAAGGCCCTGCAAGTCTGCGCATTGGCCCAATAATAATGCAAATCCTCGGGGCTATCAGAAAAAAAAGTTTATTGTGTAGAAAGGCGCGATGTGTGCGATCCTTAGGGAAAAAACCCCATTTTTAGCCTTCCCAGAGGCGAAAAAAGGTGTTGTTAACTTCGCAAGGCTGCGCAAGTCTGCGCATTGGCCCAATAATAATGCAAATCCCTCGGGGCTATCAGAAAAAAAAGTTTATTGTGTAGAAAGGCGCGATGTGTGCGATCCTTAGGGAAAAAACCCCATTTTTGGCCTTCCCAGAGGCGAAAAAAGGTGTTGTTAACTTCGCAAGGCTGTGCAAGGCTGCGCACTGGCCCAATAATAATGCAAATCCCTCGGGGCTATCAGAAAAAAAAGTTTATTGCGTAGAAAGTCTGCGATTTTGTCGATAAGGTGGGAATTTCTGTTTTCAGAGGGGTGGGGTGGGTCCCTCAAAAAAGTGCTGGTTTTGGTGCAACGGCCCCAGCACAAAAGCAGCCCAGATCCCGTTGCGGCACCAAAAAACATTCCATTTGGCACTATTTTTATCGAATTTGGCGATACTAAAAAGTGCTGCACTTTTTCAGGGCTTGAATTAGCCCCAAAAAGCAGAAAAAGCTAATTGGCGCTCTCAGCTGCATGCACAAAGCTCCCAAATGCATTCAATCCCTCTGGGACCATCCGAAAAAAATTCCTTTTGTGCAAAAGCACAAAGAAGGCGCGATATGTGCGATCCTTAGGGAAAAAACCCCATTTTGGCCTTCCCAGAGGCGAAAAAAGGTGTTGTTAACTTCGCAAGGCTGCGCAAGGCTGCGCACTGGCCCAATAATAATGCAAATCCCTCGGGGCTATCAGAAAAAAAAGTTTATTGTGTAGAAAGGCGCGATGTGTGCGATCCTTAGGGAAAAAACCCCATTCTTGGCTTTCCCAGAGGCGAAAAAAGGTGTTGTTAACTTCGCAAGGCTGCGCAAGTCTGCGCATTGGCCCAATAATAATGCAAATCCCTCGGGGCTATCAGAAAAAAAAGTTTATTGTGTAGAAAGGCGCGATGTGTGCGATCCTTAGGGAAAAAAACCCATTTTTGGCCTTCCCAGAGGCGAAAAAAGGTGTTGTTAACTTCGCAAGGCTGCGCAAGTCTGCGCATTGGCCCAATAATAATGCAAATCCCTCTGGGCTATCAGAAAAAAAAGTTTATTGTGTAGAAAGGCGCCATGTGTGCGATCCTTAGGGAAAAAACCCCATTTTTGGCCTTCCCAGAGGCGAAAAAAGGTGTTGTTAACTTCGCAAGGCTGCGCAAGGCTGTGCACTGGCCCAATAATAATTCAAATCCCTCGGGGCTATCAGAAAAAAAAGTTTATTGCGTAGAAAGTCTGCGATTTTGTCGATAAGGTGGGAATTTCTGTTTTCAGAGGGGTGGGGTGGGTCCCTCAAAAAAGTGCTGGTTTTGGTGCAACGGCCCCAGTACAAAAGCAGCCCAGATCCCGTTGCGGCACCAAAAAACATTCCATTTGGCACTATTTTTATCGAATTTGGCGATACTAAAAAGTGCTGCACTTTTTCAGGGCTTGAATTAGCCCCAAAAAGCAGAAAAAAGCTAATTGGCGCTCTCAGCTGCATGCACAAAGGTCCCAAATGCATTCAATCCCTCTGGGACCATCCGAAAAAAATTCTTTTTGTGCAAAAGCACAAAGAAGGCGCGATATGTGCGATCCTTAGGGAAAAAACCCCATTTTTGGCCTTCCCGGAGGCGAAAAAAGGCGATGTTAACTTCGCAAGGCTGCGCAAGTCTGCGCACTGGCTTAATAATAATGCAAATCCCTCGGGGCTATCAGAAAAAAAAGTTTACTGTGTAGAAAGGCGCGATGTGTGCAATCCTTAAGGAAAAAACCCCATTTTTGGCCTTCCCAGAGGCGAAAAAAGGTGTTGTAAACTTCGCAAGGCTGTGCAAGTCTGCGCATTGGCCCAATAATAATGCAAATCCCTCGGGGCTATCAGAAAAAAAAGTTTATTGTGTAGAAAGGCGCGATGTGTGCGATCCTTAGGGAAAAAACCCCATTTTTGGCCTTCCCAGAGGCGAAAAAAGGTGTTGTAAACTTCGCAAGGCTGTGCAAGTCTGCGCATTGGCCCAATAATAATGCAAATCCCTCGGGGCTATCAGAAAAAAAAGTTTATTGTGTAGAAAGGCGCGATGTGTGCGATCCTTAGGGAAAAAACCCGATTTTTGGCCTTCCCAGAGGCGAAAAAAGGCGTTGTTAACTTCGCAAGGCTGCACAAGGCTGCGCACTTTCACAATAATAATGCAAATCCCTCGGGGCTATCAGAAAAAAAAGTTTATTGTGTAGAAAGGCGCGATGTGTGCGATCCTTAGGGAAAAAACCCCATTTTTGGCCTTCCCAGAGGCGAAAAAGGGTGTTGTTAACTTCGCAAGGCTGCGCAAGTCTGCGCATTGGCCCAATAATAATGCAAATCCCTCGGGGCTATCAGAAAAAAAAGTTTATTGTGTAGAAAGGCGCGATGTGTGCGATCCTTAGGGAAAAAACCCCATTTTTAGCCTTCCCAGAGGCGAAAAAAGGTGTTGTTAACTTCGCAAGGCTGCGCAAGTCTGCGCATTGGCCCAATAATAATGCAAATCCCTCGGGGCTATCAGAAAAAAAAGTTTATTGTGTAGAAAGGCGCGATGTGTGCGATCCTTAGGGAAAAAACCCCATTTTTGGCCTTCCCAGAGGCGAAAAAAGGTGTTGTTAACTTCGCAAGGCTGCGCAAGTCTGCGCATTGGCCCAATAATAATGCAAATCCCTCGGGGCTATCAGAAAAAAAAGTTTATTGTGTAGAAAGTCTGCGATTTTGTCGATAAGGTGGGAATTTCTGTTTTCTGAGGGGTGGGGTGGGTCCCTCAAAAAAGTGCTGGTTTTGGTGCAACGGCCCCAGCACAAAAGCAGCCCAGCTCCCGTTGCGGCACCAAAAAACATTCCATTTGGCACTATTTTTATCGAATTTGGCGATACTAAAAAGTGCTGCACTTTTTCAGGGCTTGAATTAGCCCCAAAAAGCAGAAAAAAGCTAATTGGCGCTCTCAGCTGCATGCACAAAGGTCCCAAATGCATTCAATCCCTCTGGGACCATCCAAAAAAAATTCCTTTTGTGCAAAAGCACCAAGAAGGCGCGATATGTGCGATCCTTAGGGAAAAAACCCCATTTTTGGCCTTCCCAGAGGCGAAAAAAGGTGTTGTTAACTTCGCAAGGCTGCACAAGGCTGCGCACTTTCACAATAATAATGCAAATCCCTCGGGGCTATCAGAAAAAAAAGTTTATTGTGTAGAAAGGCGCGATGTGTGCGATCCTTAGGGAAAAAACCCCATTTTTGGCCTTCCCAGAGGCGAGAAAAGGTGTTGTTAGCCTCGCAAGGCTGTGCAAGTCTGTGCATTGGCCCAATAATAATGCAAATCCCTCGGGGCTATCAGAAAAAAAAGTTTATTGTGTAGAAAGGCGCGATGTGTGCGATCCTTAGGGAAAAACCCCATTTTTAGCCTTCCCAGAGGCGAAAAAAGGTGTTGTTAACTTCGCAAGGCTGCGCAAGTCTGCGCATTGGCCCAATAATAATGCAAATCCCTCGGGGCTATCAGAAAAAAAAGTTTATTGTGTAGAAAGGCGCGATGTGTGCGATCCTTAGGGAAAAAACCCCATTTTTGGCCTTCCCAGAGGCGAAAAAAGGTGTTGTTAACTTTGCAAGTCCCTGCAAGTCTGCGCATTGGCCCAATAATAATGCAAATCCCTCGGGGCTATCAGAAAAAAAAGTTTATTGTGTAGAAAGGCGCGATGTGTGCGATCCTTAGGGAAAAAACCCCATTTTTGGCCTTCCCAGAGGCGAAAAAAGGTGTTGTTAACTTCGCAAGGCTGTGCAAGGCTGCGCACTGGCCCAATAATAATGCAAATCCCTCGGGGCTATCAGAAAAAAAAGTTTATTGCGTAGAAAGTCTGCGATTTTGTCGATAAGGTGGGAATTTCTGTTTTCAGAGGGGTGGGGTGGGTCCCTCAAAAAAGTGCTGGTTTTGGTGCAACGGCCCCAGCACAAAAGCAGCCCAGATCCCGTTGCGGCACCAAAAAACATTCCATTTGGCACTATTTTTATCGAATTTGGCGATACTAAAAAGTGCTGCACTTTTTCAGGGCTTGAATTAGCCCCAAAAAGCAGAAAAAAGCTAATTGGCGCTCTCAGCTGCATGCAAAAAGCTCCCAAATGCATTCAATCCCTCTGGGACCATCCGAAAAAAATTCCTTTTGTGCAAAAGCACAAAGAAGGCGCGATATGTGCGATCCTTAGGGAAAAAAACCCCATTTTTGGCCTTCCCAGAGGCGAAAAAAGGCGTTGTTAACTTCGCAAGGCTGCGCAAGGCTGCGCACTGGCCCAATAATAATGCAAATCCCTCGGGGCTATCAGAAAAAAAAGTTTATTATGTAGAAAGGCGCGATGTGTGCGATCCTTAGGGAAAAAAACCCCATTTTTAGCCTTCCCAGAGGCGAAAAAAGGTGTTGTTAACTTCGCAAGGCTGCACAAGTCTGCGCATTGGCTCAATAATAATGCAAATCCCTCGGAGCTACCAGAAAAAAAAGTTTATTGTGTAGAAAGGCGCGAACTGTGCGATCCTTAGGGAAAAAACCCCATTTTTGGCCTTCCCAGAGGCGAAAAAAGGTGTTGTTAACTTCGCAAGGCTGCGCAAGGCTGCGCACTGGCCCAATAATAATGCAAATCCCTCGGGGCTATCAGTAAAAAAAGTTTATTGCGTAGAAAGTCTGCGAATTTGTCGATAAGGTGGGAATTTCTGTTTTCAGAGGGGTGGGGTGGGTCCCTCAAAAAAGTGCTGGTTTTGTTGCAACGGCCCCAGCACAAAAGCAGCCCAGATCCCGTTGCGGCACCAAAAAACATTCCATTTGGCACTATTTGTATCGAATTTCGCGATACTAAGAAGTGCTGCACTTTTTCAGGGCTTGAATTAGCCCCAAAAAGCAGAAAAAAGCTAATTGGCGCTCTCAGCTGCATGCACAAAGGTCCCAAATGCATTCAATCCCTCTGGGACCATCCGAAAAAAATTCCTTTTGTGCAAAAGCACAAAGAAGGCGCGATCTGTGCGATCCTTAGGAAAAAAACCCCATTTTTGGCCTTCCCAGAGTCGAAAAAAGGTGTTGTTAACTTCGCAAGGCTGCGCACTGGCCCAATAATAATGCAAATCCCTCGGGGCTATCAGAAAAAAACGTTTATTGTGTAGAAAGGCGCGATGTGTGCGATCCTTAGGGAAAAAACCCCATTTTTGGCCTTCCCAGAGGCGAAAAAAGGTGTTGTTTACTTCGCAAGGCTGGGCAAGGCTGTGCACAGGCCCAATAATAATGCAAATCCCTCGGGGCTATCAGAAAAAAAAGTTTATTGTGTAGAAAGGCGCGATCTGTGCGATCCTTAGCGAAAAAACCCCATTTTTGGCCTTCCAAGAGGCGAAAAAAGGTGTTGTTAACTTCGCAAGGCTGCGCAAGGCTGCGCACTGGCCCAATAATAATGCAAATCCCTCGGGGCTATCAGAAAAAAAAGTTTATTGCGTAGAAAGTCTGCGATTTTGTCGATAAGATGGGAATTTCTGTTATCAGAGTGGTGGGGTGGGTCCCTCAAAAAAGTGCTGGTTTTGGTGCAACGGCCCCAGCACAAAAGCAGCCCAGATCCCGTTGCGGCACCAAAAAACATTCCATTTGGCACTATTTTTATCGAATTTGGCGATACTAAAAAGTGCTGCACTTTTTCAGGGCTTGAATTAGCCCCAAAAAGCAGAAAAAAGCTAATTGGCGCTCTCAGCTGCATGCACAAAGGTCCCAAATGCATTCAATCCCTCTGGGACCATCCGAAAAAAATTCCTTTTGTGCAAAAGCACAAAGAAGGCGCGATCTGTGCGATCCTTAGGGAAAAAAACCCATTTTTGGCCTTCCCAGAGGCGAAAAAAGGTGTTGTTAACTTCGCAAGGCTGCGCACTGGCCCAATAATAATGCAAATCCCTTGGGGCTATCAGAAAAAAAAGTTTATTGTGTAGAAAGGCGCGATGTGTGCGATCCTTAGGGAAAAAACCCCATTTTTGGCCTTCCCAGAGGCGAAAAAAGGTGTTGTTAACTTTGCAAGGCCCTGCAAGTCTGCGCATTGGCCCAATAATAATGCAAATCCCTCGGGGCTATCAGAAAAAAAAGTTTATTGTGTAGAAAGGCGCGATGTGTGCGATCCTTAGGGAAAAAACCCCATATTTGGCCTTCCCAGAGGCGAAAAAAGGTGTTGTTAACTTCGCAAGGCTTCGCAAGGCTGCGCACTGGCCCAATAATAATGCAAATAGCTAGGGGCTATCAGAAAAAAAAGTTTATTGTGTAGAAAGGCGCGATGTGTGTGATTCTTAGGGAAAAAAACTCATTTTTGGCCTTCCCAGAGGCGAGAAAAGGTGTTGTTTACTTCGCAAGGCTGCGCAAGGCTGCGCACTGGCCCAATAATAATGCAAATCCCTCGGGGCTATCAGAAAAAAAAGTTTATTGTGTAGAAAAGCGCGATGTGTGCGATCCTTAAGGAAAAAACCCCATTTTTGGCCTTCCAAGAGGCGAGAAAAGGTGTTGTTTACTTCGCAAGGCTGCGCCAGGCTGCGCACTGGCCCAATAATAATGCAAATCCCTCGGGGCTATCACAAAAAAAAGTTTATTGTGTAGAAAGGCGCGATGTGTGCGATCCTTAGGGAAAAAACCCCATATTTGGCCTTCCCAGAGGCGAAAAAAGGTGTTGTTAACTTCGCAAGGCTTCGCAAGGCTGCGCACTGGCCCAATAATAATGCAAATAGCTAGGGGCTATCAGAAAAAAAAGTTTATTGTGTAGAAAGGCGCGATGTGTGTGATTCTTAGGGAAAAAAACTCATTTTTGGCCTTCCCAGAGGCGAGAAAAGGTGTTGTTTACTTCGCAAGGCTGCGCAAGGCTGCGCACTGGCCCAATAATAATGCAAATCCCTCGGGGCTATCAGAAAAAAAGTTTATTGTGTAGAAAAGCGCGATGTGTGCGATCCTTAAGGAAAAAACCCCATTTTTGGCCTTCCAAGAGGCGAAAAAAGGTGTTGTTAACTTCGCAAGGCTGCGCAAGGCTGCGCACTGGCCCGATAATAATGCAAATCCCTCGGGGCTATCAGAAAAAAAGTTTATTGCGTAGAAAGTCTGCGATTTTGTCGATAAGGTGGGAATTTCTGTTTTCAGAGGGGTGGGGTGGGTCCCTCAAAAAAGTGCTGGTTTTGTTGCAACGGCCCCAGCACAAAAGCAGCCCAGATCCCGTTGCGGCACCAAAAAACATTCCATTTGGCACTATTTTTATCGAATTTGGCGATACTAAAAAGTGCTGCACTTTTTCAGGGCTTGAATTAGCCCCAAAAAGCAGAAAAAAGCTAAGTGGCGCTCTCAGCTGCATGCACAAAGGTCCCAAATGCATTCAATCCCTCTGGGACCATCCAAAAAAAATTCCTTTTGTGCAAAAGCACAAAGAAGGCGCGATCTGTGCGATCCTTAGGGAAAAAACCCCATTTTTGGCCTTCCCAGAGGCGAAAAAAGGCGTTGTTAACTTCGCAAGGCTGCACAAGGCTGCGCACTTTCACAATAATAATGCAAATCCCTCGGGGCTATCAGAAACAAAAAATTAATTGTGTAGAAAGGCGCGATGTGTGCGATCCTTAGGGAAAAAACCCGATTTTTGGCCTTCCCAGAGGCGAGAAAAGGTGTTGTTAGCTTCGCAAGGCTGCGCAAGTCTGCGCATTGGCCCAATAATAATGCAAATCCCTCGGGGCTATCAGAAAAAAAAGTTTATTGTGTAGAAAGGCGCGATGTGTGCGATCCTTAGGGAAAAACCCCATTTTTAGCCTTCCCAGAGGCGAAAAAAGGTGTTGTTAACTTCGCAAGGCTGCGCAAGTCTGCGCATTGGCCCAATAATAATGCAAATCCCTCGGGGCTATCAGAAAAAAAAGTTTATTGTGTAGAAAGGCGCGATGTGTGCGATCCTTAGGGAAAAAACCCCATTTTTGGCCTTCCCAGAGGCGAAAAAAGGTGTTGTTAACTTTGCAAGGCCCTGCAAGTCTGCGCATTGGCCCAATAATAATGCAAATCCCTCGGGGCTATCAGAAAAAAAAGTTTATTGTGTAGAAAGGCGCGATGTGTGCGATCCTTAGGGAAAAAACCCCATTTTTAGCCTTCCCAGAGGCGAAAAAAGGTGTTGTTAACTTCGCAAGGCTGCGCAAGTCTGCGCATTGGCCCAATAATAATGCAAATCCCTCGGGGCTATCAGAAAAAAAAGTTTATTGTGTAGAAAGGCGCGATGTGTGCGATCCTTAGGGAAAAAACCCCATTTTTGGCCTTCCCAGAGGCGAAAAAAGGTGTTGTTAACTTCGCAAGGCTGTGCAAGGCTGCGCACTGGCCCAATAATAATGCAAATCCCTCGGGGCTATCAGAAAAAAAAGTTTATTGCGTAGAAAGTCTGCGATTTTGTCGATAAGGTGGGAATTTCTGTTTTCAGAGGGGTGGGGTGGGTCCCTCAAAAAAGTGCTGGTTTTGGTGCAACGGCCCCAGCACAAAAGCAGCCCAGATCCCGTTGCGGCACCAAAAAACATTCCATTTGGCACTATTTTTATCGAATTTGGCGATACTAAAAAGTGCTGCACTTTTTCAGGGCTTGAATTAGCCCCAAAAAGCAGAAAAAAGCTAATTGGCGCTCTCAGCTGCATGCACAAAGCTCCCAAATGCATTCAATCCCTCTGGGACCATCCGAAAAAAATTCCTTTTGTGCAAAAGCACAAAGAAGGCGCGATATGTGCGATCCTTAGGGAAAAAACCCCATTTTTGGCCTTCCCAGAGGCGAAAAAAGGCGTTGTTAACTTCGCAAGGCTGCGCAAGTCTGCGCATTGGCCCAATAATAATGCAAATCCCTTGGGGCTATCAGAAAAAAAAGTTTATTGTGTAGAAAGGCGCGATGTGTGCGATCCTTAGGGAAAAACCCCATTTTTAGCCTTCCCAGAGGCGAAAAAAGGTGTTGTTAACTTCGCAAGGCTGCGCAAGTCTGCGCATTGGCCCAATAATAATGCAAATCCCTCGGGGCTATCAGAAAAAAAAGTTTATTGTGTAGAAAGGCGCGATGTGTGCGATCCTTAGGGAAAAAACCCCATTTTTGGCCTTCCCAGAGGCGAAAAAAGGTGTTGTTAACTTTGCAAGGCCCTGCAAGTCTGCGCATTGGCCCAATAATAATGCAAATCCCTCGGGGCTATCAGAAAAAAAAGTTTATTGTGTAGAAAGGCGCGATGTGTGCGATCCCTAGGGAAAAAACCCAATTTTTAGCCTTCCCAGAGGCGAAAAAAGGTGTTGTTAACTTCGCAAGGCTGCGCAAGTCTGCGCATTGGCTCAATAATAATGCAAATCCCTCGGAGCTATCAGAAAAAAAAGTTTATTGTGTAGAAAGGCGCGATGTGTGCGATCCTTAGGGAAAAAACCCCATTTTTGGCCTTCCCAGAGGCGAAAAAAGGTGTTGTTAACTTCGCAAGGCTGCGCAAGGCTGCGCACTGGCCCAATAATAATGCAAATCCCTCGGGGCTATCAGAAAAAAAAGTTTATTGTGTAGAAAGGCGCGATGTGTGCGATCCTTAGGGAAAAAACCCCATTCTTGGCTTTCCCAGAGGCGAAAAAAGGTGTTGTTAACTTCGCAAGGCTGCGCAAGTCTGCGCATTGGCCCAATAATAATGCAAATCCCTCGGGGCTATCAGAAAAAAAAGTTTATTGTGTAGAAAGGCGCGATGTGTGCGATCCTTAGGGAAAAAAACCCATTTTTGGCCTTCCCAGAGGCGAAAAAAGGTGTTGTTAACTTCGCAAGGCTGCGCAAGTCTGCGCATTGGCCCAATAATAATGCAAATCCCTCTGGGCTATCAGAAAAAAAAGTTTATTGTGTAGAAAGGCGCCATGTGTGCGATCCTTAGGGAAAAAACCCCATTTTTGGCCTTCCCAGAGGCGAAAAAAGGTGTTGTTAACTTCGCAAGGCTGCGCAAGGCTGTGCACTGGCCCAATAATAATTCAAATCCCTCGGGGCTATAAGAAAAAAAAGTTTATTGCGTAGAAAGTCTGCGATTTTGTCGATAAGGTGGGAATTTCTGTTTTCAGAGGGGTGGGGTGGGTCCCTCAAAAAAGTGCTGGTTTTGGTGCAACGGCCCCAGTACAAAAGCAGCCCAGATCCCGTTGCGGCACCAAAAAACATTCCATTTGGCACTATTTTTATCGAATTTGGCGATACTAAAAAGTGCTGCACTTTTTCAGGGCTTGAATTAGCCCCAAAAAGCAGAAAAAAGCTAATTGGCGCTCTCAGCTGCATGCACAAAGGTCCCAAATGCATTCAATCCCTCTGGGACCATCCGAAAAAAATTCTTTTTGTGCAAAAGCACAAAGAAGGCGCGATATGTGCGATCCTTAGGGAAAAAACCCCATTTTTGGCCTTCCCAGAGGCGAAAAAAGGCGATGTTAACTTCGCAAGGCTGCGCAAGTCTGCGCACTGGCTTAATAATAATGCAAATCCCTCGGGGCTATCAGAAAAAAAAGTTTACTGTGTAGAAAGGCGCGATGTGTGCAATCCTTAGGGAAAAAACCCCATTTTTGGCCTTCCCAGAGGCGAAAAAAGGTGTTGTAAACTTCGCAAGGCTGTGCAAGTCTGCGCATTGGCCCAATAATAATGCAAATCCCTCGGGGCTATCAGAAAAAAAAGTTTATTGTGTAGAAAGGCGCGATGTGTGCGATCCTTAGAGAAAAAACCCCATTTTTGGCCTTCCCAGAGGCGAAAAAAGGTGTTGTAAACTTCGCAAGGCTGTGCAAGTCTGCGCATTGGCCCAATAATAATGCAAATCCCTCGGGGCTATCAGAAAAAAAAGTTTATTGTGTAGAAAGGCGCGATGTGTGCGATCCTTAGGGAAAAAACCCGATTTTTGGCCTTCCCAGAGGCGAAAAAAGGCGTTGTTAACTTCGCAAGGCTGCACAAGGCTGCGCACTTTCACAATAATAATGCAAATCCCTCGGGGCTATCAGAAAAAAAAGTTTATTGTGTAGAAAGGCGCGATGTGTGCGATCCTTAGGGAAAAAACCCCATTTTTGGCCTTCCCAGAGGCGAAAAAGGGTGTTGTTAACTTCGCAAGGCTGCGCAAGTCTGCGCATTGGCCCAATAATAATGCAAATCCCTCGGGGCTATCAGAAAAAAAAGTTTATTGTGTAGAAAGGCGCGATGTGTGCGATCCTTAGGGAAAAAACCCCATTTTTAGCCTTCCCAGAGGCGAAAAAAGGTGTTGTTAACTTCGCAAGGCTGCGCAAGTCTGCGCATTGGCCCAATAATAATGCAAATCCCTCGGGGCTATCAGAAAAAAAAGTTTATTGTGTAGAAAGGCGCGATGTGTGCGATCCTTAGGGAAAAAACCCCATTTTTGGCCTTCCCAGAGGCGAAAAAAGGTGTTGTTAACTTCGCAAGGCTGCGCAAGTCTGCGCATTGGCCCAATAATAATGCAAATCCCTCGGGGCTATCAGAAAAAAAAGTTTATTGTGTAGAAAGTCTGCGATTTTGTCGATAAGGTGGGAATTTCTGTTTTCTGAGGGGTGGGGTGGGTCCCTCAAAAAAGTGCTGGTTTTGGTGCAACGGCCCCAGCACAAAAGCAGCCCAGCTCCCGTTGCGGCACCAAAAAACATTCCATTTGGCACTATTTTTATCGAATTTGGCGATACTAAAAAGTGCTGCACTTTTTCAGGGCTTGAATTAGCCCCAAAAAGCAGAAAAAAGCTAATTGGCGCTCTCAGCTGCATGCACAAAGGTCCCAAATGCATTCAATCCCTCTGGGACCATCCAAAAAAATTCCTTTTGTGCAAAAGCACCAAGAAGGCGCGATATGTGCGATCCTTAGGGAAAAAACCCCATTTTTGGCCTTCCCAGAGGCGAAAAAAGGCGTTGTTAACTTCGCAAGGCTGCACAAGGCTGCGCACTTTCACAATAATAATGCAAATCCCTCGGGGCTATCAGAAAAAAAAGTTTATTGTGTAGAAAGGCGCGATGTGTGCGATCCTTAGGGAAAAAACCCCATTTTTGGCCTTCCCAGAGGCGAGAAAAGGTGTTGTTAGCTTCGCAAGGCTGTGCAAGTCTGTGCATTGGCCCAATAATAATGCAAATCCCTCGGGGCTATCAGAAAAAAAAGTTTATTGTGTAGAAAGGCGCGATGTGTGCGATCCTTAGGGAAAAACCCCATTTTTAGCCTTCCCAGAGGCGAAAAAAGGTGTTGTTAACTTCGCAAGGCTGCGCAAGTCTGCGCATTGGCCCAATAATAATGCAAATCCCTCGGGGCTATCAGAAAAAAAAGTTTATTGTGTAGAAAGGCGCGATGTGTGCGATCCTTAGGGAAAAAACCCCATTTTTGGCCTTCCCAGAGGCGAAAAAAGGTGTTGTTAACTTTGCAAGGCCCTGCAAGTCTGCGCATTGGCCCAATAATAATGCAAATCCCTCGGGGCTATCAGAAAAAAAAGTTTATTGTGTAGAAAGGCGCGATGTGTGCGATCCTTAGGGAAAAAACCCCATTTTTGGCCTTCCCAGAGGCGAAAAAAGGTGTTGTTAACTTCGCAAGGCTGTGCAAGGCTGCGCACTGGCCCAATAATAATGCAAATCCCTCGGGGCTATCAGAAAAAAAAGTTTATTGCGTAGAAAGTCTGCGATTTTGTCGATAAGGTGGGAATTTCTGTTTTCAGAGGGGTGGGGTGGGTCCCTCAAAAAAGTGCTGGTTTTGGTGCAACGGCCCCAGCACAAAAGCAGCCCAGATCCCGTTGCGGCACCAAAAAACATTCCATTTGGCACTATTTTTATCGAATTTGGCGATACTAAAAAGTGCTGCACTTTTTCAGGGCTTGAATTAGCCCCAAAAAGCAGAAAAAAGCTAATTGGCGCTCTCAGCTGCATGCAAAAAGCTCCCAAATGCATTCAATCCCTCTGGGACCATCCGAAAAAAATTCCTTTTGTGCAAAAGCACAAAGAAGGCGCGATATGTGCGATCCTTAGGGAAAAAACCCCATTTTTGGCCTTCCCAGAGGCGAAAAAAGGCGTTGTTAACTTCGCAAGGCTGCGCAAGGCTGCGCACTGGCCCAATAATAATGCAAATCCCTCGGGGCTATCAGAAAAAAAAGTTTATTATGTAGAAAGGCGCGATGTGTGCGATCCTTAGGGAAAAAAACCCCATTTTTAGCCTTCCCAGAGGCGAAAAAAGGTGTTGTTAACTTCGCAAGGCTGCACAAGTCTGCGCATTGGCTCAATAATAATGCAAATCCCTCGGAGCTACCAGAAAAAAAAGTTTATTGTGTAGAAAGGCGCGAACTGTGCGATCCTTAGGGAAAAAACCCCATTTTTGGCCTTCCCAGAGGCGAAAAAAGGTGTTGTTAACTTCGCAAGGCTGCGCAAGGCTGCGCACTGGCCCAATAATAATGCAAATCCCTCGGGGCTATCAGTAAAAAAAGTTTATTGCGTAGAAAGTCTGCGAATTTGTCGATAAGGTGGGAATTTCTGTTTTCAGAGGGGTGGGGTGGGTCCCTCAAAAAAGTGCTGGTTTTGTTGCAACGGCCCCAGCACAAAAGCAGCCCAGATCCCGTTGCGGCACCAAAAAACATTCCATTTGGCACTATTTGTATCGAATTTGGCGATACTAAAAAGTGCTGCACTTTTTCAGGGCTTGAATTAGCCCCAAAAAGCAGAAAAAAGCTAATTGGCGCTCTCAGCTGCATGCAAAAAGCTCCCAAATGCATTCAATCCCTCTGGGACCATCCGAAAAAAATTCCTTTTGTGCAAAAGCACAAAGAAGGCGCGATATGTGCGATCCTTAGGGAAAAAACCCCATTTTTGGCCTTCCCAGAGGCGAAAAAAGGCGTTGTTAACTTCGCAAGGCTGCGCAAGGCTGCGCACTGGCCCAATAATAATGCAAATCCCTCGGGGCTATCAGAAAAAAAAGTTTATTATGTAGAAAGGCGCGATGTGTGCGATCCTTAGGGAAAAAAACCCCATTTTTAACCTTCCCAGAGGCGAAAAAAGGTGTTGTTAACTTCGCAAGGCTGCACAAGTCTGCGCATTGGCTCAATAATAATGCAAATCCCTCGGAGCTACCAGAAAAAAAAGTTTATTGTGTAGAAAGGCGCGAACTGTGCGATCCTTAGGGAAAAAACCCCATTTTTGGCCTTCCCAGAGGCGAAAAAAGGTGTTGTTAACTTCGCAAGGCTGCGCAAGGCTGCGCACTGGCCCAATAATAATGCAAATCCCTCGGGGCTATCAGAAAAAAAAGTTTATTGCGTAGAAAGTCTGCGAATTTGTCGATAAGGTGGGAATTTCTGTTTTCAGAGGGGTGGGGTGGGTCCCTCAAAAAAGTGCTGGTTTTGTTGCAACGGCCCCAGCACAAAAGCAGCCCAGATCCCGTTGCGGCACCAAAAAACATTCCATTTGGCACTATTTTTATCGAATTTGGCGATACTAAAAAGTGCTGCACTTTTTCAGGGCTTGAATTAGCCCCAAAAAGCAGAAAAAAGCTAATTGGCGCTCTCAGCTGCATGCACAAAGCTCCCAAATGCATTCAATCCCTCTGGGACCATCCGAAAAAAATTCCTTTTGTGCAAAAGCACAAAGAAGGCGCGATCTGTGCGATCCTTAGGGAAAAAACCCCATTTTTGGCCTTCCCAGAGGCGAGAAAAGGTGTTGTTTACTTCGCAAGGCTGCACAAGGCTGCGCACTGGCCCAATAATAATGCAAATCCCTCGGGACTATCAGAAAAAAAAGTTTATTGTGTAGAAAGGCGCGATGTGCGCGATCCTTAGGGAAAAAAACCCATTTTTGGCCTTCCCAGAGGCGAAAAAAGGTGTTGTTAACTTCGCAAGGCTGCCCAAGGCTGCGCACTGGCCCAATAATAATGCAAATCCCTCGGGGCTATCAGAAAAAAAAGTTTATTGTGTAGAAAGGCGCCATCTGTGCGATCCTTAGGGAAAAAACCCCATTTTTTGCCTTCTTAGAGGCGAAAAAAGGTGTTGTTAACTTCGCAAGGCTGCGCAAGGCTGCGCACTGGCCCAATAATAATGCAAATCCCTCGGGGCTATCAGAAAAAAAAGTTTATTGCGTAGAAAGTCTTCGATTTTGTCGATAAGGTGGGAATTTCTGTTTTCAGAGGGGTGGGGTGGGTCCCTCAAATAAGTGCTGGTTTTGTTGCAACGGCCCCAGCACAAAAGCAGCCCAGATCCCGTTGCGGCACCAAAAAACATTCCATTTGGCACTATTTTTATCGAATTTGGCGATACTAAAAAGTGCTGCACTTTTTCAGGGCTTGAATTAGCCCCAAAAAGCAGAACAAAGCTAATTGGCGCTCTCAGCTGCATGCACAAAGGTCCCAAATGCATTCAATCCCTCTGGGACCATCCGAAAAAAATTCCTTTTGTGCAAAAGCACAAAGAAGGCGCGATCTGTGCGATCCTTAGGGAAAAAACCCCATTTTTGGCCTTCCCAGAGGCGAGAAAAGGTGTTGTTTACTTCGCAAGGCTGCGCAAGGCTGCGCACTGGCCCAATAATAATGCAAACCCCTCGGGGCTATCAGAAAAAAAAGTTTATTGTGTAGAAAGGCGCGATCTGTGCGATCCTTAAAGAAAAAACCCCATTTTTGGCCTTCCAAGACACGAGAAAAGGTGTTGTTTACTTCGCAAGGCTGCGCAAGGCTGCGCACTGGCCCAATAATAATGCAAATCCCTCGGGGCTATCAGAACAAAAAGTTTATTGTGTAGAAAGGCGCGATCTGTGCGATCCTTAGGGAAAAAACCCCATTTTTGGCCTTTCCAGAGGCGAAAAAAGGTGTTGTTAACTTCGCAAGGCTGCGCAAGGCTGCGCACTGGCCCAATAATAATGCAAATCCCTCGGGGCTATCAGAAAAAAAAGTTTATTGCGTAGAAAGTCTGCGATTTTGTCGATAAGGTGGGAATTTCTGTTTTCAGAGGGGTGGGGTGGGTCCCTCAAAAAAGTGCTGGTTTTGGTGCAACGGCCTCAGCACAAAAGCAGCCCAGATCCCGTTGCGGCACCAAAAAACATTCCATTTGGCACTATTTTTATCGAATTTGGCGATACTAAAAAGTGCTGCACTTTTTCAGGGCTTGAATTAGCCCCAAAAAGCAGAAAAAAGCTAATTGGCGCTCTCAGCTTCATGCACAAAGGTCCCAAATGCATTCAATCCCTCTGGGACCATCCGAAAAAAATTCCTTTTGTGCAAAAGCACAAAGAAGGCGCGATCTGTGCGATCCTTAGGGAAAAAACCCCATTTTTGGCCTTCCCAGAGGTGAGAAAAGGTGTTGTTTACTTCGCAAGGCTGCGCAAGGCTGCGCACTGGCCCAATAATAATGCAAATCCCTCGGGGCTATCAGAAAAAAAGTTTATTGTGTAGAAAGGTGCGATGTGTGCCATCCTTAGGGAAAAAACCCCATTTTTGGCCTTCCTAGAGGCTATTAAAAAAAAAAAGTTTATTGTGTAGAAATTCGCGATCTGTGCGATCTTTAGGGAAAAAACCCCATTTTTGGCCTTCCCAGAGTCATAAGAAGGTGTTGTTAACTTCGCAAGGCTGCGCAAGGCTGCGCACTGGCCCAATAATAATGCAAATCCCTCGGGGCTATCAGAAAAAAAAGTTTATTGTGTAGAAAGGCGCCATCTGTGCGATCCTTAGGGAAAAAACCCCATTTTTTGCCTTCTTAGAGGCGAAAAAAGGTGTTGTTAACTTCGCAAGGCTGCGCAAGGCTGCGCACTGGCCCAATAATAATGCAAATCCCTCGGGGCTATCAGAAAAAAAAGTTTATTGCGTAGAAAGTCTTCGATTTTGTCGATAAGGTGGGAATTTCTGTTTTCAGAGGGGTGGGGTGGGTCCCTCAAATAAGTGCTGGTTTTGTTGCAACGGCCCCAGCACAAAAGCAGCCCAGATCCCGTTGCGGCACCAAAAAACATTCCATTTGGCACTATTTTTATCGAATTTGGCGATACTAAAAAGTGCTGCACTTTTTCAGGGCTTGAATTAGCCCCAAAAAGCAGAACAAAGCTAATTGGCGCTCTCAGCTGCATGCACAAAGGTCCCAAATGCATTCAATCCCTCTGGGACCATCCGAAAAAAATTCCTTTTGTGCAAAAGCACAAAGAAGGCGCGATCTGTGCGATCCTTAGGGAAAAAACCCCATTTTTGGCCTTCCCAGAGGCGAGAAAAGGTGTTGTTTACTTCGCAAGGCTGCGCAAGGCTGCGCACTGGCCCAATAATAATGCAAACCCCTCGGGGCTATCAGAAAAAAAAGTTTATTGTGTAGAAAGGCGCGATCTGTGCGATCCTTAAAGAAAAAACCCCATTTTTGGCCTTCCAAGACACGAGAAAAGGTGTTGTTTACTTCGCAAGGCTGCGCAAGGCTGCGCACTGGCCCAATAATAATGCAAATCCCTCGGGGCTATCAGAACAAAAAGTTTATTGTGTAGAAAGGCGCGATCTGTGCGATCCTTAGGGAAAAAACCCCATTTTTGGCCTTTCCAGAGGCGAAAAAAGGTGTTGTTAACTTCGCAAGGCTGCGCAAGGCTGCGCACTGGCCCAATAATAATGCAAATCCCTCGGGGCTATCAGAAAAAAAAGTTTATTGCGTAGAAAGTCTGCGATTTTGTCGATAAGGTGGGAATTTCTGTTTTCAGAGGGGTGGGGTGGGTCCCTCAAAAAAGTGCTGGTTTTGGTGCAACGGCCTCAGCACAAAAGCAGCCCAGATCCCGTTGCGGCACCAAAAAACATTCCATTTGGCACTATTTTTATCGAATTTGGCGATACTAAAAAGTGCTGCACTTTTTCAGGGCTTGAATTAGCCCCAAAAAGCAGAAAAAAGCTAATTGGCGCTCTCAGCTTCATGCACAAAGGTCCCAAATGCATTCAATCCCTCTGGGACCATCCGAAAAAAATTCCTTTTGTGCAAAAGCACAAAGAAGGCGCGATCTGTGCGATCCTTAGGGAAAAAACCCCATTTTTGGCCTTCCCAGAGGTGAGAAAAGGTGTTGTTTACTTCGCAAGGCTGCGCAAGGCTGCGCACTGGCCCAATAATAATGCAAATCCCTCGGGGCTATCAGAAAAAAAGTTTATTGTGTAGAAAGGTGCGATGTGTGCCATCCTTAGGGAAAAAACCCCATTTTTGGCCTTCCTAGAGGCTATTAAAAAAAAAAAGTTTATTGTGTAGAAATTCGCGATCTGTGCGATCTTTAGGGAAAAAACCCCATTTTTGGCCTTCCCAGAGGCATAAGAAGGTGTTGTTAACTTCGCAAGGCTGCGCAAGGCTGCGCACTGGCCCAATAATAATGCAAGTCCCTCGGGGCTATCAGAAAAAAAAGTTTATTGCGTAGAAAGTCTGTGATTTTGTCGATAAGGTGGGAATTTCTGTTTTCAGAGGGGTGGGGTGGGTCCCTCAAAAAAGTGCTGGTTTTGGTGCAACGGCCCCAGCACAAAAGCAGCCCAGATCCCGTTGCGGCACCAAAAAACATTCCATTTGGCACTATTTGTATCGAATTTCGCGATACTAAGAAGTGCTGCACTTTTTCAGGGCTTGAATTAGCCCCAAAAAGCAGAAAAAAGCTAATTGGCGCTCTCAGCTGCATGCACAAAGGTCCCAAATGCATTCAATCCCTCTGGGACCATCCGAAAAAAAATTCCTTTTGTGCAAAAGCACAAAGAAGGCGCGATCTGTGCGATCCTTAGGAAAAAAACCCCATTTTTGGCCTTCCCAGAGTCGAAAAAAGGTGTTGTTAACTTCGCAAGGCTGCGCACTGGCCCAATAATAATGCAAATCCCTCGGGGCTATCAGAAAAAAACGTTTATTGTGTAGAAAGGCGCGATGTGTGCGATCCTTAGGGAAAAAACCCCATTTTTGGCCTTCCTAGAGGCGAGAAAAGGTGTTGTTTACTTCGCAAGGCTGGGCAAGGCTGTGCACAGGCCCAATAATAATGCAAATCCCTCGGGGCTATCAGAAAAAAAAGTTTATTGTGTAGAAAGGCGCGATCTGTGCGATCCTTAGGGAAAAAACCCCATTTTTGGCCTTCCAAGAGGCGAAAAAAGGTGTTGTTAACTTCGCAAGGCTGCGCAAGGCTGCGCACTGGCCCAATAATAATGCAAATCCCTCGGGGCTATCAGAAAAAAAAGTTTATTGCGTAGAAAGTCTGCGATTTTGTCGATAAGATGGGAATTTCTGTTATCAGAGTGGTGGGGTGGGTCCCTCAAAAAAGTGCTGGTTTTGGTGCAACGGCCCCAGCACAAAAGCAGCCCAGATCCCGTTGCGGCACCAAAAAACATTCCATTTGGCACTATTTTTATCGAATTTGGCGATACTAAAAAGTGCTGCACTTTTTCAGGGCTTGAATTAGCCCCAAAAAGCAGAAAAAAGCTAATTGGCGCTCTCAGCTGCATGCACAAAGGTCCCAAATGCATTCAATCCCTCTGGGACCATCCGAAAAAAATTCCTTTTGTGCAAAAGCACAAAGAAGGCGCGATCTGTGCGATCCTTAGGGAAAAAAACCCATTTTTGGCCTTCCCAGAGGCGAAAAAAGGTGTTGTTAACTTCGCAAGGCTGCGCACTGGCCCAATAATAATGCAAATCCCTTGGGGCTATCAGAAAAAAAAGTTTATTGTGTAGAAAGGCGCGATGTGTGCGATCCTTAGGGAAAAAACCCCATTTTTGGCCTTCCAAGAGGCGAAAAAAGGTGTTGTTAACTTCGCAAGGCTGCGCAAGGCTGTGCACTGGCCCGATAATAATGCAAATCCCTCGGGGCTATCAGAAAAAAAAGTTTATTGCGTAGAAAGTCTGCGATTTTGTCGATAAGATGGGAATTTCTGTTTTCAGAGTGGTGGGGTGGGTGCCTCAAAAAAGTGCTTGTTTTGGTGCAACGGCCCCAGCACAAAAGCAGCCCAGAACCCGTTGCGGCACCAAAAAACATTCCATTTGGCACTATTTTTATCGAATTTGGCGATACTAAAAAGTGCTGCACTTTTTCAGGGCTTGAATTAGCCCCAAAAAGCAGAAAAAAGCTAATTGGCGCTCTCAGCTGCATGCACAAAGGTCCCAAATGCATTCAATCCCTCTGGGACCATGCGAAAAAAATTCCTTTTGTCCAAAAGCACAAAGAAGGCGCGATCTGTGCGATCCTTAGGGAAAAAACCCCATTTTTGGCCTTCCCAGAGGCGAGAAAAGGTGTTGTTTACTTCGCAAGGCTGCGCCAGGCTGCGCACTGGCCCAATAATAATGCAAATCCCTCGGGGCTATCACAAAAAAAAGTTTATTGTGTAGAAAGGCGCGATGTGTGCGATCCTTAGGGAAAAAACCCCATATTTGGCCTTCCCAGAGGCGAAAAAAGGTGTTGTTAACTTCGCAAGGCTTCGCAAGGCTGCGCACTGGCCCAATAATAATGCAAATAGCTAGGGGCTATCAGAAAAAAAAGTTTATTGTGTAGAAAGGCGCGATGTGTGTGATTCTTAGGGAAAAAAACTCATTTTTGGCCTTCCCAGAGGCGAGAAAAGGTGTTGTTTACTTCGCAAGGCTGCGCAAGGCTGCGCACTGGCCCAATAATAATGCAAATCCCTCGGGGCTATCAGAAAAAAAAGTTTATTGTGTAGAAAAGCGCGATGTGTGCGATCCTTAAGGAAAAAACCCCATTTTTGGCCTTCCAAGAGGCGAAAAAAGGTGTTGTTAACTTCGCAAGGCTGCGCAAGGCTGCGCACTGGCCCGATAATAATGCAAATCCCTCGGGGCTATCAGAAAAAAAAGTTTATTGCGTAGAAAGTCTGCGATTTTGTCGATAAGGTGGGAATTTCTGTTTTCAGAGGGGTGGGGTGGGTCCCTCAAAAAAGTGCTGGTTTTGTTGCAACGGCCCCAGCACAAAAGCAGCCCAGATCCCGTTGCGGCACCAAAAAACATTCCATTTGGCACTATTTTTATCGAATTTGGCGATACTAAAAAGTGCTGCACTTTTTCAGGGCTTGAATTAGCCCCAAAAAGCAGAAAAAAGCTAAGTGGCGCTCTCAGCTGCATGCACAAAGGTCCCAAATGCATTCAATCCCTCTGGGACCATCCAAAAAAAATTCCTTTTGTGCAAAAGCACAAAGAAGGCGCGATCTGTGCGATCCTTAGGGAAAAAACCCCATTTTTGGCCTTCCCAGAGGCGAGAAAAGGTGTTGTTTACTTCGCAAGGCTGCGCAAGGCTGCGCACTGGCCCAATAATAATGCAAATCCCTCGGGGCTATCAGAAAAAAAAGTTTATTGTGTAGAAAGGCGCGATGTGTGCGATCCTTAGGGAAAAAACCCATTTTTGGCCTTCCCAGAGGCGAAAAAAGGTGTTGTTAACTTCGCAAGGTTGCCAAGGCTGCTCACTGGCCCAATAATAATGCAAATCCCTCGGGGCTATCAGAAAAAAAAGTTTATTGTGTAGAAAGGCGCGATGTGTGCGATCCTTAGGGAAAAAACCCCATTTTTGGCCTTCCCAGAGGCGAGAAAAGGTGTTGTTTACTTGGCAAGGCTGCGCAAGGCTGCGCACTGGCCCAATAATAATGCAAATCCCTCGAGGATATCAGAAAAAAAAGTTTATTGTGTAGAAAAGGGCGATCTGTGCGATCCTTAGGGAAAAAACCCCATTTTTTGCCTTCCCAGAGGCGAAAAAAGGTGTTGTTAACTTCGCAAGCTGCGCAAGGCTGCGCAAGGCTGCGCACTAGCCCAATAATAATGCAAATCCCTCGGGGCTATCAGAAAAAAAAGTTTATTGCGTAGAAAGTCTGCGATTTTGTCGATAAGGTGGGAATTTCTGTTTTCAGAGGGGTGGGGTGGGTCCCTCAAAAAAGTGCTGGTTTTGTTGCAACGGCCCCAGCACAAAAGCAGCCCAGATCCCGTTGCGGCACCAAAAAACATTCCAGTTGGCACTATTTTTATCGAATTTGGCGATACTAAAAAGTGCTGCACTTTTTCAGGGCTTGAATTAGCCCCAAAAAGCAGAAAAAAGCTAAGTGGCGCTCTCAGCTGCATGCACAAAGGTCCCAAATGCATTCAATCCCTCTGGGACCATCCAAAAAAAATTCCTTTTGTGCAAAAGCACAAAGAAGGCGCGATCTGTGCGATCCTTAGGGAAAAAACCCCATTTTTCGCCTTCCCAGAGGCGAGAAAAGGTGTTGTTTACTTCGCAAGGCTGCGCAAGGCTGCGCACTGGCCCAATAATAATGCAAATCCCTCGGGGCTATCAGAAAAAAAAGTTTATTGTGTAGAAAGGCGCGATGTGTGCGATCCTTAGGGAAAAAACCCATTTTTGGCCTTCCCAGAGGCGAAAAAAGGTGTTGTTAACTTCGCAAGGTTGCCAAGGCTGCTCACTGGCCCAATAATAATGCAAATCCCTCGGGGCTATCAGAAAAAAAAGTTTATTGTGTAGAAAGGCGCGATGTGTGCGATCCTTAGGGAAAAAACCCCATTTTTGGCCTTCCCAGAGGCGAGAAAAGGTGTTGTTTACTTGGCAAGGCTGCGCAAGGCTGCGCACTGGCCCAATAATAATGCAAATCCCTCGAGGATATCAGAAAAAAAAGTTTATTGTGTAGAAAAGGGCGATCTGTGCGATCCTTAGGGAAAAAACCCCATTTTTTGCCTTCCCAGAGGCGAAAAAAGGTGTTGTTAACTTCGCAAGCTGCGCAAGGCTGCGCAAGGCTGCGCACTAGCCCAATAATAATGCAAATCCCTCGGGGCTATCAGAAAAAAAAGTTTATTGCGTAGAAAGTCTGCGATTTTGTCGATAAGGTGGGAATTTCTGTTTTCAGAGGGGTGGGGTGGGTCCCTCAAAAAAGTGCTGGTTTTGTTGCAACGGCCCCAGCACAAAAGCAGCCCAGATCCCGTTGCGGCACCAAAAAACATTCCATTTGGCACTATTTTTATCGAATTTGGCGATACTAAAAAGTGCTGCACTTTTTCAGGGCTTGAATTAGCCCCAAAAAGCAGAAAAAAGCTAAGTGGCGCTCTCAGCTGCATGCACTAAGGTCCCAAATGCATTCAATCCCTCTGGGACCATCCGAAAAAAATTCCTCTTGTGCAAAAGCACAAAGAAGGCGCGATCTGTGCGATCCTTAGGGAAAAAACCCCATTTTTGGCCTTCCCAGAGGCGAGAAAAGGTGTTGTTTACTTCGCAAGGCTGTGCAAGGCTGCGCACTGGCCCAATAATAATGCAAATCTCTCGGGGCTATCAGAAAAAAAAGTTTATTGTGTAGAAAGGCGCGATGTGTGCGATCCTTAGGGAAAAAACCCCATTTTTGGCCTTCCAAGAGGCGAAAAAAGGTGTTGTTAACTTCGCAAGGCTGCGCAAGGCTGTGCACTGGCCCGATAATAATGCAAATCCCTCGGGGCTATCAGAAAAAAAAGTTTATTGCGTAGAAAGTCTGCGATTTTGTCGATAAGATGGGAATTTCTGTTTTCAGAGTGGTGGGGTGGGTGCCTCAAAAAAGTGCTTGTTTTGGTGAAACGGCCCCAGCACAAAAGCAGCCCAGAACCCGTTGCGGCACCAAAAAACATTCCATTTGGCACTATTTTTATCGAATTTGGCGATACTAAAAAGTGCTGCACTTTTTCAGGGCTTGAATTAGCCCCAAAAAGCAGAAAAAAGCTAATTGGCGCTCTCAGCTGCATGCACAAAGGTCCCAAATGCATTCAATCCCTCTGGGACCATGCGAAAAAAATTCCTTTTGTCCAAAAGCACAAAGAAGGCGCGATCTGTGCGATCCTTAGGGAAAAAACCCCATTTTTGGCCTTCCCAGAGGCGAGAAAAGGTGTTGTTTACTTCGCAAGGCTGCGCCAGGCTGCGCACTGGCCCAATAATAATGCAAATCCCTCGGGGCTATCACAAAAAAAAGTTTATTGTGTAGAAAGGCGCGATGTGTGCGATCCTTAGGGAAAAAACCCCATATTTGGCCTTCCCAGAGGCGAAAAAAGGTGTTGTTAACTTCGCAAGGCTTCGCAAGGCTGCGCACTGGCCCAATAATAATGCAAATAGCTAGGGGCTATCAGAAAAAAAAGTTTATTGTGTAGAAAGGCGCGATGTGTGTGATTCTTAGGGAAAAAAACTCATTTTTGGCCTTCCCAGAGGCGAGAAAAGGTGTTGTTTACTTCGCAAGGCTGCGCAAGGCTGCGCACTGGCCCAATAATAATGCAAATCCCTCGGGGCTATCAGAAAAAAAAGTTTATTGTGTAGAAAAGCGCGATGTGTGCGATCCTTAAGGAAAAAACCCCATTTTTGGCCTTCCAAGAGGCGAAAAAAGGTGTTGTTAACTTCGCAAGGCTGCGCAAGGCTGCGCACTGGCCCGATAATAATGCAAATCCCTCGGGGCTATCAGAAAAAAAAGTTTATTGCGTAGAAAGTCTGCGATTTTGTCGATAAGGTGGGAATTTCTGTTTTCAGAGGGGTGGGGTGGGTCCCTCAAAAAAGTGCTGGTTTTGTTGCAACGGCCCCAGCACAAAAGCAGCCCAGATCCCGTTGCGGCACCAAAAAACATTCCATTTGGCACTATTTTTATCGAATTTGGCGATACTAAAAAGTGCTGCACTTTTTCAGGGCTTGAATTAGCCCCAAAAAGCAGAAAAAAGCTAAGTGGCGCTCTCAGCTGCATGCACAAAGGTCCCAAATGCATTCAATCCCTCTGGGACCATCCAAAAAAAATTCCTTTTGTGCAAAAGCACAAAGAAGGCGCGATCTGTGCGATCCTTAGGGAAAAAACCCCATTTTTGGCCTTCCCAGAGGCGAGAAAAGGTGTTGTTTACTTCGCAAGGCTGCGCAAGGCTGCGCACTGGCCCAATAATAATGCAAATCCCTCGGGGCTATCAGAAAAAAAAGTTTATTGTGTAGAAAGGCGCGATGTGTGCGATCCTTAGGGAAAAAACCCATTTTTGGCCTTCCCAGAGGCGAAAAAAGGTGTTGTTAACTTCGCAAGGTTGCCAAGGCTGCTCACTGGCCCAATAATAATGCAAATCCCTCGGGGCTATCAGAAAAAAAAGTTTATTGTGTAGAAAGGCGCGATGTGTGCGATCCTTAGGGAAAAAACCCCATTTTTGGCCTTCCCAGAGGCGAGAAAAGGTGTTGTTTACTTGGCAAGGCTGCGCAAGGCTGCGCACTGGCCCAATAATAATGCAAATCCCTCGAGGATATCAGAAAAAAAAGTTTATTGTGTAGAAAAGGGCGATCTGTGCGATCCTTAGGGAAAAAACCCCATTTTTTGCCTTCCCAGAGGCGAAAAAAGGTGTTGTTAACTTCGCAAGCTGCGCAAGGCTGCGCAAGGCTGCACACTAGCCCAATAATAATGCAAATCCCTCGGGGCTATCAGAAAAAAAAGTTTATTGCGTAGAAAGTCTGCGATTTTGTCGATAAGGTGGGAATTTCTGTTTTCAGAGGGGTGGGGTGGGTCCCTCAAAAAAGTGCTGGTTTTGTTGCAACGGCCCCAGCACAAAAGCAGCCCAGATCCCGTTGCGGCACCAAAAAACATTCCAGTTGGCACTATTTTTATCGAATTTGGCGATACTAAAAAGTGCTGCACTTTTTCAGGGCTTGAATTAGCCCCAAAAAGCAGAAAAAAGCTAAGTGGCGCTCTCAGCTGCATGCACAAAGGTCCCAAATGCATTCAATCCCTCTGGGACCATCCAAAAAAAATTCCTTTTGTGCAAAAGCACAAAGAAGGCGCGATCTGTGCGATCCTTAGGGAAAAAACCCCATATTTGGCCTTCCCAGAGGCGAGAAAAGGTGTTGTTTACTTCGCAAGGCTGCGCAAGGCTGCGCACTGGCCCAATAATAATGCAAATCCCTCGGGGCTATCAGAAAAAAAAGTTTATTGTGTAGAAAGGCGCGATGTGTGCGATCCTTAGGGAAAAAACCCATTTTTGGCCTTCCCAGAGGCGAAAAAAGGTGTTGTTAACTTCGCAAGGTTGCCAAGGCTGCTCACTGGCCCAATAATAATGCAAATCCCTCGGGGCTATCAGAAAAAAAAGTTTATTGTGTAGAAAGGCGCGATGTGTGCGATCCTTAGGGAAAAAACCCCATTTTTGGCCTTCCCAGAGGCGAGAAAAGGTGTTGTTTACTTGGCAAGGCTGCGCAAGGCTGCGCACTGGCCCAATAATAATGCAATCCCTCGAGGATATCAGAAAAAAAAGTTTATTGTGTAGAAAAGGGCGATCTGTGCGATCCTTAGGGAAAAAACCCCATTTTTTGCCTTCCCAGAGGCGAAAAAAGGTGTTGTTAACTTCGCAAGCTGCGCAAGGCTGCGCAAGGCTGCGCACTAGCCCAATAATAATGCAAATCCCTCGGGGCTATCAGAAAAAAAAGTTTATTGCGTAGAAAGTCTGCGATTTTGTCGATAAGGTGGGAATTTCTGTTTTCAGAGGGGTGGGGTGGGTCCCTCAAAAAAGTGCTGGTTTTGTTGCAACGGCCCCAGCACAAAAGCAGCCCAGATCCCGTTGCGGCACCAAAAAACATTCCATTTGGCACTATTTTTATCGAATTTGGCGATACTAAAAAGTGCTGCACTTTTTCAGGGCTTGAATTAGCCCCAAAAAGCAGAAAAAAGCTAAGTGGCGCTCTCAGCTGCATGCACTAAGGTCCCAAATGCATTCAATCCCTCTGGGACCATCCGAAAAAAATTCCTCTTGTGCAAAAGCACAAAGAAGGCGCGATCTGTGCGATCCTTAGGGAAAAAACCCCATTTTTGGCCTTCCCAGAGGCGAGAAAAGGTGTTGTTTACTTCGCAAGGCTGTGCAAGGCTGCGCACTGGCCCAATAATAATGCAAATCTCTCGGGGCTATCAGAAAAAAAAGTTTACTGTGTAGAAAGGCGCGATCTGTGCGATCCTTAGGGAAAAAAACCATTTTTGGCCTTCCCAGAGACGAAAAAAGGTGTTGTTAACTTCGCAAGGCTGTGCAAGGCTGCGCACTGGCCCAATAATAATGCAAAACCCTCGGGGCTATCACAAAAAAGAGTTTATTGTGTAGAAAGGCGCGATGTGTGCGATCGTTAGGGAAAAAACCCCATTTTTGGCCTTCCCAGAGGCGAGAAAAGGTGTTGTTTACTTCGCAAGGCTGCGCAAGGCTGCGCACTGGCCCAATAATAATGCAAATCCCTCGGGGCTATCAGAAAAAAAAGTTTATTGTGTAGAAAGGCGCGATCTGTGCGATCCTTAGGGAAAAAACCCCATTTTTTGCCTTCTCAGAGGCGAAAAAAGGTGTTGTTAACTTCGCAAGGCTGCGCAAGGCTGCGCAAGGCTGCGCAAGGCTGCGCACTGGCCCAATAATAATGCAAATCCCTCGGGGCTATCAGAAAAAAAAGTTTATTGCGTAGAAAGTCTGCGATTTTTTCGATAAGATGGGAATTTCTATTTTCAGAGAGGTGGGGTGGGTGCCTCAAAAAAGTGCTTGTTTTGTTGCAACGGCCCCAGCACAAAAGCAGCCCAGATCCCGTTGCGGCACCAAAAAACATTCCATTTGGCACTATTTTTATCGAATTTGGCGATACTAAAAAGTGCTGCACTTTTTCAGGGCTTGAATTAGCCCCCAAAAGCAGAAAAAAGCTAATTGGCGCTCTCAGCTGCATGCACAAAGGTTCCAAATGCATTCAATCCCTCTGGGACCATCCCAAAAAAATTCCTCTTGTGCAAAAGCAAAAAGAAGGCGCGATCTGTGCGATCCTTAGGGAAAAAACCCCATTTTTGGCCTTCCCAGAGGCGAGAAAAGGTGTTGTTTACTTCGCAAGGCTGCGCAAGGCTGCGCACTGGCCCAATAATAATGCAAATCCCTCGGGGCTATCAGAAAAAAAAGTTTATTGTGTAGAAAGGCGCGATCTGTGCGATCCTTAGGGAAAAAACCCCATTTTTGGCCTTCCCAGAGGCGAAAAAAGGTGTTGTTAACTTCGCAAGGCTGCACAAGGCTATGCACTGGCCCAATAATATTGGAAATCCCTCGGGGCTATCAAAAAAAAAAAGTTTATTGCGTAGAAAGTCTGCGATTTTGTCGATAAGGTGGGAATTTCTGTTTTCAGAGGGGTGGGGTGGGTGCCTCAAAAAAGTGCTGGTTTTGGTGCAACGGCCCCAGCACAAAAGCAGCCCAGATCCCGTTGCGGCACCAAAAAACATTCCATTTGGCACTATTTTTATCGAATTTGGCGGTACTAAAAAAGTGCTGCACTTTTTCAGGGCTTGAATTAGCCCCAAAAAGCAGAAAAAAGCTAATTGGCGCTCTCAGCTGCATGCACAAAGGTCCCAAATGCATTCAATCCCTCTGGGACCATCCGAAAAAAATTCCTTTTGTGCAAAAGCACAAAGAAGGCGCGATCTGTGCGATCGTTAGGGAAAAAACCCCATTTTTGGCCTTCCCAGAGGCGAGAAAAGGTGTTGTTTACTTTGCAAGGCTGCGCAAGGCTGCGCACTGGCCCAATAATAATGCAAATCCCTCGGGGCTATCAGAAAAAAAAGTTTATTGTGTAGAAAGGCGCGATGTGTGCCATCCTTAGGGAAAAATCCCCATTTTTGGCCTTCCCACAGGCTATCAGAAAAAAAAGTTTATTCTGTAGAATGGCGCGATGTGTGCGATCCTTAGGGAAAAAACCCCATTGTTGGCCTTCCCAAAGGCGAAAAAAGGTGTTGTTAACTTCACAAGGCTGCGTGAGGCTGCGCACTGGCCCAATAATAATGCAAATCCCTCGGGGCTATCAGAAAAAAAAGTTTATTGTGTAGAAAAGCGCAAATTGTGCGATCCTTAGGGAAAAAAACCCATTTTTGGCCTTCCCAGAGGCGAAAAAAGGTGTTGTTAACTTCGCAAGGCTGCGCAAGGCTGCGCACTGGCCCAATAATAATGCAAATCCCTCGGGGCTATCAGAAAAAAAAGTTTATTGTGTAGAAAGGCGCGATGTGTGCGATCCTTAGGGAAAAAAAACCCATTTTTGGCCTTCCCAGAGGCGAGAAAAGGTGTTGTTTACTTCGCAAGGCTGCGCAAGGCTGCGCACTGGCCCAATAATAATGCAAATCCCTCGGGGCTATCAGAAAAAAAAGTTTATTGTGTAGAAAGGCGCGATCTGTGCAATCCTTAGGAAAAAAACCCCCATTTTTGGCCTTCCCAGAGACGAAAAAAGGTGTTGTTAACTTCGCAAGGCTGCGCAAGGCTGCGCACTGGCCCAATAATAATGCAAATCCCTCGGGGCTATCAGAAAAAAAAGTTTATTGCGTAGAAAGTCTGCGATTTTGTCGATAAGGTGGGAATTTCTGTTTTCAGAGGGGTGGGGTGGGTCCCTCAAAAAAGTGCTGGTTTTCGTGCAACGGCCCCAGCACAAAAGCAGCCCAGATCCCGTTGCGGCACCAAAAAACATTCCATTTGGCACTATTTTTATCGAATTTGGCGATACTAAAAAGTGCTGCACTTTTTCAGGGCTTGAATTAGCCCCAAAAAGCAGAAAAAAGGTAAGTGGCGCTCTCAGCTGCATGCACAAAGGTCCCAAATGCATTCAATCCCTCTGGGACCATCCGAAAAAAATTCCTTTTGTGCAAAAGCACAAAGAAGGCGCGATCTGTGCGATCCTTAGGGAAAAAACCCCATTTTTGGCCTTCCCAGAGGCGAGAAAAGGTGTTGTTTACTTCGCAAGGCTGCGCAAGGCTGCGCACTGGCCCAATATTAATGCAAATCCCTCGGGGCTATCAGAAAAAAAAGTTTATTGTGTAGAAGGGCGCGATGTGTGCGATCCTTAGGGAAAAAACCCCATTTTTGGCCTTCCAAGAGGCGAAAAAAGGTGTTGTTAACTTCGCAAGGCTGTGCAAGGCTGCGCACTGGCCCAATAATAATGCAAATCCCTCGGGGCTATCAGAAAAAAAAGTTTATTGTGTAGAAAGGCACGATGTGTGCGATCCTTAGGGAAAAAAACCCATTTTTGGCCTTCCCAGAGGCGAAAAAAGGTGTTGTTAACTTCGCAAGGCTGTGCAAGGCTGCGCACTGGCCCAATAATAATGCAAATCCCTCGGGGCTATCAGAAAAAAAAGTTTATTGTGTAGAAAGGCGCGATGTGTGCGATCGTTAGGGAAAAAACCCCATTTTTGGCCTTCCCAGAGGCGAGAAAAGGTGTTGTTTACTTCGCAAGGCTGCGCAAGGCTGCGCACTGGCCCAATAATAATGCAAATCCCTCGGGGCTATCAGAAAAAAGAGTTTATTGTGTAGAAAGGCGCGATGTGTGCGATCTTTAGGGAAAAAACCCCATTTTTGGCCTTCCCAGAGGCGAGAAAAGGTGTTGTTTACTTCGCAAGGCTGCGCACTGGCCCAATAATAATGCAAATCCCTCGGGGCTATCAGAAAAAAAAGTTTAATGCGTAGAAAGTCTGCGATTTTGTCGATAAGGTGGGAATTTCTGTTTTCAGAGGGGTGGGGTGGGTCCCTCAAAAAAGTGCTGGTTTTGGTGCAACGGCCCCAGCACAAAAGCAGCCCAGATCCCGTTGCGGCACCAAAAAACATTCCATTTGGCACTATTTTTATCGAATTTGGCGATACTAAAAAGTGCTGCACTTTTTCAGGGCTTGAATTAGCCCCAAAAAGCAGAAAAAAGCTAATTGGCGCTCTCAGCTGCATGCACAAAGGTCCCAAATGCATTCAATCCCTCTGGGACCATCCGAAAAAAATTCCTTTTGTGCAAAAGCACAAAGAAGGCGCGATCTGTGCGATCCTTAGGGAAAAAACCCCATTTTTGGCCTTCCCAGAGGCGAAAAAAGGTGTTGTTAACTTCGCAAGACTGCGCAAGGCTGCGCACTGGCCCAATAATAATGCAAATCCCTCGGGGCTATCAGAAAAAAAAGTTTATTGCGTAGAAAGTCTGCGATTTTGTCGATAAGGTGGGAATTTCTGTTTTCAGAGGGGTGGGGTGGGTCCCACAAAAAAGTGCTGGTTTTGGTGCAACGGCCCCAGCACAAAAGCAGCCCAGATCCCGTTGCAGCACCAAAAAACATTCCATTTGGCACTATTTTTATCGAATTTGGCGATACTAAAAAGTGCTGCACTTTTTCAGGCCTTGAATTAGCACCAAAAAGCAGAAAAAAGCTAATTGGCGCTCTCAGCTGCATGCACAAAGGTCCCAAATGCATTCAATCCCTCTGGGACCATCCGAAAAAAATTCCTTTTGTGCAAAGGCACAAAGAAGGCGCGATCAGTGCGATCCTTAGGGAAAAAACCCCATTTTTGGCCTTCCCAGAGGCGAGAAAAGGTGTTGTTTACTTCGCAAGGCTGCGCAAGGCTGCGCACTGGCGCAATAATAATGCAAATCATTCGGGGCTATCAGAAAAAAACGTTTATTGTGTAGAAAGGCGCGATCTGTGCGATCCTTAGGGAAAAAACCCCATTTTTGGCCTTCCCAGAGGCGAGAAAAGGTGTTGTTTACTTCGCAAGGCTGCGCAAGGCTGCGCACTGGCCTAATAATAATGCAAATCCCTCGGGGCTATCAGAAAAAAAAGTTTATTGTGTAGAAAGGTTCGATCTTTGCGATCCTTAAGGAAAAAACCCCATTTTTGGCCTTCCCAGAAGCGAAAAAAGGTGTTGTTAACTTCACAAGGCTGCGCAAGGCTGCGCACTGGCCCAATAATAATGCAAATCCCTCGGGGCTATCAGAAAAAAACGTTTATTGTGTAGAAAGGCGCGATGATTGCGATCCTTAGGGAAAAAACCCCATTTTTGGCCTTCCCAGAGGCGAGAAAAGGTGTTGTTTACTTCGCAAGGCTGCGCAAGGCTGCGCACTGGCCTAATAATAATGCAAATCCCTCGGGGCTATCAGAAAAAAAAGTTTATTGTGTAGAAAGGTTCGATCTTTGCGATCCTTAAGGAAAAAACCCCATTTTTGGCCTTCCCAGAAGCGAAAAAAGGTGTTGTTAACTTCGCAAGGCTGCGCAAGGCTGCGCACTGGCCCAATAATAATGCAAATCCGTCGGGGCTATCAGAAAAAAAAAGTTTATTGCGTAGAAAGTATGCGATTTTGTCGATAAGGTGGGAATTTCTGTTTTCAGAGGGGTGGGGTGGGTCCCTCAAAAAAGTGCTGGTTTTGGTGCAACGGCCCCAGCACAAAAGCAGCCCAGATCCCTTTGCGGCACCAAAAAACATTCCATTTGGCACTATTTTTATCGAATTTGGCGATACTAAGAAGTGCTGCACTTTTTCAGGGCTTGAATTAGCCCCAAAAAGCAGAAAAAAGCTAATTGGCGCTCTCAGCTGCATGCACAAAGGTCCCAAATGCATTCAATCCCTCTGCGACTATCCGAAAAAAATTCCTTTTGCGCAAAAGCACAAAGAAGGCGCGATCTGTGCGATCCTTAGGGAAAAAACCCCATTTTTGGCCTTCCCAGAGGCGAGCAAAGGTGTTGTTTACTTCGCAAGGCTGCGCAAGGCTGCGCACTGGCCCAATAATAATGCAAATCCTTCGGGGCTATCAGAAAAAAAAGTTTATTGTGTAGAAAGGCGCGATCTGTGCTATCCTTAGGGAAAAAAACCCCATTTTTGGCCTTCCCAGAGGCGAAAAAAGGTGTTGTTAACTTCGCAAGGCTGCGCAAGGCTGTGCACTGGCCCAATAATAATGCAAATCCCTCGGGGCTATCAGAAAAAAAAGTTTATTGCGTAGAAAGTCTGCGATTTTCTCGATAAGGTGGGAATTTCTGTTTTCAGAGGGGTGGGGTGGGTCCCTCAAAAAAGTGCTGGTTTTGGTGCAACGGCCCCAGCACAAAAGCAGCCCAGATCCCGTTGCGGCACCAAAAAACATTCCATTTGGCACTATTTTTATCGAATTTGGCGATACTAAAAAGTGCTGTACTTTTTCAGTCCTTGAATTAGCCCCAAAAAGCAGAAAAAAGCTAATTGGCGCTCTCAGCTGCATGCACAAAGGTCCCAAATGCATTCAATCCCTCTGGGAACATCCGAAAAAAATTCCTTTTGTGCAAAAGCACAAAGAAGGCGCGATCTGTGCGATCCTTAGGAAAAAAACCCCATTTTTGGCCTTCCCAGAGGCGAGAAAAGGTGTTGTTTACTTCGCAAGGCTGCGCAAGGCTGCGCACTGGACCAATAATAATGCAAATCCCTCTGGGCTATCAGAAAAAAAAGTTTATTGTGTAGAAAGGCGCGATGTGTGCGATCCTTAGAGAAAAAACCCCATTTTTGGCCTTCCCAGAGGCGAGAAAAGGTGTTGTTTACTTCGCAAGGCTGCACAAGGCTGCGCACTGGCCCAATAATAATGCAAATCCCTCGGGGCTATCAGAAAAAAAAGTTTATTGTGTAGAAAGGCGCGATGTGTGCGATCCTTAGGGAAAAAACCCCATTTTTGGCCTTCCCAGAGGCGAGAAAAGGTGTTGTTTACTTCGCAAGGCTGCGCAAGGCTGCCCACTGGCCCAATAATAATGCAAATCCCTCGGGGCTATCAGAAAAAAAAGTTTATTGTGTAGAAAGGCGCGATGTGTGCGATCCTTAGGGAAAAAAAACCCATTTTTGGCCTTCCTAGAGGCGAAAAAAGGTGTTGTTAACTTCGCAAGGCTGCGCAAGGCTGCGCACTGGCCCAATAATAATGCAAATCCCTCGGGGCTATCAGAAAAAAAAGTTTATTGTGTAGAAAGGCGCGATGTGTGCGATCCTTAGGGAAAAAACCCCATTTTTGGCCTTCCCAGAGGCGAGAAAAGGTGTTGTTTACTTCGCAAGGCTGCGCAAGGCTACGCACTGGCCCAATAATAATGCAAATCCCTCGGGGCTATCGGAAAAAAAAGTTTATTGTCTAGAAAGGCGCGATGTGTGCGATCCTTAGGGAAAAAACCCCATTTTTGGCCTTCCCAGAAGCGAAAAAAGGTGTTGTTAACTTCGCAAGGCTGCGCAAGGCTGCGCACTGGCCCAATAATAATGCAAATCCGTCGGGGCTATCAGAAAAAAAAAGTTTATTGCGTAGAAAGTATGCGATTTTGTCGATAAGGTGGGAATTTCTGTTTTCAGAGGGGTGGGGTGGGTCCCTCAAAAAAGTGCTGGTTTTGGTGCAACGGCCCCAGCACAAAAGCAGCCCAGATCCCGTTGCGGCACCAAAAAACATTCCATTTGGCACTATTTTTATCGAATTTGGCGATACTAAGAAGTGCTGCACTTTTTCAGGGCTTGAATTAGCCCCAAAAAGCAGAAAAAAGCTAATTGGCGCTCTCAGCTGCATGCACAAAGGTCCCAAATGCATTCAATCCCTCTGCGACTATCCGAAAAAAATTCCTTTTGCGCAAAAGCACAAAGAAGGCGCGATCTGTGCGATCCTTAGGGAAAAAACCCCATTTTTGGCCTTCCCAGAGGCGAGCAAAGGTGTTGTTTACTTCGCAAGGCTGCGCAAGGCTGCGCACTGGCCCAATAATAATGCAAATCCTTCGGGGCTATCAGAAAAAAAAGTTTATTGTGTAGAAAGGCGCGATCTGTGCTATCCTTAGGGAAAAAAACCCCATTTTTGGCCTTCCCAGAGGAGAAAAAAGGTGTTGTTAACTTCGCAAGGCTGCGCAAGGCTGTGCACTGGCCCAATAATAATGCAAATCCCTCGGGGCTATCAGAAAAAAAAGTTTATTGCGTAGAAAGTCTGCGATTTTCTCGATAAGGTGGGAATTTCTGTTTTCAGAGGGGTGGGGTGGGTCCCTCAAAAAAGTGCTGGTTTTGGTGCAACGGCCCCAGCACAAAAGCAGCCCAGATCCCGTTGCGGCACCAAAAAACATTCCATTTGGCACTATTTTTATCGAATTTGGCGATACTAAAAAGTGCTGTACTTTTTCAGTCCTTGAATTAGCCCCAAAAAGCAGAAAAAAGCTAATTGGCGCTCTCAGCTGCATGCACAAAGGTCCCAAATGCATTCAATCCCTCTGGGAACATCCGAAAAAAATTCCTTTTGTGCAAAAGCACAAAGAAGGCGCGATCTGTGCGATCCTTAGGAAAAAAACCCCATTTTTGGCCTTCCCAGAGGCGAGAAAAGGTGTTGTTTACTTCGCAAGGCTGCGCAAGGCTGCGCACTGGACCAATAATAATGCAAATCCCTCTGGGCTATCAGAAAAAAAAGTTTATTGTGTAGAAAGGCGCGATGTGTGCGATCCTTAGAGAAAAAACCCCATTTTTGGCCTTCCCAGAGGCGAGAAAAGGTGTTGTTTACTTCGCAAGGCTGCGCAAGGCTGCGCACTGGCCCAATAATAATGCAAATCCCTCGGGGCTATCAGAAAAAAAAGTTTATTGTGTAGAAAGGCGCGATGTGTGCGATCCTTAGGGAAAAAACCCCATTTTTGGCCTTCCCAGAGGCGAGAAAAGGTGTTGTTTACTTCGCAAGGCTGCGCAAGGCTGCCCACTGGCCCAATAATAATGCAAATCCCTCGGGGCTATCAGAAAAAAAAGTTTATTGTGTAGAAAGGCGCGATGTGTGCGATCCTTAGGGAAAAAAAACCCATTTTTGGCCTTCCTAGAGGCGAAAAAAGGTGTTGTTAACTTCGCAAGGCTGCGCAAGGCTGCGCACTGGCCCAATAATAATGGAAATCCGTCGGGGCTATCAGAAAAAAAAGTTTATTGTGTAGAAAGGCGCGATGTGTGCGATCCTTAGGGAAAAAACCCCATTTTTGGCCTTCCCAGAGGCGAGAAAAGGTGTTGTTTACTTCGCAAGGCTGCGCAAGGCTACGCACTGGCCCAATAATAATGCAAATCCCTCGGGGCTATCAGAAAAAAAAGTTTATTGTCTAGAAAGGCGCGATGTGTGCGATCCTTAGGGAAAAAACCCCATTTTTGGCCTTCCCAGAGGCGAAAAAAGGTGTTGTTAACTTCACAAGGCTGCACAAGGCTGTGCACTGGCCCAATAATAATGCAAATCCGTCGGGGCTATCAGAAAAAAAAGTTTATTGCGTAGAAAGTCTGCCATTTTGTCGATAAGGTGGGAATTTCTGTTTTCAGAGGGGTGGGGTGGGTCCTTCAAAAAAGTGCTGGTTTTGGTGCAACGGCCCCAGCACAAAAGCAGCCCAGATCCCGTTGCGGCACCAAAAAACATTCCATTTGGCACTATTTTTATCGAATTTGGCGATACTAAAAAGTGCTGCACTTTTTCAGGGCTTGAATTAGCCCCAAAAAGCAGAAAAAAGCTAATTGGCGCTCTCAGCTGCATGCACAAAGGTCCCAAATGCATTCAATCCCTCTGGGACCATCCGAAAAAAATTCCTTTTGTGCAAAAGCATAAAGAAGGCGCGATCTGTGCGATCCTTAGGAAAAAAACCCCATTTTTGGCCTTCCCAGAGGCGAGAAAAGGTGTTGTTTACTTCGCAAGGCTGCGCAAGGCTGCGCACTGGCCCAATAAAAATGCAAATCCCTCGGGGCTATCAGAAAAAAAAGTTTATTGTGTAGAAAGGCGCGATGTGTGCGATCCTTAGGGAAAAAAACCCATTTTTGGCCTTCCCAGAGGCGAGAAAAGGTGTTGCTAACTTCGCAAGTCTGCGCAAGGCTTCGCACTGGCCCAATAATAATGCAAATCCCTCGGGGCTATCAGAAAAAAAAGTTTATTGTGTAGAAAGGCGCGATATGTGCGATCCTTAGGGAAAAAACCCCATTTTGGCCTTCCCAGAGGCGAAAAAGGTGTTGTTAACTTCGCAAGGCTGCGCAAGGCGGCACACTGGCCCAATAATAATGCAAATCCCTCGGGGCTATCAGAAAAAAAAGTTTATTGTGTAGAAAGGCGCGATGTGTGCGATCCTTAGGGAAAAAACCCCATTTTTGGCCTTCCCAGAGGCGAATAAAGGTGTTGTTAACTTCGCAAGGCTGCGCAAAGCCGCGCACTGGCCCAATAATAATGCAAATCCCTCGGGGCTATCAGAAAAAAAAGTTTATTGCGTAGAAAGTGTTCGATTTCGTCGATAAGGTGGGAACTTCTTTTTTCAGAGAGGTGGGGTGGTTCTCTCAAAAAAGTGCTGGTTTTGGTGCAACGGCCCCAGCACAAAAGCAGCCCAGATCCCGTTGCGGCACCAAAAAACATTCCATTTGGCCCTTTTTTTATCAAAGGCGCAATATGTCCGATCCTTAGGGAAAAAACCCCATTTTTGGCCTTCCCAGAGGCGAAAAAATGGTGTTGTTAACTTCGCAATGCTGCGCAAGGCTGCGCACTGGCCCAATAATAATGCAAATCCCTCGGGGCTATCAGAAAAAAAAGTTTATTGTGTAGAAAGGCGCGATGTGTGCGATCCTTAGGGAAAAAAACCCCATTTTTGGCCTTCCCAGAGGCGAAAAAAGGTGTTGTTAACTTCGCAAGGCTGCGCAAGGCTGCGCACTGGCCAAATAATAATGCAAATCCCTCGGGGCTATCAGAAAAAAAATTTATTGTGTAGAAAGACGCGATGTGTGTTATCCTTAGGGAAAAAACCCCATTATTGGCCTTCCCAGAGGCGAAAAAAGGTGTTGTTAACTTTGGAAGGCTTTGCAAGGCTGCGCACTGGCCAAATAATAATGCAAATCCCTCGGCGCTATCAGAAAAAAAAGTTTATTGTGTAGAAAAGGGCGATGTGTGCGATCCTTAGGGAAAAACCCCATTTTTGGCCTTCCCAGAGGCGAAAAAAGGTGTTGTTAACTTTGCAAGGCTGCACAAGGCTGCGCACTGGCCCAATAATAATGCAAATCCCTCGGGGCTATCAGAAAAAAAGTTTATTGTGTAGAAAGGCGCGATGTGTGCGATCCTTAGGGAAAAAACCCCATTTTTGGCCTTCCCAGAGGCGAAAAAAGGTGTTGTTAACTTCGCGAGGCTGTGCAAGGCTGCGCACTGGCAGAATGATAATGCAAATCCCTCGGGGCTATCAGAAAAAAACGTTTATTGCGTAGAAAGTCTGCGATTTTATCCATAAGGTTGGAATTTCTGTTTTCAGAGGTGTGGGGTGGGTCCCTTAAAAAAGTGCTGGTTTTGGTGCAACGGCCCCAGCACAAAAGCAGCCCAGATCCCGTTGCGGCACCAAAAAACATTCCATTTGGCACTATTTTTATCGAATTTGGCGATACTAAAAAGTGCTGCACTTTTTCAGGGCTTGAATAAGCCTAAAAAAGCAGAAAAAAGCTAATTGGCGCTCTCAGCTGTGTGCACAAAGGTCCCAAATGCATTCAATCCCTCTGGGACCATCCGAAAAAATTCCTTTTGTGCAAAAGCACCAGGAAGGCACGATATGTGCGATCGTTAGGGAAAAAACCCCATTTTTGGCCTTCCCAGAGGCCAAAAAAGGTGTTCTTAACTTCGCAAGGCTGCGCAAGGCTGCACACTGGCCCAATAATAATGCAAATCCCTCGGGGCTATCAGAAAAAAATGTTTATAGTGTAGAAAGGCGCGATGTGTGCGATCCTTACGGAAAAACCCCATTTTTGGCCTTCCCAGAGGCGAAAAAAGGTGTTGTTAACTTCGCAAGGCTGTGCAAGGCTGCGCACTGGCCCAATAATAATGCAAATCCATCGGGGCTATCAGAAAAAAAAGTTTATTGTGTAGAAAGGCGCGATGTGTGCGATCCTTAGGGAAAAAACCCCATTTTTGGCCTTCCCAGAGGCGAAAAAAGGTCTTGTTAACTTTGCAAGGCTGCCCAAGGCTGTGCACTGGCCCAATAATAATGCAAATCCCTCGGGGCTATCAGAAATAAAAGTTTATTGTGTAGAAAGGCGCGATATGTGCGATCCTTAGGGAAAAAACCCCATTTTTGGCCTTCCCACAGGCGAAAAAAGGTGTTGTTAGCTTCGCAAGGCCGCGCAAGACTGTGCACGGGCCCAATAAAAATGCAAATCCCTCGGGGCTATCAGAAAAAAAAGTTTCTTGTGTAGAAAGGCGCGATATGTGCGATCATTAGGGAAAAACCCCATTTTCGGCCTTTCCAGAGGCGAAAAAAGGTGTTGTTAACTTCGCAAGGCTGCACAAGGCTGCGCACTGGCCCAATAATAATGCAAATCCCTCGGGGCTATCAAAAAAAAAGTTTATTGTGTAGAAAGGCGCGATGTGTGCGATCCTTAGGGAAAAAACCCTATTTTTGGCCTTCCCAGGGGCGAAAAAAGGTGTTGTTAACTTCGCAAGACTGCGCAAGGCTGCGCACTGGCCAAATAATAATGCAAATCCCTCGGGGCTATCAGAAAAAAAAGTTTATTGTGTAGAAAGGCGCGATGTGAGCGATCCTTAGAGAAAAACCCCATTTTTGGCCTTCCCAGAGGCGAAAAAAGGTGTTGTTAACTTCGCAAGGCTGCACAAATCTGCGCACTGGCCCAATAATAATGCAAATCCCTCGGGGCTATCAGAAAAAAAAGTTTATTGTGTAGAAAGGCGCGATGTGTGCGATCCTTAGGGAAAAACCCCATTTTTGGCCTTCCATGAGGCGAAAAAAGGTGTTGTTAACTTCGCAAGGCTGCGCAAGGCTGCGCACTGGCCCAATAATAATGCAAATCCCTCGGGGCTATCAGAAAAAAAAGTTTATTGCGTAGAAAGGCGCGATCTGTGCGATTCTTAGGGAAAAAACCCCATTTTTGGCCTGCCCAAAGGCGAAAAAAGGCGTTGTTAACTTCGCAAGGCTGCGCAAGGCTGCGCACTGGCCCAATAATAATGCAAATCCCTCGGGCCTATCAGAAAAAAAAGTTTATTGTGTAGAAAGGCGCGATGTGTGCGATGCTTAGGAAAAAATCCCATTTTTGGCCTTCCCAGAGGCGAAAAAGGTTTTGTTAACTTCGCAAGGCTGGGCAAGGCTGCGCACTGGCCAAATAATAATGCAAATCCCTCGGGGCTATCAGAAAAAAAGTTTATTGTGTAGAAAGGCGCGATGTGTGCGATCCTTAGGGAAAAAACCCCATTTTTGGCCTTCCCAGAGGCGAAAAAAGGTGTTGTTAACTTCGCAAGGCTGCGCAAGGCTGCGCACTGGCCAAATAATAATGCAAATCCGTCGGGGCTATCAGAAAAAAACGTTTATTGCGTAGAAAGTCTGCGATTTTATCCATAAGGTGGGAATTTCTGTTTTCAGAGGGGTGGGGTGGGTCCCTCAAAAAAGTGCTGGTTTTGGTGCAACGGCCCCAGCACAAAAGCAGCCCAGATCCCGTTGCGGCACCAAAAAACATTCCATTTGGCACTATTTTCATCGAATTTGGCGATACTAAAAAGTGCTGCACTTTTTCAGGGCTTGAATTAGCCCCAAAAGGTAGAAAAAAGCTAATTGGGGCTCTCAGCTGCATGCACAAAGGTCCCAAATGCATTCAATCCCTCTGGGTCCATCCCAAAAAAATTCCTTTTGTGCAAAAGCACAAAGAAGGCGCGATATGTGCGATCGTTAGGGAAAAAACCCCATTTTTGGCCTTCCCAGAGGCTAAAAAAGGTGTTGTTAACTTCGAAGGCTGTGCAAGGCTGCGCACTGGCCCAATAATAATGCAAATCCCTCGGGGCTATCAGAAAAAAGAGGTTTATTGTGTAGAAAGGCGCGATATGTGCGATCCTTAGGGAAAAAAACCCCATTTTTGGCCTTCCCATAGGCGAAAAAAGGTGTTGTTAACTTTGCGAGGCTACGCAAGGCTGCACAAGGCTGCGCACTGGCCCAATAATAATGGAAATCCCGCGGGGCTATCAGAAAAAAAAGTTTATTGTGTAGAAAGGCGCGATGTGTGCGATCCTTAGCGAAAAAACCCCATTTTTTGCCTTCCCAGAGGCGAAAAAAGGTGTTGTTAACTTTGCAAGGCTGCGCAAGGCTGCGCACTGGCCCAATAATAATGCAAATCCCTCGGGGCTATCAGAAAAAAAAGTTTATTGCGTAGAAAGTCTGCAATTTTGTCGATAAGGGGGGAATTTCTGTTTTCAGAGGGGTGGGGTGGGTCCCTCAAAAAAGTGCTGGTTTTGGTGCAACGGCCCCAGCACAAAAGCAGCCCAGATCCCGTTGCGGCACCAAAAAACATTCCATTTTTCACTATTTTTATCGAATTTGGCGATACTAAAAAGTGCTCCACTTTTTCAGGGCTTGAATTAGAGCCAAAAACCAGAAAAAAGCTAATTGGTGCTTTCAGCTGCATCCACAAAGGTCCCAAATGCATTCAATCCCTCTCCGACCATCCGAAAAAAATTCCTTTTGTGCAAAAGCACAAAGAAGGCGCGATAGGTGCGATCCTTAGGGAAAAAACCCCATTTTTGGACTTCCCAGAGGCGAAAAAAGGTGTTGTTAACTTCGCAAGGCTGCGCAAGGCTGCGCACTGGCCCAATAATAATGCAAATCCCTCGGGGCTATCAGAAAAAAAAGTTTATTGTGTAGAAAGGCGCGATCTGTGCGATCCTTAGGGAAAAACCCCATTTTTGGCCTTCCCAGAGGCGAAAAAAGGTGTTGTCAACTTCGCAAGGCTGCACAAATCTGCGCACTGGCCCAATAATAATGCAAATCCCTCGCTTCTATCAGAAAAAAAAGTTTATTGTGTAGAAAGGCGCGATGAGTGCGATCCTTAGGGAAAAACCCCATTTATGGCCTTCCCAGAGGCGAAAAAAGGTGTTGTTAACTTTGCAAGGCTGCACAAGGCTGCGCACTGGCCCAATAATAATGCAAATCCCGCGGGGCTATCAGAAAAAAAAGTTTATTGTGTAGAAAGGCGCGATCTGTGCGATCCTTAGGGAAAAACCCCATTTTTGGCCTTCCCAGAGGCGAAAAAAGGTGTTGTTAACTTCGCAAGGCTGCGCAAGGCTGCGCACTGGCCAAATAATAATGCAAATCCCTCGGGGCTATCAGAAAAAAAAGTTTATTGTGTAGAAAGGCGCGATGTGTTCGATCCTTAGGGAAAAACCCCATTTTTGGCCTTCCCAGAGGCGAAAAAAGGTGTTGTTAACTTCGCAAGGCTGCACAAATCTGCGCAATGGCCCAATAATAATGCAAATCCCTTGGGGCTATCAGAAAAAAAAGTTTATTCTGTAGAAAGGCGCGATGTGTGCGATCCGGGAAAAACCCCATTTTTGGCCTTCCCATAGGCGATAAAAGGTGTTGTTAACCTCGCAAGGCTGCGTAAGGCTGCGCACTGGCAGAATAATAATGCAAATCCCTAGGGGCTATCAGAAAAAAACGTTTATTGCGTAGAAAGTCTGCGATTTTATCCATAAGGTGGGAATTTCAGTTTTCAGAGGGGTGGGGTGGGCCCCTCAAAAAAGTGCTGGTTTTGGTGCAACGGCCCCAGCAGAAAAGCAGCCCAAATCCCGTTGCGGCACCAAAAAACATTCCATTTGGCACTATTTTTATCGAATTTGGCGATACTAAAAAGTGCTGCACTTTTTCAGGGCTTGAATTAGCCCCAAAAAGTAGAAAAAAGCTAATTGGCGCTCTCAGCTGCATGCACAAAGGTCCCAAATGCATTCAATCCCTCTGGGACCATCCCAAAAAAATTCCTTTTGTGCAAAAGCACAAGGAAGGCACGATATGTGCGATCGTTAGGGAAAAAACCCCATTTTTGGCCTTCCCAGAGGCTAAAAAAGGTGTTGTTAATTTCGCAAGGCTGTGCAAGGCTGCGCACTGGCCCAATAATAACGCAAATCCCTCGGGGCTATCAGAAAAAAGAGGTTTTGTTGTGTAGAAAGGCGCGATATGTGCGATCCTTAGGGAAAAAACCCCATTTTTGGCCTTCCCAGAGGCGAAAAAAGGTGTTGTTAACTTCGCAAGGCTGCGCAAGGCTGCGCACTGGCCAAATAATAATGCAAATACCTCGTTGCCATCAGAAAAAAAAAGTTTATTGCGTAGAAAGGCGCGATGTGCGCGATCCTTACGGAAAAACCCCATTTTTGGCCTTCCCAGAGGCGAAAAAAGGTGTTGTTAACTTCGCAAGGCTGCACAAATCTGCGCACTGGCCCAATAATAATGCAAATCCCTCGGGGCTATCAGAAAAAAAAGTTTATTGTGTAGAAAAGCGCGATATGTTCAATCCTTAGGGAAAAAAACCCATTTTTGACCTTCCCAGAGGCTAAAAAGGTTGTTGTTAACTGCCCAAGGCGGTGCAAGGCTGTGCACTGGCCCAATAATAACGCAAATCCCTCGGGGCTATCAGAAAAAAACTTTATTGTGTAGAAAAGCGCGATATGTGCGATCCTTAGGGAAAAAACCCCATTTTTGGTCTTCCCAGAGGCTAAACAAGGTGTTGTTACTGCGCAAAGCTGCGCAAGGCTGCGCACTGGCCCAATAATAATGCAAATTCCTCAGGGCTATCAGAAAAAAAAGTTTATTGTGTAGAAAGTCTGCGATTTAGTCGAGAAGGTGGGAATTTCAGTTTTGAGAGGGGTGGGGTGGGTCCCTCAAAAAAGTGCTGGTTTTGGTACAACGGCCCCAGCACAAAAGCACCGCAGATCCTCTTGCAGCACCAAAAAAACATTCCAGTTGGCACTATTTTTATCGAATTTGGCGATACCAATAAGTACTGCACTTTTTCAGGGCTTGAATTAGCCCCAAAAAGTAGAAAAAAGCTAATTGGCGCTCTCAGCTGCATGCACAAAGGTCCCAAATGCATTCAATAACTCTGGGACCATCCGAAAAAAATTCCTTTTGTGCAAAAGCACAAAGGAGGCGCGATATGTGCGATCCTTAGGGAAAAAACCCCATTTTTGGCTTTCCCAGAGGCTAAAAAAGGTGTTGTTAACTCCCCAAGGCTGCGCAAGTCTGCGCACTGGCCCAATAATAACGCAAATCCCTCGGGGCTATCAGAAAAAAAGTTCATTGTGTAGAAAAGCGCGATATGTCCGATCCTTAGGGGAAAAACCCCATTTTTGGCCTTCCCAGAGGCTAAAAAAGGTGTTGTTAACTGCCCAAGGCTGCGCAAGGCTGCGCACTGGCCCAATAATAACGCAAATCCCTCGGGGCTATCAGAAAAAAATGTTCATTGTGTAGAAAGGCTGCGATTTTGTCGATAAGGTGGGAATTTCAGTTTTGAGAGGGGTGGGGTGGGTCCCTCAAAAAAGTGCTGCTTTTGGTGCAACGACCCCAGCACAAAAGCACCCCAGATCCCGTTGCGGCACCAAAAGTCATTCCATTTGGCACTATTTTTATCGAATATGGCGATACTAAAAAGTGCTGCACTTTTTCAGGGCTTGAATTAGCCCCAAAAAGTAGAAAAAAGCTAATTGGTGCTCTCAGCTGCATGCACAAAGGTGCCAAATACATCCAATCCCTCTGGGACCATCCGAAAAAAAATCCTTTTGTGCAAAAGCACAAAGGAGGCGCGATATGAGCGATCCTTAGGGAAAAAACCCCATTTTCGGCCTTCCCAGAGGCTAAAAAAGGTGTTGTTAACTGCCCAAGGCTGCGCAAGTCTGCGCACTGGCCCAATAATAATGCAAATCCCTCGGGGCTATCAGAAAAAAAGTTTATTGTGTAGAAAGGAGCGATATATGCGATCCTTAGGGAAAAAACCCCATTTTAGGCCTTCCCAGAGACTAAAAAAGGTGTTGTTAACTGCCCAAGGCTGCGCAAGGCTGCGCACTGGCCCAATAATAACGCAAATCCCTCGGGGTTATCAGAAAAAAAAGGTTTATTGTATAGAAAAGCATGATATGTGCGATCCTTAGGGAAAAAAACCTATTTTTGGCCTTCCCAGAGGCTAAAAAAGGTGTTGTTAGCTGTGCAAAGCTGCACAAGGCTGCGCACTGGCCCAATAATAATGCAAATTCCTCGGGGCTATCAGAAAAAAAAGTTTATTGTGTAGAAAGTCTGTGATTTTGTCGATAAGGTGGGAATTTCAGTTTTGAGAGGGGTGGGGTGGGTCCCTCAAAAAAGTGCTGGTCTTGGTGCAACGGCCCCAGCACAAAAGCACTCCAGATCCTGTTGCGGCACCAAAAGACATTCCAGTTGGCACTATTTTTATCGAATTTGGCGATACCAAAAAGTGCTGCACTTTTTCAGGGCTTGAATTAGCCCCAAAAAGTAGAAAAAAGCTAATTGGTGCTCTCAGCTGCATGCACAAAGGTCCCAAATGCATTCAATCCCTCTGGGACCATCCGAAAAAAATTCCTTTTGTGCAAAAGCACAAAGAAGGTGCGATATGTGAGATCCTTAGGGAAAAAAACCCATTTTTGGCCTTCCCAGAGGATAGAAAAGGTGTTGTTAACTGCCCAAGGCTGTGCAAGGCGCCGCACTGGCCCAATAATAACGCAAATCCCTCTTGGCTATCAGAAAAAAAAGTTCATTGTGTAGAAAAGCGCGATATGTGCGATACTTAGGGAAAAAACCCCATTTTTGAACTTTCCAGAGGCTAAAAAAGGTGTTGTTAACTGCCCAAGGCTGCGCAAGGCTGCGCAAGGCTGAGCACTGGCCCAATAATAAGGCACATCCCTCGTGGCTATCAGAAAAAAAAGTTTATTGTGTAGCAAAGCGCGATATGTGCGATCCCTAGGGAAAAAACCCCATTTTTGGCCTTCCCAGAGGCTAAAAAAGGTGTTGTTAACTGCCCAAGGCTGCGCAAGGCTGCACACTGGCCCAATAATAACGCAAATCCCTCGGGGCTATCAGAAAAAAAAGTTTATTGTGTAGAAAAGCGCGATATGTGCGATCCTTACGGGAAAAACCCCATTTTTGGCCTTCCCAGAGGCTAAAAAAGGTGTTGTTAACTGCCCAAGGCTGCGCAAGGCTGCGCACTGGCCCAATAATAACGCAAATCCCTCGTGGCTATCAGAAAAAAAAGTTTCTTGTGTAGAAAGTCTGCGATTTTGTCGATCAGGTGGGAATTTCAGTTTTGAGAGGGGTGGGGTGGGTCCCTCAAAAAAGTGCTGGTTTTGGTGCAACGGCCCCAGCACAAAAGCACCGGAGATCCTCTTGCAGCACCAAAAAAACATTCCAGTTGGCACTATTTTTATCGAATTTGGCGATACCAATAAGTACTGCACTTTTTCAGGGCTTGAATTAGCCCCAAAAAGTAGAAAAAAGCTAATTGGCGCTCTCAGCTGCATGCACAAAGGTCCCAAATGCATTCAATAACTCTGGGACCATCCGAAAAAAATTCCTTTTGTGCAAAAGCACAAAGGAGGCGCGATATGTGCGATCCTTAGGGAAAAAACCCCATTTTTGGCTTTCCCAGAGGCTAAAAAAGGTGTTGTTAACTCCCCAAGGCTGCGCAAGTCTGCGCACTGGCCCAATAATAACGCAAATCCCTCGGGGCTATCAGAAAAAAAGTTCATTGTGTAGAAAAGCGCGATATGTGCGATCCTTAGGGGAAAAACCCCATTTTTGGCCTTCCCAGAGGCTAAAAAAGGTGTTGTTAACTGCCCAAGGCTGCGCAAGGCTGCGCACTGGCCCAATAATAACGCAAATCCCTCGTGGCTATCAGAAAAAAAAGTTTCTTGTGTAGAAAGTCTGCGATTTTGTCGATCAGGTGGGAATTTCAGTTTTGAGAGGGGTGGGGTGGGTCCCTCAAAAAAGTGCTGGTTTTGGTGCAACGGCCCCAGCACAAAAGCACCCCAGATCCCGTTGCGGCACCAAAAATCATTCCATTTGGCACTATTTTTATCGAATTTGGCGATGCTAAAAAGTGCTGCCTTTTTTCAGGGCTTGAATTAACCCCAAAAAGTAGAAAAAAGCTAATTGGCGCTCTCAGCTGCATGCACAAAGGTCCCAAATGCATTCAATCCCTCTGGGACCATCCGAAAAAAATTCCTTTTGTGCAAAAGCACAAAGGAGGCGCGATCAGTGCGATCCTTAGGGAAAAAACCCCATTTTTGGCCTTCCCAGAGACTAAAAAATTTGTTGTTAACTGCCCAAGGCTGCGCAAGGCTGCGCACTGGCCCAATAATAACGCAAATCCCTCGGGGCTATCAAGAAAAAAAGATTATTGTGTAGAAAAACGCGATATGTGCGATCCTTAGGGAAAAAACCCCATTTTTGGCCTTCCCAGAGGCTAAAAAAGGTGTTGTTAACTGCCGAAAGCTGCGCAAGGCTGCCAACTGGCCCAATAATAAGGCAAATCCCTCGGGGCTATCAGAAAAAACATTTTATTGTGTAGAAAGTCTGCGATTTTGTCGATAAGGTGGGAATTTCAGTTTTGAGAGGGGTCGGGTGGGTCCCTCAGAAAAGTGCTGGTTTTGGAGCAACGGCCCCAGCACAAAAGCACTCCAGATCCCGTTGCAGCACCAAAAATCATTCCATTTGGCACTATTTCTATCGAATTTGGTGATATCAAAACGTGCTGCACTTTTTCAGGGCTTGAATTAGCCCCAAAAAGTAGAAAAAGGCTAATTGGCGCTCTCAGCTGCATGCACAAAGGTCCCAAATGCATTCAATCCCTCTGGGAACATCCGAAAAAAATTCCTTTTGTGCAAAAGCAGAAAGAAGGCGCGATATGTGCGATCCTTAGGGAAAAAACCCCATTTTTGGCCTTCCCAGAGGCTAAAAAAGGTGTTGTTAACTGCCCAAGGCTGCCCAAGGCTGCGCACTGGCCCAATAATAACGCAAATCCCTCGGGGCTATCAGAAAAAAAGTTCATTGTCTAGAAAAGCGCGATATGTGCGATCCTTAGGGAAAAAAACCCTATTTTTGGCCTTCCCAGAGGCTAAAAAAGGTGTTGTTAACTACCCAAGGCTGCGCAAGGCTGCGCACTGGCCTAATAATAACGCAAATCCTTCGGGGCTATCAGAAAAAAAAGTTTATTGTGTAGAAAAGCGCGATATGTGCGATCCTTAGGGAAAAAACCCCATTTTTGGCCTTCCCAGAGGCTAAAAAAGGTGTTGTTAACTGCGCAAAGCTGTGCAAGGCTGCGCACTGGCCCAATAATAATGCAAATCCCTCGGGGCTATCAGAAAAAAAAGTTTATTGTGTAGAAAGTCTGCGATTTTGTCGATAAGGTGGGAATTTCAGTTTTGAGAGGGGTGGGGTGGGTCCCTCAAAAAAGTGCTGGTTTTGGTGCAACGGCCCCAGCACAAAAGCACCCCAGATCCCGTTGCGGCACCAAAAATCATTCCATTTGGCACTATTTTTATCGAATATGGCGATACTAAAAAGTGCTGCACTTTTTTAGGGCTTGAAATAGCCCCAAAAAGTAGAAAAAAGCTAATTGGCGCTCTCAGCTGCATGCACAAAGGTGCCAAATACATTCAATCCCTCTGGGACCATCCGAAAAAAAAATCCTTTTGTGCAAAAGCACAAAGGAGGCGCGATATGTGCGATCCTTAGGGAAAAAACCCCATTTTTGGCCTTCCCAGAGGCTAAAAAAGGTGTTGTTACCTGCCCAAGGCTGCGCAAGTCTGCGCACTGGCCCAATAATAATGCAAATCCCTCGGGGCTATCAGAAAAAAAAGTTTATTGTGTAGAAAGGAGCGATATATGCGATCCTTAGGGAAAAAACCCCATTTTTGGCCTTCCCAGAGGCTAAAAAAGGTGTTGTTAACTGCCCAAGGCTGCGCAAGGCTGCGCACTGGCCCAATAATAACGCAAATCCCTCGGGGCTATCAGAAAAAAAAGGTTTATTGTATAGAAAAGCATGATATGTGCGATCCTTAGGGAAAAAAACCTATTTTTGGCCTTCCCAGAGGCTAAAAAAGGTGTTGTTAACTGTGCAAAGCTGCACAAGGCTGCGCACTGGCCCAATAATAATGCAAATTCCTCGGGGCTATCAGAAAAAAAAGTTTATTCCGTAGAAAGTCTGTGATTTTGTCGATAAGGTGGGAATTTCAGTGTTGAGAGGGGTGGGGTGGGTCCCTTAAAAAAGTGCTGGTCTTGGTGCAACGGCCCCAGCACAAAAGCACTCCAGATCCTGTTGCGGCACCAAAAAACATTCCATTTCGCACTATTTTTATCGAATTTGGCGATACCAAAAAGTGCTGCACTTTTTGAGGGCTTGAATTAGCCCCAAAAAGTAGAAAAAAGCTAATTCGTGCTCTCAGCTGCATGCACAAAGGTCACAAATGCATTCAATCCCTCTGGGACCATCCGAAAAAAATTCCTTTTGTGCAAAAGCAGAAAGAACGCGCGATATGTGCGATCCTTAGGGAAAAAAACCCATTTTTGGCCTTCCCAGAGGCTAAAAAAGGTGTTGTTAACTGCCCAAGGCTGCGCAAGGCTGCGCACTGGCCCAATAATAACGCAAATCCCTCTTGGCTATCAGAGAAAAAAGTTCATTGTGTAGACAAGCGCGATATGTGCGATACTTAGGGAAAAAACCCCATTTTTGGCCTTCCCAGAGGCTAAAAAAGATGTTGTTAACTGCCCAAGGCTGCGCAAGGCTGCGCACTGGCCCAATAATAACGCAAATCCCTCGGGGCTATCAGAAAAAAAAGTTTATTGTGTAGAAAAGCGCGATATGTGCGATCCTTTCGGGAAAAACCCCATTTTCTGCCTTCCCAGAGGCTAAAAAAGGTGTTGTTAACTGCCCAAGGCTGCACAACGCTGCGCACTGGCAAAATAATAACGCAAATCCCTCGTGGCTATCAGAAAAAAAAGTTCAGTGTGTAGAAAAGCGCGATATGTGCGATCCTTAGGGAAAAAACCCCATTTTTGGCCTTCCCAGAGGCTAAAAAAGGTGTTGTTAACTGCCCAAGGCTGCGCAAGGCTGCGCACTGGCCCAATAATAACGCAAATCCCTCGTGGCTATCAGAAAAAAAAGTTTATTGTGTAGAAAGTCTGCGATTTTGTCGATAAGGTTGGAATTTCAGTTTTGAGAGGGGTGGGGTGGGTCCCTCAAGAAAGTGCTGGTTTTGGTGCAACGGCCCCAGCACAAAAGCACCCCAGATACCGTTGCGACACCAAAAATCATTCCATTTGGCACTATTTTTATCGAATTTGGCGATACTAAAAAGTGCTGCCTTTTTTCAGGGCTTGAATTAGCCCCAAAAAGTAGAAAAAAGCTAATTGGCGCTCTCAGCTGCATGCACAAAGGTCCCAAATGCATTTAATCCCTCTGGGACCATCCGAAAAAAATTCCTTTTGTGCAAAAGCACAAAGGAGGCGCGATATGTGCGATCCTTAGGGAAAAAACCCCATTTTTGGCCTTCCCAGAGGCTAAAAAATGTTTTGTTAACTGCCCAAGGCTGTGCAAGGCTGCGCAATGGCCCAATAATAACACAAATCCCTCGGGGCTATCAAGAAAAAAAGATTATTGTGTAGAAAAACGCGATATGTGCGATCCTTAGGGAAAAAACCCCATTTTTGGCCTTCCCAGAGGCTAAAAAAGGTGTTGTTAACTGCCCAAGGCTGCGCAAGGCTGCGCACTGGCCCAATAATAACGCAAATCCCTCGTGGCTATCAGAAAAAAAAAGTTTCTTGTGTAGAAAGTCTGCGATGTTGTCGATAAGGTGGGAATTTCAGTTTTGAGAGGGGTGGGGTGGGTCCCTCAAAAAAGTGCTGGTTTTGGTGCAACAGCCCCAGCACAAAAGCACTCCAGATCCCGTTGCAGCACCAAAAATCATTCCATTTGGCACAATTTTTATCGAATTTGGCGATACCAAAAAGTGCTGCACTTTTTCAGGGCTTGAATTAGCCCCAAAAAGCAGAAAAAAGCTAATTGGCGCTCTCAGCTGCATGCACAAAGGTCCCAAATGCATTCAATCCCTCTGGGACCATCCGAAAAGAATTCCTTTTGTCCAAAAGTACAAAGGAGGAACGATATTTGCGATCCTTAGGGAAAAAACCCCATTTTTGGCCTTCCCAGAGGCTAAAAAAGGTGTTGTTAACTGCCCAAGGCTGCGCAAGGCTGCGCACTGGCCCAATAATAACGCAAATCCCTCGGGGCTATCAGAAAAAAAAGGTTTATTGTATAGAAAAGCATAATATGTGCGATCCTTAGGGAAAAAAACCTATTTTTGGCCTTCCCAGAGGCTAAAAAAGGTGTTGTTAACTGTGCAAAGCTGCACAAGGCTGCGCACTGGCCCAATAATAATGCAAATTCCTCGGGGCTATCAGAAAAAAACGTTTATTGTGTAGAAAGTCTGTGATTTTGTCGATAAGGTGGGAATTTCAGTTTTGAGAGGGGTGGGGTGGGTCCCTCAAAAAAGTGCTGGTCTTGGTGCAACGGCCCCAGCACAAAAGCACTCCAGATCCTGTTGCGGCACCAAAAAACATTCCAGTTGGCACTATTTTTATCGAATTTGGCGATACCAAAAAGTGCTGCACTTTTTCAGGGCTTGAATTAGCCCCAAAAAGTAGAAAAAAGCTAATTGGTGCTCTCAGCTGCATGCACAAAGGTCCCAAATGCATTCAATCCCTCTGGCACCATCCGAAAAAAATTCCTTTTGTGCAAAAGAGGAAAGAAAGCGCGATATGTGCGATCCTTAGGGAAAACAACCCATTTTTGGCCTTCCCAGAGGATAAAAAAGGTGTTGTTAACTGCCCAAGGCTGCGCAAGGCTGCGCACTGGCCCAATAATAACGCAAATCCCTCTTGGCTATCAGAAAAAAAAGTTCATTGTGTAGAAAAGCGCGATATGTGCGAAACTTAGGGAAAAAACCCCATTTTTGGCCTTCCCAGAGGCTAAAAAAGGTGTTGTTAACTGCCCAAGGCTGCGCAAGGCTGCGCACTGGCCCAATAATAACGCAAATCCCTCGGGGCTATCAGAAAAAAGAGTTCCTTGTGTAGAAAAGCGCGATATGTGCGATCCTTAGGGAAAAAACCCCATTTTTGGCCTTCCCAGAGGCTAAAAAAGGTGTTTTTAACTGCCCAAGGCTGCGCAAGGCTGCGCACTGGCCCAATAATAACGCAAATCCCTCGGGGCTATCAGAAAAAAAAGTTTATTGTGTAGAAAAGCGCGATATGTGCGATCCTTTCGGTAAAAACCCCATTTTTGGCCTTTCCAGAGGCTAAAAAAGGTGTTGTTAACTGCCCAAGGCTGCGCAACGCTGCGCACTGGCAAAATAATAACGCAAATCCCTCGGGGCTATGAGAAAAAAAAGTTCAGTGTGTAGAAAAGCGCGATATGTGCGATCCTTGGGGAAAAAACCCCATTTTTGGCCTTCCCAGAGGCTAAAAAAGGTGTTGTTAACTGCCCAAGGCTGCGCAAGGCTGCGCACTGGCCCAATAATAACGCAAATCCCTAGTGGCTATCAGAAAAAAAAGGTTATTGTGTAGAAAGTCTGCGATTTTGTCGATAAGGTGGGAATTTCAGTTTTGAGAGGGGTGGGGTGGGTCCCTCAAGAAAGTGCTGGTTTTGGTGCAACGGCCCCAGCACAAAAGCACCCCAGATACCGTTGCGACACCAAAAATCATTCCATTTGGCACTATTTTTATCGACTTTGGCGATACTAAAAAGTGCTGCCTTTTTTCAGGGCTTGAATTAGCCCCAAAAAGTAGAAAAAAGCTAATTGGCGCTCTCAGCTGCATGCACAAAGGTCCCAAATGCATTTAATCCCTCTGGGACCATCCGAAAAAAATTCCTTTTGTGCAAAAGCACAAAGGAGGCGCGATATGTGCGATCCTTAGGGAAAAATTCCCATTTTTGGCCTTCCCAGAGGCTAAAAAATGTTTTGTTAACTGCCCAAGGCTGTGCAAGGCTGCGCACTGGCCCAATAATAACACAAATCCCTCGGGGCTATCAAGAAAAAAAGATTATTGTGTAGAAAAACGCGATATGTGCGATCCTTAGGGAAAAAACCCCATTTTTGGCCTTCCCAGAGGCTAAAAAAGGTGTTGTTAACTGCGCAAAGCTACGCAAGGCTGCCAACTGGCCCAATAATAAGGCAAATCCCTCGGGGCTATCAGAAAAAACATTTTATTGTGTAGAAAGTCTGCGATTTTGTCGATAAGGTGGGAATTTCAGTTTTGAGAGGGGTGGGGTGGGTCCCTCAAAAAAGTGCTGGTTTTGGTGCAACGGCCCCAGCACAAAAGCACTCCAGATCCCGTTGCAGCACCAAAAATCATTCCATTTGGCACAATTTTTATCGAATTTGGCGATACCAAAAAGTGCTGCACTTTTTCAGGGCTTGAATTAGCCCCAAAAAGTAGAAAAAAGCTAATTGGCGCTCTCAGCTGCATGCACAAAGGTCCCAAATGCATTCAATCCCTCTGGGACCATCCGAAAAAAATTCCTTTTGTCCAAAAGTACAAACGAGGAACGATATTTGCGATCCTTAGGGAAAAAACCCCATTTTTGGCCTTCCCAGAGGCTAAAAAAGGTGTTGTTAACTGCCCAAGGCTGCGCAAGGCTGCGCGCTGGCCCAAAAATAACGCAAATCCCTCGGGGCTATCAGAAGAAAAAGTTTATTGTGTAGAAAAGCGCTATATGTGCGATCCTTAGGGAAAAAACCCCATTTTTGCCTTCCCAGAGGCTAAAAAAGGTGTTCTTAACTGCCCAAGGCTGGGCAAGCCTGCGCACTGGCCCAAAAATAACGCAAATCCCTCGGGGCTATCAGAAAAAAAAGTTTATTGTGTAGAAAGGAACGATATATGCGATCCTTAGGGAAAAAACCCCATTTTTGGCCTTCCCAGAGGCTAAAAAAGGTGTTGTTAACTGCCCAAGGCTGCGCAAGGCTGCGCACTGGCCCAATAATAACGCAAATCCCTCGGGGCTATCAGAAAAAAAAGGTTTATTGTGTAGAAAAGAGCGATATGTGCGATCCTTAGGGAAAAAAACCTATTTTTGGCCTTCCCAGACGCTAAAAAAGGTGTTGTTAACTGCGCAAAGCTGCGCAAGGCTGCGCACTGCCCCAATAATAATGCAAATTCCTCGGGGCTATCAGAAAAAAACGTTTATTGTGTAGAAAGTCTGCGATTTGGTCGATAAGGTGGGAATTTCAGTTTTGAGAGGGGTGGGGTGGGTCCCTCAAGAAAGTGCTGGTCTTGGTGCAACGGACCCAGCACAAAAGCACCCCAGATCCAGTTGCGCCACCAAAAAACATTCCAGTTGGCACTATTTTTATCGAATTTGGCGATACCAAAAAGTGCTGCACTTTTTCAGGGCTAGAATTAGCCCCAAAATGTAGAAAAAAGCTAATTGGCGCTCTCAGCTGCATGCACAAAGGTCCCAAATGAATTCAATCCCTCTGGAACCATCCGAAAAAAATTCCTTTTGTGCAAAAGCACAAAGGAGGCGCGATATGTGCGATCCTTAGGGAAAAAACCCCATTTTTGGCCTTCCCAGAGGCTAAAAAAGGTGTTGTTAACTGCCCAAGGCTGCGCAAGGCTGCGCACTGGCCCAATAATAACGCAAATTCCTCGGGGCTATCAGAAAAAAAAAAGTTTATTGTGTAGAAAAGCGCGATATGTGCGATCCTTAGGGGAAAAACCCCATATTTGGCCTTCCCAGAGGCTAAAAAAGGTGTTGTTAACTGCCCAAGGCTGCGCAACGCTGCGCACTGGCCCAATAATAACGCAAATCCCTCGGGGCTATCAGAAAAAAAAAGTTTATTGTGTAGAAAAGCGCGATATGTGCGATCCTTAGGGAAAAAACCCCATTTTTGGCCTTCCCAGAGGCTAAAAAAGGTGTTGTTAACTGCGCAAAGCTGCGCAAGGCTGCGCACTGGCCCAATAATAACGCAAATCCCTCGTGGCTATCAGAAAAAAAAGTTTATTGTGTAGAAAGTCTGCGATGTTGTCGATAAGGTGGGAATTCAGTTTTGAGAGGGGTGGGGTGGGTCCCTCAAGAAAGTACTGGTTTTGGTGCAACGGCCCCAGCACAAAAGCACCCCAGATACCGTTGCGGCACCAAAAATCATTCCATTTGGCACTATTTTTATCGAATTTGGCGATATTAAAAAGTGCTGCCTTTTTTCAGGGCTTGAATTAGCCCCAAATAGTAGAAAAAAGCTAATTGGCGCTCTCAGCTGCATGCACAAAGGTCCCAAATGCATTCAATCCCTCTGGGACCATCCGAAAAAAATTCCTTTTGTGCAAAAGCACAAAGGAGGCGCGATATGTGCGATCCTTAGGGAAAAAACCCCATTTTTGGCCTTCCCAGAGACTAAAAAATTTGTTGTTAACTGCCCAAGGCTGCGCAATGCTGCGCACTGGCCCAATAATCAGGCAAATCCCTCGGGGCTATCAGAAAAAACATTTTATTGTGTAGAAAGTCTGCGATTTTGTCGATAAGGTGGGAATTTCAGTTTTGAGAGGGGTGGGGTGGGTCCCTCAAAAAAGTGCTGGTTTTGGTGCAACGGCCCCAGCACAAAAGCACTCCAGATCCCGTTGCTGCACCAAAAATCATTCCATTTGGCACAATTTTTATCGAATTTGGCGATACCAAAAAGTGCTGCACTTTTTCAGGGCTTGAATTAGCCCCAAAAAGCAGAAAAAAGCTAATTGTCGCTCTCAGCTGCATGCACAAAGGTCCAAAATGCATTCGATCCCTTTGGGACCATCCGAAAAAAATTCCTTTTGTGTAAAAGCACAAAGAAAGCGCGATATGTGCGATCCTTAGGGAAAAAACCTCATTTGGGGCATTCCCAGAGGCTAAAAAAGGTGTTGTTAAGTGCGCAATGCTGCGCAGAGACCCAATAATAATGCAAATCCGTCGGGGCTATCAAAAAAAAAGTTTATCGTGTAGAACTGGCTCTTTTAAAGCACGCTAATAACAACCCAAAACTGCCCCATTTTAACCACACTAATAACCACCCAAAACTGGCCCTTGAAAACCACATTAACAACCACGCAAAACTGCCCCTTTTTAACCACACTAATAACCGCCCAAAACTGCCTCTTTTTAACCACACTCATAACCACCCAAAACTGTCTCCTTTTAACCACTCTAAGAACCACCCACAACTGCCTCTTTTTAACCGCACTAAGAACCATCCGAAACTGCCTCTTTTTAACCACCCTAAAAGCCACCCAAAACTGCCCCTTTTTAACGACATTAATAGCCACCCAAAACTGCCTTTTTTTAACCAAACTCAAAACCTTGCAAAACTGCCTCCTTTTCACCACCCTAATAACCACCCACGACTGCCTCTTTTTAACCACACTAATAACCACCCAAAACTGCCCATTTTAACCACACTAATACCCACTCAAAGCTGCCCCTTTTTAACCACCGTAATAACCACACACAACTGTCTCTTTCTAACCACCGTAATAACCACCCAAAACTGCCCCTTGGTAACCACTCTAATAACCACCCAAAGGTGCCTCATTTAAGCCACAATAATAACCACCCAACACTGCCTAATTTTAACTCCACTAAGAGCCACCCAAAACTTCCCCTTGGTAACCACCCTAATAACCCCCCAAAACTGCCGCTTTTTAACCACACTAATAACCACCCAAAAGTGCCCCTTGGTAACCACCCTAATAACCACCCAAAACTGACCCTTTTTAACCACACTAATAACCACCCAGAACTGCCCCCGTTTGACCACACTCATAACCACCCAAAACTGCCTCATTAAACCACCCTAAGAAAAAAACAAAAATGCCTCTTTTTAACAACACTAATAACCCCCAAAACTGCTTCTTTTTAACCACACTATGAACCACCTAAAACTTCCCCTTGTTAACCACAATAATAAAAACCAAAAGCTACCTCTTTTTAACCACACTAATAACCACCTCAAACTGCCCCTTTTTAACCACAGTAACAACCACCCAAAACTGCCTCTTTTTAACCACGCTAATAACCACCCAAAACTGCCTCGTTTCAACCACACTAGTAACCACCCAAAACTCCCTCTTTTTAATAACTGTAATAACCACCCAAAACTGCCTCTTTTTAACCACACTAATAACCACCGAAAACTTACTCTTTTTCACCACTCTAAGAACCAACCCAAACAGCCTCTTTTTAACCACACTAATAACCACACAAAACTGCTCCTTTTTAACCACACTAATAACAACCCAAAACTGCCCCTTTTGACTATCCCAACAACCACCCAAAGTTGCATCTTTTAAACCACCCTAATAACCACCCAAAACTGCCTCTTTTTAACCACACCAATAACCACCCAAAAGTGCGTCTTATTAACCACCCTCATAACCATCCAAAACTGTCTTGTTTTAACCACCCTAATAACCACCCAAAACTGCCTCTTTTTACCCGCACTAATAACAACCCAAAACTGCCAGTTTTAACCAGACTAATAACAACCCAAAACTGCCTCTTTTTCACCACACTAATAACCACCCAAAACTGCCAGTTTTAACCAGACTAATAACCACCCAAAACTGCCTCTTTTTAACCGCACTAATAACCACCAAAACTGCCTCTTTTAACAACACTAATAACCACCCAAAACTGCCCCTTGGTAACAAGACTAATAACCACCTAAAGCTGCCTCTTTTTAACCACACTAATAACTACCAAAACTGCTTCTTTTTAACCGCACTAATATCCACCCAAAAGTGCCTTTCTTTAACCACACTAATAACCACTCAAAACTGCCTCTTTTTAACCACACTAATAACCACCCAAAACTGCCCCTTTTTCACCAGCCCTAATAACCGCCCAAAACTCCCTCTTTTTAACCACACTAATAACCACCTAAAACTGCCCCTTGGTAACCACCCTATTAACCACTTAAAACTGCCCCTTGGTAACCAGCCTAATAACCACCCAAATCTGCCACATTTAAAGAGCCAGTGTCACCCAAAGTGCTAGATGTTACTGGAGAAAACAACTCAAGATCTGAATTTGTAGTCAACGCCTATGGAGCTATTATCACAACCGATCGATTGACCGATCGATTGATCTCCATGTACGTAAAACCACAGCAGCCACTTCCACTCGATATAAAAATAAAACAAAAACAAGTAGTAAGAATATTGACGTCTTCATCGCTAGATGTCACTGGAGAAAACTACTCAAGATCTGACTTCGCAGTCAAAGCGTGTACATGAATATATTACAGTCCGATCAATTGATCGCGCGATCGATCGCATCGATCGCAAAACCAGAATAGTTACTCACACTTTTTGTAATCATGAAACATAAACAGAGAGACAACACAAGGAATAATTAAGTGAACACCACAAGGTCATGACCAGAAGCATTATCTTGGAGCAGGCCCGTAGCTACTGTTATTGTAAATTAACGTCCCTTCTCTTTTCATCCGGCAACAAACGTAGCAACTGCCTCTTCTTAACCACCCTAATAACCACCCAAAACTACCTCTTTTTAACCACACAAATAAGCACCCAAAACTGCCTCTTTTTAACCACACTAATCACCACCCAAGGGTGCCTCTTTTTAACTACTCTAATAACGAACCGAAACTGCCTCTTTTTAACCACACTAATAACCACCCAAAACTGTCTCTTCTTAACCACCGTAAAAACCACCCAAAACTGGCTCTTTTTCATCACACTAACAACCACCCAAATCTGCCTCTTTTTAACCACACTAATAACCACCCAAAACTGCCCTCTTTTAACCACCCTAATAACCACCCAAAACCGCCCCTTTTTAACCACACTAATAACCGCCCAAAACTGCCTCTTTTTAACCACACTCATAACCACCCAAAACTGTCTCCTTTTAACCACTCTAATAACCACCCACAACTGCCTCTTTTTAACCGCACTAAGAACCATCCGAAACTGCCTCTTTTTAACCACCCTACTAGCCACCCAAAACTGCCCCTTTTTAACGACATTAATAGCCACCCAAAACTGCCTTTTTTTAACCAAACTTAAAACCTTGCAAAACTGCCTCCTTTTAACCACCCTAATAACCACCCACGACTGCCTCTTTTTAACCACACACAACTGTCTCTCTGCCTCTTTTTAAACGCACTAAGAACCATCCGAAACTGCCTCTTTTTAACCACCCTAATAGCAACCCAAAACTGCCCCTTTTTAACGACATTAATAGCCACCCAAAACTGCATTTTTTTAACCAAACTCAAAACCTTGCAAAATTGCCTTCTTTTAACCACCCTAATAACCACCCACGACTGCCTCTTTTTAACCACACTAATAACCACCCAAAACTGCCCATTTTAACCACACTAATACCCACTCAAAACTGCCCCTTTTTAACCACCGTAATAACCACACACAACTGTCTCTTTCTAACCACCGTAATAACCACCCAAAACTGCCCCTTGGTAACCACTCTAATAACCACCCAAAGGTGCCTCATTTAAGCCACAATAATAACCACCCAACACTGCCTAATTTTAACTCCACTAAGAGCCACCCAAAACTTCCCCTTGGTAACCACCCTAATAACCCCCCAAAACTGCCGCTTTTTAACCACACTAATAACCACCCAAAAGTGCCCCTTGGTAACCACCCTAATAACCACCCAAAACTGACCCTTTTTAACCACACTAATAACCACCCAGAACTGCCCCCGTTTGACCACACTCATAACCACCCAAAACTGCCTCATTAAACCACCCTAAGAAAAAAAAATGCCTCTTTTTAACAACACTAATAACCCCCAAAACTGCCTCTTTTTATCCACGCTAATAAACACAGAAAACTGCCTCTTTTTAACCACACTAATAACCACCCAAAACTGCCTCCTTTTCACCACCGTCATAACCACCCAAAACTGCCTCTTTTTGACCACTCTAATAATCACCCAAAAACTTCCTCTTTTTAACTACACTAATAACCACCCAAAAATCCCCTTTCTAACCACACTAACAACCACCCAAAACTGCCTCTTTTTAACCACACTAATAAACACCCAAAACTGCCTCTTATTCACCACACTAATAATCACCCAAGGCTGTCTCTTTTTAACCACGTTAATAACCACTCAAGACTGCCTCTTTTTAACCACGCTAATAACCACCCAAAACTGCCCCTTTTTAACCACACTAATAACCACCCAAATCTGCCTCTTTTTAACCACACTAATAACCACCCAAAACTGCCCTTTTTTAACCACCCTCATAACCACCCAAAACCGCCCCTTTTTAACCACACTAATAACCGCCCAAAACTGCCTCTTTTTAACCACACTCATAACCACCCAAAACTGTCTCCTTTTAACCACTCTAATAACCACCCACAACTGCCTCTTTTTAACCGCACTAAGAACCATCCGAAACTGCCTCTTTTTAACCACCCTACTAGCCACCCAAAACTGCCCCTTTTTAACGACATTAATAGCCACCCAAAACTGCCTTTTTTTAACCAAACTTAAAACCTTGCAAAACTGCCTCCTTTTAACCACCCTAATAACCACCCACGACTGCCTCTTTTTAACCACACACAACTGTCTCTCTGCCTCTTTTTAAACGCACTAAGAACCATCCGAAACTGCCTCTTTTTAACCACCCTAATAGCAACCCAAAACTGCCCCTTTTTAACGACATTAATAGCCACCCAAAACTGCATTTTTTTAACCAAACTCAAAACCTTGCAAAATTGCCTTCTTTTAACCACCCTAATAACCACCCACGACTGCCTCTTTTTAACCACACTAATAACCACCCAAAACTGCCCATTTTAACCACACTAATACCCACTCAAAACTGCCCCTTTTTAACCACCGTAATAACCACACACAACTGTCTCTTTCTAACCACCGTAATAACCACCCAAAACTGCCCCTTGGTAACCACTCTAATAACCACCCAAAGGTGCCTCATTTAAGCCACAATAATAACCACCCAACACTGCCTAATTTTAACTCCACTAAGAGCCACCCAAAACTTCCCCTTGGTAACCACCCTAATAACCCCCCAAAACTGCCGCTTTTTAACCACACTAATAACCACCCAAAAGTGCCCCTTGGTAACCACCCTAATAACCACCCAAAACTGACCCTTTTTAACCACACTAATAACCACCCAGAACTGCCCCCGTTTGACCACACTCATAACCACCCAAAACTGCCTCATTAAACCACCCTAAGAAAAAAAAATGCCTCTTTTTAACAACACTAATAACCCCCAAAACTGCCTCTTTTTATCCACGCTAATAAACACAGAAAACTGCCTCTTTTTAACCACACTAATAACCACCCAAAACTGCCTCCTCTTCACCACCGTCATAACCACCCAAAACTGCCTCTTTTTGACCACTCTAATAATCACCCAAAAACTTCCTCTTTTTAACTACACTAATAACCACCCAAAAATCCCCTTTCTAACCACACTAATAACCACCCAAAACTCCTCTTTTTAACCACACTAATAAACACCCAAAACTGCCTCTTATTCACCACACTAATAATCACCCAAGGCTGTCTCTTTTTAACCACGTTAATAACCACTCAAGACTGCCTCTTTTTAACCACGCTAATAACCACCCAAAACTGCCCCTTTTTAACCACACTAATAACCACCCAAATCTGCCTCTTTTTAACCACACTAATAACCACCCAAAACTGCCCTTTTTTAACCACCCTAATAACCACCCAAAACCGCCCCTTTTTAACCACACTAATAACCGCCCAAAACTGCCTCTTTTTAACCACACTCATAACCACCCAAAACTGTCTCCTTTTAACCACTCTAATAACCACCCACAACTGCCTCTTTTTAACCGCACTAAGAACCATCCGAAACTGCCTCTTTTTAACCACCCTACTAGCCACCCAAAACTGCCCCTTTTTAACGACATTAATAGCCACCCAAAACTGCCTTTTTTTAACCAAACTTAAAACCTTGCAAAACTGCCTCCTTTTAACCACCCTAGTAACCACCCACGACTGCCTCTTTTTAACCACACACAACTGTCTCTCTGCCTCTTTTTAAACGCACTAAGAACCATCCGAAACTGCCTCTTTTTAACCACCCTAATAGCAACCCAAAACTGCCCCTTTTTAACGACATTAATAGCCACCCAAAACTGCATTTTTTTAACCAAACTCAAAACCTTGCAAAATTGACTTCTTTTAACCACCCTAATAACCACCCACGACTGCCTCTTTTTAACCACACTAATAACCACCCAAAACTGCCCATTTTAACCACACTAATACCCACTCAAAACTGCCCCTTTTTAACCACCGTAATAACCACACACAACTGTCTCTTTCTAACCACCGTAATAACCACCCAAAACTGCCCCTTGGTAACCACTCTAATAACCACCCAAAGGTGCCTCATTTAAGCCACAATAATAACCACCCAACACTGCCTAATTTTAACTCCACTAAGAGCCACCCAAAACTTCCCCTTGGTAACCACCCTAATAACCCCCCAAAACTGCCGCTTTTTAACCACACTAATAACCACCCAAAAGTGCCCCTTGGTAACCACCCTAATAACCACCCAAAACTGACCCTTTTTAACCACACTAATAACCACCCAGAACTGCCCCCGTTTGACCACACTCATAACCACCCAAAACTGCCTCATTAAACCACCCTAAGAAAAAAAAATGCCTCTTTTTAACAACACTAATAACCCCCAAAACTGCCTCTTTTTATCCACGCTAATAAACACAGAAAACTGCCTCTTTTTAACCACACTAATAACCACCCAAAACTGCCTCCTCTTCACCACCGTCATAACCACCCAAAACTGCCTCTTTTTGACCACTCTAATAATCACCCAAAAACTTCCTCTTTTTAACTACACTAATAACCACCCAAAAATCCCCTTTCTAACCACACTAATAACCACCCAAAACTGCCTCTTTTTAACCACACTAATAAACACCCAAAACTGCCTCTTATTCACCACACTAATAATCACCCAAGGCTGTCTCTTTTTAACCACGTTAATAACCACTCAAGACTGCCTCTTTTTAACCACGCTAATAACCACCCAAAACTGCCCCTTTTTAACCACACTAATAACCACCCAAATCTGCCTCTTTTTAACCACACTAATAACCACCCAAAACTGCCCTTTTTTAACCACCCTCATAACCACCCAAAACCGCCCCTTTTTAACCACACTAATAACCGCCCAAAACTGCCTCTTTTTAACCACACTCATAACCACCCAAAACTGTCTCCTTTTAACCACTCTAATAACCACCCACAACTGCCTCTTTTTAACCGCACTAAGAACCATCCGAAACTGCCTCTTTTTAACCACCCTACTAGCCACCCAAAACTGCCCCTTTTTAACGACATTAATAGCCACCCAAAACTGCCTTTTTTTAACCAAACTTAAAACCTTGCAAAACTGCCTCCTTTTAACCACCCTAATAACCACCCACGACTGCCTCTTTTTAACCACACACAACTGTCTCTCTGCCTCTTTTTAAACGCACTAAGAACCATCCGAAACTGCCTCTTTTTAACCACCCTAATAGCAACCCAAAACTGCCCCTTTTTAACGACATTAATAGCCACCCAAAACTGCATTTTTTTAACCAAACTCAAAACCTTGCAAAATTGACTTCTTTTAACCACCCTAATAACCACCCACGACTGCCTCTTTTTAACCACACTAATAACCACCCAAAACTGCCCATTTTAACCACACTAATACCCACTCAAAACTGCCCCTTTTTAACCACCGTAATAACCACACACAACTGTCTCTTTCTAACCACCGTAATAACCACCCAAAACTGCCCCTTGGTAACCACTCTAATAACCACCCAAAGGTGCCTCATTTAAGCCACAATAATAACCACCCAACACTGCCTAATTTTAACTCCACTAAGAGCCACCCAAAACTTCCCCTTGGTAACCACCCTAATAACCCCCCAAAACTGCCGCTTTTTAACCACACTAATAACCACCCAAAAGTGCCCCTTGGTAACCACCCTAATAACCACCCAAAACTGACCCTTTTTAACCACACTAATAACCACCCAGAACTGCCCCCGTTTGACCACACTCATAACCACCCAAAACTGCCTCATTAAACCACCCTAAGAAAAAAAAATGCCTCTTTTTAACAACACTAATAACCCCCAAAACTGCCTCTTTTTATCCACGCTAATAAACACAGAAAACTGCCTCTTTTTAACCACACTAATAACCACCCAAAACTGCCTCCTCTTCACCACCGTCATAACCACCCAAAACTGCCTCTTTTTGACCACTCTAATAATCACCCAAAAACTTCCTCTTTTTAACTACACTAATAACCACCCAAAAATCCCCTTTCTAACCACACTAATAACCACCCAAAACTCCTCTTTTTAACCACACTAATAAACACCCAAAACTGCCTCTTATTCACCACACTAATAATCACCCAAGGCTGTCTCTTTTTAACCACGTTAATAACCACTCAAGACTGCCTCTTTTTAACCACGCTAATAACCACCCAAAACTGCCCCTTTTTAACCACACTAATAACCACCCAAATCTGCCTCTTTTTAACCACACTAATAACCACCCAAAACTGCCCTTTTTTAACCACCCTAATAACCACCCAAAACCGCCCCTTTTTAACCACACTAATAACCGCCCAAAACTGCCTCTTTTTAACCACACTCATAACCACCCAAAACTGTCTCCTTTTAACCACTCTAATAACCACCCACAACTGCCTCTTTTTAACCGCACTAAGAACCATCCGAAACTGCCTCTTTTTAACCACCCTACTAGCCACCCAAAACTGCCCCTTTTTAACGACATTAATAGCCACCCAAAACTGCCTTTTTTTAACCAAACTTAAAACCTTGCAAAACTGCCTCCTTTTAACCACCCTAATAACCACCCACGACTGCCTCTTTTTAACCACACACAACTGTCTCTCTGCCTCTTTTTAAACGCACTAAGAACCATCCGAAACTGCCTCTTTTTAACCACCCTAATAGCAACCCAAAACTGCCCCTTTTTAACGACATTAATAGCCACCCAAAACTGCATTTTTTTAACCAAACTCAAAACCTTGCAAAATTGCCTTCTTTTAACCACCCTAATAACCACCCACGACTGCCTCTTTTTAACCACACTAATAACCACCCAAAACTGCCTCTTTTTAACCACACTCATAACCACCCAAAACTGTCTCCTTTTAACCACTCTAAGAACCACCCACAACTGCCTCTTTTTAACCGCACTAAGAACCATCCGAAACTGCCTCTTTTTAACCACCCTAAAAGCCACCCAAAACTGCCCCTTTTTAACGACATTAATAGCCACCCAAAACTGCCTTTTTTTAACCAAACTCAAAACCTTGCAAAACTGCCTCCTTTTAACCACCCTAATAACCACCCACGACTGCCTCTTTTTAACCACACACAACTGTCTCTCTGCCTCTTTTTAACCGCACTAAGAACCATCCGAAACTGCCTCTTTTTAACCACCCTAATAGCCACCCAAAACTGCCCCTTTTTAACGACATTAATAGCCACCCAAAACTGCATTTTTTTAACCAAACTCAAAACCTTGCAAAACTGCCTCCTTTTAACCACCCTAATAACCACCCACGACTGCCTCTTTTTAACCACACTAATAACCACCCAAAACTGCCCATTTTAACCACACTAATACCCACTCAAAGCTGCCCCTTTTTAACCACCGTAATAACCACACACAACTGTCTCTTTCTAACCACCGTAATAACCACCCAAAACTGCCCCTTGGTAACCACTCTAATAACCACCCAAAGGTGCCTCATTTAAGCCACAATAATAACCACCCAACACTGCCTAATTTTAACTCCACTAAGAGCCACCCAAAACTTCCCCTTGGTAACCACCCTAATAACCCCCCAAAACTGCCGCTTTTTAACCACACTAATAACCACCCAAAAGTGCCCCTCGGTAACCACCCTAATAACCACCCAAAACTGACCCTTTTTAACCACACTAATAACCACCCAGAACTGCCCCCGTTTGACCACACTCATAACCACCCAAAACTGCCTCATTAAACCACCCTAAGAAAAAAAAATGCCTCTTTTTAACAACACTAATAACCCCCAAAACTGCCTCTTTTTATCCACGCTAATAAACACAGAAAACTGCCTCTTTTTAACCACACTAATAAACACCCAAAACTGCCTCTTATTCACCACACTAATAATCACCCAAGGCTGTCTCTTTTTAACCACGCTAATAACCACTCAAGACTGCCTCTTTTTAACCACGCTAATAACCACCCAAAACTGCCCCTTTTTAACCACACTAATAACCACCCAAATCTGCCTCTTTTTAATCACACTAAGAACCACCTAAAAATGCCTCTCTTTAACCACCCTAATAACCACCCAAAACCGCCCCTATTTAACCACACTATTAACCATCCAAAACTGCCTCTTCTTAACCACCGTAATAAAACACCCAAAACCGCCTCTTTTTAACCAAACTAATAACCACACAAAACAGCTTCTTTTTAACCACACTAATAACCACCCAAAACTGCCTTTTTTTGACCACACTAGTAACCAGCCAAAGCAGCCTCTTTTTAACCACACTAATAACCACCAAAACTGGCTCTTTTTAAGCACACTAAAAACAACCCAAAACTGCCCCTTTTTAACCACACTAATAAGCACCCAAAAGTGCCTCTTTTTAAACACAATAATAACCACCCAAAACTGCCTCCTCTTCACCACCGTAATAACCACCCAATACTGGCCCTTTTTAACCACACTATTAACCATCCAAAACTGCCTCTTCTTAAACACCGTAATAACACCCAAAACTGCCTCTTTTTCACCAAACTAATAACCAGACAAAACTGCGTCTTTTTAACCACACTAATAACCACCAAAACTGGCTCTTTTTAAGCACACTAATAACAACCCAAAACTGCCCCTTCTTAACCACACTAATAACCACCAAAAACTGCCCCTTGAAAACCACGGTAACAACCACCCAAGACTGCCTCTTTTGAACTACGCTAATAACCACCCAAAACTGCCTCTGTTTAACCACACTAATAACCACCAAAACTGCCTCCTCCTCACCACCGTAATAACCACCCTATACGGCCTCTTTTTAACCACTCTAATAATCACCCAAAACTTCCTCTTTTTAACTACACTAATAACCACCCAAAACTGCCCCTTTCTAACAACACTAATAACCACCCAATACTGCCTCTTTTTAACCACACTAATAACCACCCAAAACTGCCCCTATTTAACCACGCTAAGAACCATCCAAATCTACCTCTTTTTAATCATACTAAGAACCACCTAAAACTGTTTTACTTTAACCACTATAATAACCACCCAAAACCGCCCCTTCTTAACCACACTATTACCCATCCAAAACTGCCTCTTCTTAACCACAGTAATAACACCCAAAACTGCCTCTTTTTAACCAAACTAATAACCACCCAAAAGTGCCTCTTTTTAAGCACACTAAAAACAACCCAAGGGTGCCTCTTAATAACCACTCTAATAACGAACCGAAACTGCCTCTTTTTAACCACACTAATAACCACCCAAAACTGCCCCTTGAAAACCACTGTAATAACCATCCTAAACTGCCTGTTTTGAACAACGCTAATAACCACCCAAGACTGCCTCTTTTTAACCACACTAATAAGCACCCAAAAGTGTCTCTTTTTAACCACCCTAAAAACCACCCAAGGGTGAATCTTAATAACCACTCTAATAACGAACCGAAACTGCCTCTTTTTAACCACACTAATACCCACCCAAAACTGCCCCTTGAAAACCACGGTGATAACCATCCAAAACTGCCTCTTTTAAACCACGCTAATAACCACCAAAGACTGCCTCTTTTTAACCACACTAATAAGCACCCAAAACTGCCTCTTTTTAACCACACTAATAACCACCCAAAACTGCCTCTTCTTAACCACCGTAATAACCACCCAAAACTGGCTCTTTTTAACCACACTAATAACCACCCAAAACTGCCTCTTTTTAACAACACTAAAAAGCACCCCAAACTGCCTCTTTTTAACCACACTAATAACCACCAAAACTGCCTCCTCCTCACCACCGTAATAACCACCCAATACTGCCTCTTTTTAACCACTCTAATAATCACCCAAAACTTCCTCTTTTTAACTACACTAATAACCACCCAAAACTGCCTCTTCTTAACCACCGTAATAACCACCCAAAACTGGCTCTTCTTAACCACAATAATAACCATCCGAAACTGCCTCTTTTTAACCACCCAAATAACCATCCAAAACTGCCCCTTTTTAACGACATTAATAACCACCCAAAACTGCCTCTTTTTACCCAAACTCACAACCACGCAAACTGCCTAATTTTAACCACTCTAATAACCACCCAAAACTGCCTCTTTTTAACCACACTAATAACCATCCAATACTGCCTATTTTAACCACACAAATACCCACTAAAAACCTCCCCCTTTTTAACCACCGTAATAACCACACACAACTCCCTCTTTCTAACCACCGTGATAACCACCCAAAACTGCCCTTTGGTAACCACCCTAAAAACCACCAAAAGGTGCCTCATTTAAACCACAATAATAACCACCCAAAACTGCCTCTTTTTAACCACAGTAATAACCACCCAAAACTGCCTCTTTTTAACTCCACTAAGAGCCACCCAAAACTTCCCCTTGGTAACCACCCTAATAACCACCCAAAACTGCCTCTTTTTAACCACACTAATAACCACCCAAAAGTGCCCCTTGGTAACCACCCTAATAAACACCCAAAACTGACCCTTTTTAACCACACAAATAACCACCCAGAACTGCCCCCGTTTGACCACACTCATAACCACCCAAAACTGCCTCATTAAACCACCCTAAAAAAAAAACCAAAAAGCCTCTTTTTAACCACACTAATAACCCCCAAAACTGCCTCTTTTTAACCACACTATGAACCACCTTAACGTTCCCCTTGTTAACCACAATAATAAAAACCAAAAGCTCCCTCTTTTTAACCACACTAATAACCACCTCAAATTTCCCCTTTTTAACCACAGTAACAACCACCCAACACTGCCTCTTTTTAACCACCCTAATAACCGCCCAAAACTGCCTCGTTTCAACCACACTAGTAACCACCCAAAACTCCCTCTTTTTAACAACTGTAATAACCACCCAAAACTGCCTCTTCTTAACCACACTTAGAACTATCCATAGCCACCTCTTTTTAACCACACTAATAACCACCCAAAACTGCCTTTTTTTAACCACACTAATAACCACCCAAAACTTACCCTTTTTCACCACTCTAAAAACCACCCAAAACAGCGTCTTTTTAACCACACTAATAACCACACAAAACTGCCCCTTTTTAACCACACTAATAACAACCCAAAACTGCACTTTTGACTATAATAACAACCACCCAAAGCTGTATCTTTTTAACCACCCTAATAACCACCCAAAACTGCCTCTTTTTAACCACACTAATAACCACCCAAAACTGCGTCTTATTAACCACAATCATAACCACCCAAAACTGTCTTGTTTTAACCACCCTAATAACAACCCAAAACTGCCTCTTTTTACCCGCACTAATAACCACCCAAATCTGCCTCTTTTAACAACACTAATAACCACCCAAAACTGCCCCTTGGTAACCAGCCTAATAACCACCTAAAGCTACCTCTTTTTATCCACACTAATAACCACCCAAAACTGCCTCTTTTTAACCACACTAAAATCCACCCAAAACCGCCTATCTTTAACTACACTAATAACCACTTAAAACTTCCTCTTTCAGAACCACACTAATAACCACTCAAAGCTGCCTCTTTTTCACCACACTAATAACCACCCAATACTACCTCTTTTTAATCACACTAATAACCACCCAAAACGGCCCCTATTTAACCACCGTAATAACCACCCAAATCTGCCTCTTTTTAATCACACTAAGAACCACCTAAAACTGCCTTTCTTTAACCACCCTAATAACCACCGAGAACCGCCCCTTTTTAACCACACTATTAACTATCCAAAACTGCCTCTTCTTAACCACCGTAATAACACCCAAAACTGCCTCTTTTTAACCAAAATAATAACCACACAAAGCAGCCTCTTTTTAACCACACTAATAACCACCCAAAACTGCCTTTTTTTAACCACACTAATAACCACCCAAAACTGCCCCTTGAAAACCACGGTAATAACCACCCAAAACTGCCTCTTTTAAACCACGCTAATAACCACACAAGACTACCTCTTTTTAACCACACTAATAAGCACCCAAAACTGCCCCTTTTTAACCACACTAATAACCACCCAAGGGTGCCTCTTAATAACTACTCTAATAACGAACCGAAACTGCCTCTTTTAACCACACTAATAACCACCCAAAACTGCCTCTTTTTAACCACACTAATAAGCACCCAAAACTGCCTCTTTTTAACCACACTAATAACCACCCAAAACTGCATCATAATCACCACCGTAATAACCACACAATACTGCCTCTTTTTAACCACTCTAATAATCACCCAAAACTTCCTCTTTTTAACTACACTAATAACCACCCAAAACTGCCCCTTTCTAACAACACTAATAACCACCCAATACTGCCTCTTTTTAACCACACTAATAACCACCCAAAACTGCCCCTTTTTAACCACACTAATGACCACCCAAATATGCCCTTTTTTTAATCACACTAAGAACCACCTAAAACTGCCTTTCTTTAACCACTATAATAACCACCCAAAACCGCCTCTTTTTAACCACACTATTAACCATCCAAAACTGCTTCTTCTTAACCACAGTAATAACACTCAAAACTGCCTCTTTTTAACCAAACTAATAACCACCCAAAACTGCCTCTTTTTAACCACACTAATAACCACTAAAACTGGCTCTCTTTAACCCACTAATAACAACCCAAAACTACCCCTATTTAACCACACTAATAACCACCCAAAACTGCCACTTGAAAACCACGGTAATAACCACCCAAGACTGCCTCTTTTAAACCACGCTAATAACCACCAAAAACTGCCTCTTTTTAACAACACTAATAAGCACCCAAAACTCCCTCTTGTTAACCACCGTAATAGCCACCGAAAACTGCCTCTCTTTCATCACACTAATAACCACCCAAAACTGCCTCTTTTTAACCACGCTAATAACCACCCAAAACTGCCCTTCTTAACCACCGTAATAACACCGAAAACTGCCTCTTTTTAACCAAACTAATAACCACAAAAAACTGCCTCTTTTTAACCACACTACTAACCAAACAAAGCAGAATCTTTTTAACCACGCTAATAACCACCAAAACTGGCTTTTTTTAAGCACACTAAGAACAACCCAAAACCGCCCCTTTCTAACCACGCTAATAACCACCCAAAACTGCCCCTTGAAAACCACGGTAATAACCACCCAAGACTGCCTCTTTTAAACCACGCTAATAACCACCCAAAACTGCCTCTTTTTAACCACACTAATAAGCACCCAAAACTTCCTCTTCTTAACCACCGTTATAACCACCCAAAACTGGCTCTTTTTCATCACACTAATAACCACCCAAAACTGCCTCTTTTTAACCACGCTAATAACCACCCAAAACTGCCTCTTCTTAACCACACTAATAAGCACCCAAAACTGCCTCTTTTTAACCACACTAATAACCACCCAAAACTGCATCCTCTTCACCACCGTAATAAAGACCCAATACTGCCTCTTTTTAACCACTCTAATAATCACCCAAAACTTCCTCTTTTTAACTACACTTATAACCACCCAAAACTGCCCCTTTTCTAACCACACTAATAACCACCCAATACTGCCTCTTTTTAACCACACTAATAACAACCCAAAACTGCCCCTATTTAACCACACTAATAACCACCCAAATCTGCCTCTTTTTAATCACACTAAGAACCACCTAAAACTGCCTTTCTTTAACCAGTATAATAACCACCCAAAACCCCTCCTTTTTAACCACACTATTAACCATCCAAAACTGCCCTTCTTAACCAAAATAATAACACCCAAAACTGCCTCTTTTTAACCAAACTAATAACCACCCAAAACTGCCTCTTTTAAACCACACTAATAACCACCCAAAGCAGAAACTTTTTAACCACACTAATAAACACCAAAACTGGCTCTTTTTAAGCACACTAATAACAACCCCAAACCGCCCCTTTTTAACCACGCTAATAACCACCCAAAACTGCCCCTTGAAAACCACGGTAATAACCACCCAAGACTGCCTCTTTTAAACCACGCTAATAACCACCCAAAACTGCCACTTTTTAACCACACTAATAAGCACCCAAAACTGCCTCGTTTTAACCACACTAATAACCACCCAAGGGTGCCTCTTTTTAACTGCTCTAATAACGAACCGAAACTGCCTCTTTTTAACCACACTAATAACCACCCAAAACTGCCTCTTCTTAACCACCGTAACAACCACCCAAAACTGGCTCTTTTACCACCCAACACTGCCCCTTTTTAACCACACTAATAAGCACCCAAAACTGCCTCTTTTCAAACACACTAATTACCGCCCAAAACTGCCTCCTCATCACCACCGTAATAACCACCCAATACTGCCTCTTTTTAACCACTCTTATAATCACCCAAAACTTCCTCTTTTTAACTACACTAATAACCACCCAAAACTGCCCCTTTCTAACCACACTAATAACCACCATATGCTGCCTCTTTTTAACCACATTATTAACCAACCAAAACTGCCCCTTTTTAACCACACTAATAACCACAAAAATCTGCCTCTTTTTAATCACACTAAGAACCACCTAAGACTGCCTTTCTTTAACCACCCTAATAACCACCCAAACCGCCCCTTTTTAACCACGCTATTAACCATCCAAAACTGCCTCTTCTTAACCACCGTAATAACACCCAAAACTACCTCTTTTTAACCCAACAAATAGCCACACAAAACACCCTCTTTTTAACCACACTAATAACCACCCAAAACTGCCTTTTTTTAACCACACTAATAACTACCCAAAGCAGCCTCTTTTTAACCACACTAATAACCACCCTAACTGGCTCTTTTTAAGCACACTTATAACAACCCAAAACTGTCCCTTTTTAACCACACTAATAACCACCCACAACTACCCCTTGAAAACCACGGTAATAACCACCCAAGACTGCCTCTTTTAAACCACCCTAATAACGACCCAAAACTGCCTCTTTTTAACCACACTAATAAGCACCCAAAACTGCCTCTTTTTAACCACTCTAATAATCACCCAAAACTTCCTCTTTTTAACTACACTAATAACCACCCAAAACTGCCCCTTTCCAACCACACTAATAACCACCCAATACTGCCTCTTTTTAACCACATTAATAACCACCCAAAACTGCCCCTTTTTAACCACACTAATAACCACCCAAATCTGCCTTTTTTTAATCACACTAAGAACCACCTAAAACTGCCTTTCTTTAACCATCCTAATAACCACCCAAACCCGCCCCTTTTTAACCACACTATTAACCATCCAAAACCGATTCTTCTTAACCACCGTTAATGTAATAACACCCAAAACTGCCTCTTTTTAACCCAACAAATAACCACACAAAACACCCTCTTTTTAACCACACTAATAACCACACAAAGCAGCCTCTTTTTAACCACACTAATAACCACCATAACTGGCTCATTTTAACCACACTAATAACAACCCAAAACTGCCCCTTCTTAACCACACTAATAACCACCCAAGACTGCCCCTTGAAAACGACGGTAATAACCACCCAAGACTGCCTCTTTTAAACCACGCTAATAACCACCCAAAACTGCCTCTTTTTAACCACACTAATAACCACCCAAGGGTGCCTCTTTTTAACTAATCTAATAACGAACACAAACTGCCTCTTTTTAACCACACTAATAACCACCCAAAACTGCCTCTTCTTAATCACCGTAATAACCACCCAAAACTGGCTCTTTTACCACCCAAAACTGCCTCTTTTTAACCACACTAATAAGCACCCAAAACTGCCTCTTTTTAACCACACTAATAACCACCCAAAACTGCCTCCTCTTCACCACAGTAATAACCACCCAATACTGCCTCTTTTTAACCACTCTAATAATCACCCAAAACTTCCTCTTTTTAACTACACTAATAACCACCCAAAACTGAAACTTTCTCACCACACTAATAACCGCCCAATACTGCCTCTTTTTAACCGAACTAATAACCACCCAAATCTCCATCTTTTTAATCACACTAAGAATCACCTAAGACTGCCTTTCTCTAGCCACCATAAAAAAAACCCGAAACCGCCCCTTTTTAACCACACTATTAACCCTCCAAAAGTGCCCCTTCTTAACCACCGTAATAACACCCAAAACTGCCTCTTTTTAACCAAATTAATAACCACACAAATCAGCCTTTTTTTAACCACACTAATAACCACCCAAAGCAGCCTTGTTTTAACCACACTAATAACCACCAACACTGGCTCTTTTTAAGCACACTAATAACAACCCAAAACTACCCCTATTTAACCACACTAAAAACCACCCAAAACTGCCTCTTTTTAACCAAACTAATAACCACCCAAGGGTGCCTCTTTTTAACTACTCTAATAACGAACCGAAAATTCCCCTTTTTAACCACACTAATAACCACCCAAAACTGCCCCTTGAAAACCACGGTAATAACCATCCAAAACTGCCTCTTTTAAACCACGCTAATAACCACCCAAGACTGCCTCTCTTTAACCACACTAATAAGCACCCAAAACTGCCTCTTTTTAACCACACTAATAACCACCCAAGGGTGCCTCTTAATAACCACTCTAATAACGAACCGAAACTGAAACTTTTTAACCACACTAATAACCACCCAAAACTGCCCCTTGAAAACCACGGTAATAACCACCCAAAACTGCCTCTTTTAAACCACGCTAATAACCACCCAAGACTGCCTCTTTTTAACCACACTAATAAGCACCCAAAACTGCCCCTTTTTAACCACACTAATAACCACCCAAGGGTGCCTCTTAATAACTACTCTAATAACGAACCGAAACTGCCTCTTTTAACCACACTAATAACCACAAAAAACTGCCTCTTCTTAACCACCGTAATAACCACCCAAAACTGGCTCTTTTTACCCACACTAATAACCACCCAAAACTGCCCCTTTTTAACCACACTAATAAGCACCCAAAACTGCCTCTTTTTAACCACACTAATAACCACCAAAACTGCCTCCTCCTCACCACCGTAATAACCACCCAAAACTGCCTCTTTTTATCCACTCTAATAATCACCCGAAACTTCCTCTTTTTAACTACACTAATAACCACCCAAAACTGCGCCTTTCTAACCACACTAATAACCACCCAAAACTGCCTCTTTTTAACGACACTAATAAACACCCAAAACTGCCTCTTGTTAATTACACCAATAATCACCAAAGCCTGCCTCTTTTTAACCACGCTTATAACCATCCAAGACTGCCGCTTTTTAATCACACTAATAACCACCGAAAACTGCCTCCTCTTCACCACCGTAATAACCACCCAATACTGCCTCTTTTTAACCACTCTAATAATCACCCAAAACTTCCTCTTTTTAACTACACTAATAACCACCCAAAACTGCCCCTTTCTAACCACACTAATAACCACCCAATACTGCCTCTTTTTAACCACACTAATAATCCACCCTAAACTGCCTCTTTTTAACCACACTAAGAACCATCTAAAACTCCCTTTATTTAACCACTATAATAACCACCCAAAACTGCCACTTTTTAACCACACTATTAACCATCCAAAACTGCCTCTTGTTAACCACCGTAATAACACCCAAAACTATCTCTTTGTAACCAAACTAATAACCACCCAAAACTGCCTCTTTTTAACCAAACTAATAACCACCCAAAACTGCCTCTTTTTAACCACACTAATAACCACCCAAAGCAGCCTCTTTTTAACCACACTAACAACCACCAAAAACTGGCTCTTTTTGAGCACTCTAATAACAACCCAAAACTGCCCCTTTTTAACCACACTAATAACCACCCAAAACCGCCCCTTCTTAACCACACTATTAACCATCCAAAACTACCTCTTCTTAACCACCAAAATAACACCCAAAACTGCCTCTTTGTAACCAAACTAATAACCACCCAAAACTGCCTCTTTTTAACCACACTAATAACCACCCAAAACTGCCTTATTTTAACCACACTAATAACCACCCAAAGCAGCCTCTTTTTAACCACACTAATAACCACCAAAACTGGCTCTTTTTAAGCGCACTAATAACAACCCAAAACTGCCCCCTTTTTAACCACACTAATAAAGACCTAAAACTGCCCCTTGAAAACCACGGTAATAACCAGCTAAGACTGCCTCTTTTAAACCACGCTAATAACCACCCAAAACTGCCTCTTTTTAACCACACTAATAAGCACCCAAAACTGCCTCTTTTTAACCACACTAATAATCACCCGAAACTTCCTCTTTTTAACTACACTAATAACCACCCAAAACTGCGCCTTTCTAACCACACTAATAACCACCCAAAACTGCCTCTTTTTAACGACACTAATAAACACCCAAAACTGCCTCTTGTTAATTACACCAATAATCACCAAAGCCTGCCTCTTTTTAACCACGCTTATAACCATCCAAGACTGCCGCTTTTTAATCACACTAATAACCACCGAAAACTGCCTCCTCTTCACCACCGTAATAACCACCCAATACTGCCTCTTTTTAACCACTCTAATAATCACCCGAAACTTCCTCTTTTTAACTACACTAATAACCACCCAAAACTGCGCCTTTCTAACCACACTAATAACCACCCAAAACTGCCTCTTTTTAACGACACTAATAAACACCCAAAACTGCCTCTTGTTAATTACACCAATAATCACCAAAGCCTGCCTCTTTTTAACCACGCTTATAACCATCCAAGACTGCCGCTTTTTAATCACACTAATAACCACCGAAAACTGCCTCCTCTTCACCACCGTAATAACCACCCAATACTGCCTCTTTTTAACCACTCTAATAATCACCCAAAACTTCCTCTTTTTAACTACACTAATAACCACCCAAAACTGCCCCTTTCTAACCACACTAATAACCACCCAATACTGCCTCTTTTTAACCACACTAATAATCCACCCTAAACTGCCTCTTTTTAACCACACTAAGAACCATCTAAAACTCCCTTTATTTAACCACTATAATAACCACCCAAAACTGCCACTTTTTAACCACACTATTAACCATCCAAAACTGCCTCTTGTTAACCACCGTAATAACACCCAAAACTATCTCTTTGTAACCAAACTAATAACCACCCAAAACTGCCTCTTTTTAACCAAACTAATAACCACCCAAAACTGCCTCTTTTTAACCACACTAATAACCACCCAAAGCAGCCTCTTTTTAACCACACTAACAACCACCAAAAACTGGCTCTTTTTGAGCACTCTAATAACAACCCAAAACTGCCCCTTTTTAACCACACTAATAACCACCCAAAACCGCCCCTTCTTAACCACACTATTAACCATCCAAAACTACCTCTTCTTAACCACCAAAATAACACCCAAAACTGCCTCTTTGTAACCAAACTAATAACCACCCAAAACTGCCTCTTTTTAACCACACTAATAACCACCCAAAACTGCCTTATTTTAACCACACTAATAACCACCCAAAGCAGCCTCTTTTTAACCACACTAATAACCACCAAAACTGGCTCTTTTTAAGCGCACTAATAACAACCCAAAACTGCCCCCTTTTTAACCACACTAATAAAGACCTAAAACTGCCCCTTGAAAACCACGGTAATAACCAGCTAAGACTGCCTCTTTTAAACCACGCTAATAACCACCCAAAACTGCCTCTTTTTAACCACACTAATAAGCACCCAAAACTGCCTCTTTTTAACCACACTAATAACCACCCAAGAGTGCCTCTTTTTAACTGCTCTAATAACGAACCGAAACTGCCTGTTTTTAACCACACTAATAACCACCCAAAACTGCCTCTTATTAACCACCGTAACAACTTCCCAAAACTGGCTCTTTTACCACCCAAAACTGCCTCTTTTTAACCACACTAATAAGCACCCAAAACTGCCTCTTTTTAACCACACTAATAAGCACCCAAAACCGTTTCTTTTTAACCACACTAATAACAACCCAAAAGTGCCTCTTTTTAACCACACTAATAACCACCCAAAACTGCCTCTTCTTAACCACCTTAATAAGCACCCAAAACTGGCTCTTTTACCACCCAAAACTGCCTCTTTTTAACCTCACTATTAAGCACCCAAAACTGCCTCTTTTTAAACACACTAATAACCACCCAAAACTGCCTCCTCTTCACCACCGTAATAACCACCCAATACTGCCTCTTTTTAACCACTCTAATAATCACCCAAAACTACCTCTTTTTTAACTACACTAATAACCACCCAAAACTGCCCCTTTCTAACCACACTAAGAACCACCCAATACTGCCTCTTTTTAACCACACTAATAATCCACCCTAAACTGCCTCTTTTTAACCACACTAAGAACCATCTAAAACTCCCTTTATTTAACCACTATAATAACCACCCAAAACTGCCACTTTTTAACCACACTATTAACCATCCAAAACTGCCTCTTGTTAACCACCGTAATAACACCCAAAACTATCTCTTTGTAACCAAACTAATAACCACCCAAAACTGCCTCTTTTTAACCAAACTAATAACCACCCAAAACTGCCTCTTTTTAACCACACTAATAACCACCCAAAGCAGCCTCTTTTTAACCACACTAACAACCACCAAAAACTGGCTCTTTTTGAGCACTCTAATAACAACCAAAAACTGCCCCTTTTTAACCACACTAATAACCACCCAAAACCGCCCCTTCTTAACCACACTATTAACCATCCAAAACTACCTCTTCTTAACCACCATAATAACACCCAAAACTGCCTCTTTGTAACCAAACTAATAACCACCCAAAACTGCCTCTTTTTAATCACACTAATAACCACCCAAAACTGCCTTATTTTAACCACACTAATAACCACCCAAAGCAGCCTCTTTTTAACCACACTTATAACCACCAAAACTGGCTCTTTTTAAGCGCACTAATAACAACCCAAAACTGCCCCTTTTTAACCACACTAATAAAGACCTAAAACTGCCCCTTGAAAACCACGGTAATAACCAGCTAAGACTCCCTCTGTTAAACCACGCTAATAACCACCCAAAACTGCCTCTTTTTAACCACATTAATAAGCACCCAAAACTGCCTCTTTTTAACCACACTAATAACCACCCAAGGGTGCCTCTTTTTAACTGCTCTAATAACGAACCGAAACTGCCTGTTTTTAACCACACTAATAACCACCCAAAACTGCCTCTTCTTAACCACCGTAACAACCACCCAAAACTGGCTCTTTTACCACCCAAAACTGCCTCTTTTTAACCACACTAATAAGCACCCAAAACTGCCTCTTTTTAACCACACTAATAAGCACCCAAAACCGTTTCTTTTTAACCACACTAATAACCACCCAAAGGTGCCTCTTTTTAACCACACTAATAACCACCCAAAACTGCCTCTTCTTAACCACCTTAATAAGCACCCAAAACTGGCTCTTTTACCACCCAAAACTGCCTCTTTTTAACCACACTAATAAGCACCCAAAACTGCCTCTTTTTAAACACACTAATAACCACCCAAAACTGCCTCCTCTTCACCACCGTAATAACCACCCAATACTGCCTCTTCTTAACCACCTTAATAACCACCAAAACTGGCTCTTTTTAAGCACACTAATAACAACCAAAAACTACCCCTATTTAACCACACTAATAAGCACCCAAAACTGCCTCTTTTTAACCAAACTAATAACCACCCAAGGGTGCCTCTTTTTAACTACTCTAATAACGAAAAGAAAATGCCCCTTTTTAACCACACTAATAACCACCCAAAACTGCCCCTTGAAAACCACGGTAATAACCACCCAAAACTTCCTCTTTTAAACCACGCTAATAACCACACAAGACTGCCTCTTTTTAACCACACTAATAAGCACCCAAAACTGCTTCTTTTTAACCACACTAATAACCACCCAAAACTGCCCCTTTTTAACCACACTAATAACCACGCAAATCTGCCTCTTTTTACTCACACTAAGAACCACCTAAAACTGCCTTTCTTTAAGCACCCTAATAACCACCCAAAACCGCCCCTTTTTAACCACACTATTAACCACCCAGTAGTGCCTCTTTTTAACCACACTAATAACCACCCAAAACTGCCCCTTTTTAACCACACTAATAACCACATAAATCTGCCTCTTTTTAATCACACTAGGAACCACCTAAAACTGCCTTTTTTTAACCACCGTAATAACCACCCAAAACCGCCCCTTTTTAACCACACTATTAACCATCCAACACTGCCTCTTCTTAACCACCGTAATAACACCCAAAACTGCCTCTTTTTAACCAAATTAATAACCACACAAAACAGCCTTTTTTTAACCACACTAATAACCACCCAAAACTGCCTTTTTTAACCACACTAATAACCACCAAAGCAGCCTCTTTTTAACCACACTAATAACCACCAAAACTGGCTCTTTTTAAGCACACTAATACCAACCCAAAACTACCCCTATTTAACCACACTAATAACTACCCATAACTGCCTCTTTTTAACCACACTAATAACCACACAAAACAGCCTCTTTTTAACCACACTAATAACCACCCAAAACTGCTTTTTTTTAAAACACTAATAACCACCCAAGGCTGCCTCTTTTAACCACACTAATAACCACCCAAACTGGCTCTTTTAAAGCACACTAATAACAACCCTAAGCTGCCCCTTTTTAACCACACTAAAAACCACCCAAAACGGCCCCTTCAAAACCACGGTAATAACCACCCAAAACTTCCTCTTTTAAACCACGCTAATAACCACACAAGACTGCCTCTTTTTTAACCACACTAATAAGCACCCAAAACTGCCTCTTTTTAACCACAATAATAACCACCCAAAACTGCCTCTTATTAATTACACCAATAATCACCAAAGGCTGCCTCTTTTTAACTACGCTAATAACCATCCAAGACTGCCTCTTTTTAATCACACTAATAACCACCCAAAACTGCCCCTTTTTAACCACACTAATACCCACGCAAAAGTGCCTCCTCTTACCCACCGTAATAACCACCCAATACTGCCTCTTTTTAACCACTTTAATAATCACCCAAGAGTTCCTCTTTTTATTTACACTAATAACCACCCAAAACTGCCCCTTTCTAACCACACTAATAACCACCCAATACTGCCTCTTTTTAACCACACTAATAATCCACCCTAAACTGCCCCTTTTAAACCACACTGATAACAACCCAAATCTGCCTCTTTTTAATCACACTAATAACCACGGAAAACTGCATCCTCCTCACAACAGTAATAACCACCCAATACTGCCTCTTTTTAACCACTCTAATAATCACATAAAACTTCCTCTTTTTAACTACACTAATAACAACCCAAAACTGCCTCTTTTTAACCACGCTAATAACCACCCAAGACTGCCTGTTTTTAATCTCTTTAATAACCACCCAAAACTGCCCCTTTTTAACCACACTAATAACCACCTAAATCTGCCTCTTTTTAATCACACTAAGAACCACCTAAAACTCCCTTTTTTTAACCACCGTAATAACCACCCAAAACCACCCCTTTTTAACCACACTATTAACCATCCAACACTGCCTCTTCTTAACCACCGTAATAACACCCAAAACTGCCTCTTTTTAACCAAATTAATAACCACACAAAACAGCCTTTTTTTAACCACACTAATAACCACCCAAAACTGCCTTTTTTAACCACACTAATAACCACCCAAAGCAGCCTCTTTTTAACCACACTAATAACCACCAAAACTGGCTCTTTTTAAGCACACTAATACCAACCCAAAACTACCCCTATTTAACCACACTAATAACCACCCAAAACTGCCTCTTTTTAACCACACTAATAACCACACAAAACAGCCTCTTTTTAACCACACTAATAACCGCCCAAAACTGCCTTTTTTTAAAACACTAATAACCACCCAAAGCTGCCTCTTTTAACCACTCTAATAACCACCCAAACTGGCTCTTTTAAAGCACACTAATAACAACCCTAAGCTGCCCCTTTTTAACCACCGTAAAAACCACCCAAAACTGCCCCTTCAAAACCACGGTAATAACCACCCAAAACTTCCTCTTTTAAACCACGCTAATAACCACACAAGACTGCCTCTTTTTACCCACACTAATAAGCACCCAAAACTGCCTCTTTTTAACCACACTAATAACCACCAAAGGGTGCCTCTTAATAACTACACTAATAACGAACCGAAACTGCCTCTTTTTAACCACACTAATAACCTCTCAAAACTGCCACTTCTTAACCACCGTAATAACCACCCAAAACTGGCTCTTTCTAACCACACTAATAACCACCCAACCCTGCCTCTTTTTAATTACACTAATAAGCACCCAAAACTGCTTCTTTTTAACCACACTAATAACCACCAAAACTGTCTCCTCCTCACCACCGTAATAACCACCCAATACTGCCTCTTTTTAACCACTCTAATAATCACCCAAAACTTCCTCTTTTTAACTACACTAATAAACACCCAAAACTTCCCCTTTTTTAACCACGCTAATAACCACCCAAGACTGCCTCTTTTTAATCTCTTTAATAACCACCCAAAACTGCCCCTTTTTAACCACACTAATAACCACGCAAATCTGCCTCTTTTTAATCACACTAAGAACCACCTAAAACTGCCTTTCTTTAAGCACCCTAATAACCACCCAAAACCGCCCCTTTTTAACCACACTATTAACCACCCAAAACTGCCTCTTGTTAACCACCGTAATAACACCCAAAACAGCCTCTTTGTAACCAAACTAATAACCACACAAAACAGCCTCTTTTTAACCACACTAATAACAACCCAAAACTGCCCTTTTTACCACACTAATAACCACCCAAACCTGCCTCTTTTAACCACACTAATAACCACCAAAACTTGCTCTTTTTAAGCACACTAATAACAACCCTACACTGCCCCTTATAAACCACACTAATAACCACCAAAACTGGCTCTTTTAAAGCACACTAATAACAACCCTAAGCTGCCCCTTTTTAACCACACTCATAACCACCCAAATCTGCCTCTTTTTAATCACACTAATAACCACGGAAAACTGCCTCCTCCTCACCACAGTAATAACCACCCAATACTGCCTCTTTTTAACCACTCTAATAATCACCCAAAACTTCCTCTTTTTAACTACACTAATAACCACCCAAAACTGAACCATTCTCACCACACTAATAACCACCCAATACTGCCTCTTTTTAACCACACTAATAACCACTCAAAACTGCCCCTTTTTAACCACACTAATAACCACATAAATCTGCCTCTTTTTAATCACACTAAGAACCACCTAAAACTGCCTTTTTTTAACCACCGTAATAACCACCCAAAACCGCCCCTTTTTAACCACACTTTTAACCATCCAACACTGCCTCTTCTTAACCACCGTAATAACACCCAAAATTGCCTCTTTTTAACCAAATTAATAACCACACAAAACAGCCTTTTTTTAATCACACTAATAACCACCCAAAACTGCCTTTTTTAACCACACCAATAACCACCTAAAGCAGCCTCTTTTTAACCACACTAATAACCACCAAAACTGGCTCTTTTTAAGCACACTTATAACAACCCAAAACTACCCCTATTTAACCACACTAATAACCACCCAAAACTGCCTCTTTTTAACCACACTAATAACCACACAAAACAGCCTCTTTTTAACCACACTAATAACCACCCAAAACTGCCTTTTTTTAACACACTAATAACCACCCAAACCTGCTTCTTTTAACCACACTAATAACCACCCAAACTGGCTCTTTTAAAGCACACTAATAACAACCCTAAGCTGCCCCTTTTTAACCACACTAAAAACCACCCAAAACTGCCCCTTGAAAACCATGGTAATAACCACCCAAAACTGCCCCTTTTTAACCACACTAATAACCGCCCAAAACTGCCTCTTTTTAACCACACTCATAACCACCCAAAACTGCATCCTTTTAACCTCTCTAAAAGTCACCCAGAACTGCCTCTTTTTAACCACACTAATAACCATCCAAAACTCCCTCTTTTTACCCACCCTAATAACCATCCAAAACTGCCCCTTTTTAACGACATTAACAACCACCCAAAACTGCCTCTTTTTAACCAAACTCACAACCACGCAAAACTGCCTCCTTTTAACCACTTTAATAACCACCCAAAACTGCCTTTTTTAACCACACTAATAACCACCAAAACTGGCTCTTTTTAAGCACACTAATAACAATCCTAAACTGCCCCTTTTTAACCACACTAATAACCACCCAAAACTGCCCCTTGAAAACCATGGTAATAACCACCCAAAACTACCCCTTTTTAACCACACTAATAACCGCCCAAAACTGTCTCTTTTTAACCACACTCATAACCACCCAAAACTGCATTCTTTTAACCACTCTAATAGCCACCCAGAACTGCCTCTTTTTAACCACAATAATAACCATCCGAAACTGCCTCTTTTTAACCACCCAAATAACCATCCAAAACTGCCCCTTTTTAACGACATTAATAACCACCCAAAACTGCCTCTTTTTACCCAAACTCACAACCACGCAAAACTGCCTCCTTTTAACCACTTTAATAACCACCCAAAACTGCCTCTTTTTAACCACACTTATAACCATACAATACTGCCTATTTTAACCACACTAATACCCACTAAAAACTCCCCCTTTTTAACCACCGTAATAACCACACACAACTCCCTCTTTCTAACCACCGTGATAACCACCCAAAACTGCCCTTTGGTAACCACCCTAAAAACCACCAAAAGGTGCCTCATTTAAACCACAATAATAACCACCCAAAACTGCCTCTTTTTAACCACAGTAATAACCACCCAAAACTGCCTCTTTTTAACTCCACTAAGAGCCACCCAAAACTTCCCCTTGGTAACCACCCTAATAACCACCCAAAACTGCCTCTTTTTAACCACACTAATAACCACCCAAAAGTGCCCCTTGGTAACCACCCTAATAAACACCCAAAACTGACCCTTTTTAACCACACAAATAACCACCCAGAACTGCCCCCGTTTGACCACACTCATAACCACCCAAAACTGCCTCATTAAACCACCCTAAAAAAAAAACCAAAATGCCTCTTTTTAACCACACTAATAACCCCCAAAACTGCCTCTTTTTAACCACACTATGAACCACCTTAACGTTCCCCTTGTTAACCACAATAATAAAAACCAAAAGCTCCCTCTTTTTAACCACACTAATAACAACCTCAAATTTCCTCTTTTTAACCACAGTAACAACCACTCAACACTGCCTCTTTTTAACCACACTAATAAGCATCCAAAACTGCCTTTTTTTAACCACACTAATAACCACCAAAACTGGCTCTTTTTAAGCACACTAATAACAATCCTAAACTGCCCCTTTTTAACCACACTAATAACCACCCAAAACTGCCCCTTGAAAACCATGGTAATAACCACCCAAAACTGCCCCTTTTTAACCACACTAATAACCGCCCAAAACTGTCTCTTTTTAACCACACTCATAACCACCCAAAACTGCATTCTTTTAACCACTCTAATAGCCACCCAGAACTGCCTCTTTTTAACCACAATAATAACCATCCGAAACTGCCTCTTTTTAACCACCCAAATAACCATCCAAAACTGCCCCTTTTTAACGACATTAATAACCACCCAAAACTGCCTCTTTTTACCCAAACTCACAACCACGCAAAACTGCCTCCTTTTAACCACTTTAATAACCACCCAAAACTGCCTCTTTTTAACCACACTAATAACCATACAATACTGCCTATTTTAACCACACTAATACCCACTAAAAACTCCCCCTTTTTAACCACCGTAATAACCACACACAACTGCCTCTTTCTAACCACCGTGATAACCACCCAAAACTGCCCTTTGGTAACCACCCTAAAAACAACCAAAAGGTGCCTCATTTAAACCACAATAATAACCACCCAAAACTGCCTCTTTTTAACCACAGTAATAACCACCCAAAACTGCCTCTTTTTAACTCCACTAAGAGCCACCCAAAACTTCCCCTTGGTAACCACCCTAATAACCACCCAAAACTGCCTCTTTTTAACCACACTAATAACCACCCAAAAGTGCCCCTTGGTAACCACCCTAATAAACACCCAAAACTGACCCTTTTTAACCACACAAATAACCACCCAGAACTGCCCCCGTTTGACCACACTCATAACCACCCAAAACTGCCTCATTAAACCACCCTAAAAAAAAAACCAAAATGCCTCTTTTTAACCACACTAATAACCCCCAAAACTGCCTCTTTTTAACCACACTATGAACCACCTTAACGTTCCCCTTGTTAACCACAATAATAAAAACCAAAAGCTCCCTCTTTTTAACCACACTAACAACCACCTCAAATTTCCTCTTTTTAACCACAGTAACAACCACTCAACACTGCCTCTTTTTAACCACCATAATAACCGCCCAAAACTGCCTCGTTTCAACCACACTAGTAACCACCCAAAACTCCCTCTTTTTAACAACTGTAATAACCACCCAAAACTGCCTCTTCTTAACCACACTTAGAACTATCCATAGCCGCCTCTTTTTAACCACACTAATAACCACCCAAAACTGCCTTTTTTTAACCACACTAATAACCACCCAAAACTTACCCTTTTTCACCACTCTAAAAACCACCCAAAACAGCGTCTTTTTAACCACACTAATAACCACACAAAACTGCCCCTTTTTAACCACACTAATAACAACCCAAAACTGCCACTTTTGACTATAATAACAACCACCCAAAGCTGTATCTTTTTAACCACCCTAATAACCACCCAAAACTGCCTCTTTTTAACCACACTAATAACCACCCAAAACTGCGTCTTATTAACCACAATCATAACCACCCAAAACTGTCTTGTTTTAACCACCCTAATAACAACCCAAAACTGCCTCTTTTTACCCGCACTAATAACCACCCAATTCTGCCTCTTTTAACAACACTAATAACCACCCAAAACTGCCCCTTGGTAACCAGCCTAATAACCACCTAAAGCTACCTCTTTTTATCCACACTAATAACCACCCAAAACTGCCTCTTTTTAACCACACTAAAATCCACCCAACACCGCCTATCTTTAACCACACTAATAACCACTTAAAACTGCCTCTTTCAGAACCACACTAATAACCACTCAAAGCTGCCTCTTTTTCACCACACTAATAACCACCCAATACTGCCTCTTTTTAATCACACTAATAACCACCCAAAACGGCCCCTATTTAACCACCGTAATAACCACCCAAATCTGCCTCTTTTTAATCACACTAAGAACCACCTAAAACTGCCTTTCTTTAACCACCCTAATAACCACCGAGAACCGCCCCTTTTTAACCACACTATTAACCATCCAAAACTGCCTCTTCTTAACCACCGTAATAACACCCAAAACTGCCTCTTTTTAACCAAAATAATAACCACACAAAACAGCCTCTTTTTAACCACACTAATAACCACCCAAAACTGCCTTTTTTTAACCACACTAATAACCACCCAAAGCAGCCTCTTTTTAACCACACTAATAACCACTAAAACTGGCTCTTTTTGAGCACACTAATAACATCCCAAAACTACCCCTATTTAACCACACTAATAACCACCCAAAAATGCCCCTTGAAAACCACGGTAATAACCACACAAGACTGCCTCTTTTAAACCTCGCTATTAAAAACCCAAAACTGCCTCTTTTTAACCACACTAATAACCACCCAAGGGTGCCTCTTTTTAACTACTCTAATAACGAACCGAAAATTCCCCTTTTTAACCACACTAATAACCACCCAAAACTGCCCCTTGAAAAACACGGTAATAACCACCCAAAACTGCCCCTTGAAAACCACGCTAATAACCACCCAAAACTGCCTCCTTTTAACCACACTAATAAGCACCCAAAACTCCCTCTTTTTAACCACACTAATAAGCACCCAAAACTGCCTCTTTTTAACCACACTAATAACCACCCAAAACTGCCTCATCTTAACCACCATAATAACCACCAAAAACTGGCTCTTTTTAACCACACTAATAACCACCCAAATCTGCCTCTTTTTAACCACACTAATAAGCACAAAAACTGCCTCCTCCTCACCACCGTAATAACCACCCAATACTCCCTCTTTTTAACCACTCTAATAATCACCCAACACTTCCTCTTTTTAACTACACTAATAACCACCCAAAACTGCCCCTTTCTAACCACACTAATAACCACCGAAAACTGCCTCTTATTAATTACACCACTAATCACCAGAGGCTGCCTCTTTTTAACCACGCTAATAACCATACAAGACTTGCCTCTTTTTAATCACACTAATAACCACCCAAAATTGCCCCTTTTTAACCACACTAATTACCACCCAAAACTGCCTCCTCTTCACCACCGTAATAACCACCCAATGCTGCCTCTTTTTAACCACTCTATTAATCACCCAAAACTGGCTCTTTTTAAGCACACTAATAACAATCCTAAACTGCCCCTTTTTAACCACACTAATAACCACCCAAAACTGCCCCTTGAAAACCATGGTAATAACCACCCAAAACTGCCCCTTTTTAACCACACTAATAACCGCCCAAAACTGTCTCTTTTTAACCACACTCATAACCACCCAAAACTGCATTCTTTTAACCACTCTAATAGCCACCCAGAACTGCCTCTTTTTAACCACAATAATAACCATCCGAAACTGCCTCTTTTTAACCACCCAAATAACCATCCAAAACTGCCCCTTTTTAACGACATTAATAACCACCCAAAACTGCCTCTTTTTACCCAAACTCACAACCACGCAAAACTGCCTCCTTTTAACCACTTTAATAACCACCCAAAACTGCCTCTTTTTAACCACACTAATAACCATCCAATACTGCCTATTTTAACCACACTAATACCCACTAAAAACTCCCCCTTTTTAACCACCGTAATAACCACACACAACTGCCTCTTTCTAACCACCGTGATAACCACCCAAAACTGCCCTTTGGTAACCACCCTAAAAACCACCAAAAGGTGCCTCATTTAAACCACAATAATAACCACCCAAAACTGCCTCTTTTTAACCACAGTAATAACCACCCAAAACTGCCTCTTTTTAACTCCACTAAGAGCCACCCAAAACTTCCCCTTGGTAACCACCCTAATAACCACCCAAAACTGCCTCTTTTTAACCACACTAATAACCACCCAAAAGTGCCCCTTGGTAACCACCCTAATAAACACCCAAAACTGACCCTTTTTAACCACACAAATAACCACCCAGAACTGCCCCCGTTTGACCACACTCATAACCACCCAAAACTGCCTCATTAAACCACCCTAAAAAAAAAACCAAAATGCCTCTTTTTAACCACACTAATAACCCCCAAAACTGCCTCTTTTTAACCACACTATGAACCACCTTAACGTTCCCCTTGTTAACCACAATAATAAAAACCAAAAGCTCCCTCTTTTTAACCACACTAACAACCACCTCAAATTTCCTCTTTTTAACCACAGTAACAACCACTCAACACTGCCTCTTTTTAACCACCATAATAACCGCCCAAAACTGCCTCGTTTCAACCACACTAGTAACCACCCAAAACTCCCTCTTTTTAACAACTGTAATAACCACCCAAAACTGCCTCTTCTTAACCACACTTAGAACTATCCATAGCCGCCTCTTTTTAACCACACTAATAACCACCCAAAACTGCCTTTTTTTAACCACACTAATAACCACCCAAAACTTACCCTTTTTCACCACTCTAAAAACCACCCAAAACAGCGTCTTTTTAACCACACTAATAACCACACAAAACTGCCCCTTTTTAACCACACTAATAACAACCCAAAACTGCCACTTTTGACTATAATAACAACCACCCAAAGCTGTATCTTTTTAACCACCCTAATAACCACCCAAAACTGCCTCTTTTTAACCACACTAATAACCACCCAAAACTGCGTCTTATTAACCACAATCATAACCACCCAAAACTGTCTTGTTTTAACCACCCTAATAACAACCCAAAACTGCCTCTTTTTACCCGCACTAATAACCACCCAATTCTGCCTCTTTTAACAACACTAATAACCACCCAAAACTGCCCCTTGGTAACCAGCCTAATAACCACCTAAAGCTACCTCTTTTTATCCACACTAATAACCACCCAAAACTGCCTCTTTTTAACCACACTAAAATCCACCCAACACCGCCTATCTTTAACCACACTAATAACCACTTAAAACTGCCTCTTTCAGAACCACACTAATAACCACTCAAAGCTGCCTCTTTTTCACCACACTAATAACCACCCAATACTGCCTCTTTTTAATCACACTAATAACCACCCAAAACGGCCCCTATTTAACCACCGTAATAACCACCCAAATCTGCCTCTTTTTAATCACACTAAGAACCACCTAAAACTGCCTTTCTTTAACCACCCTAATAACCACCGAGAACCGCCCCTTTTTAACCACACTATTAACCATCCAAAACTGCCTCTTCTTAACCACCGTAATAACACCCAAAACTGCCTCTTTTTAACCAAAATAATAACCACACAAAACAGCCTCTTTTTAACCACACTAATAACCACCCAAAACTGCCTTTTTTTAACCACACTAATAACCACCCAAAGCAGCCTCTTTTTAACCACACTAATAACCACTAAAACTGGCTCTTTTTGAGCACACTAATAACATCCCAAAACTACCCCTATTTAACCACACTAATAACCACCCAAAAATGCCCCTTGAAAACCACGGTAATAACCACACAAGACTGCCTCTTTTAAACCTCGCTATTAAAAACCCAAAACTGCCTCTTTTTAACCACACTAATAACCACCCAAGGGTGCCTCTTTTTAACTACTCTAATAACGAACCGAAAATTCCCCTTTTTAACCACACTAATAACCACCCAAAACTGCCCCTTGAAAAACACGGTAATAACCACCCAAAACTACCCCTTGAAAACCACGCTAATAACCACCCAAAACTGCCTCCTTTTAACCACACTAATAAGCACCCAAAACTCCCTCTTTTTAACCACACTAATAAGCACCCAAAACTGCCTCTTTTTAACCACACTAATAACCACCCAAAACTGCCTCATCTTAACCACCATAATAACCACCAAAAACTGGCTCTTTTTAACCACACTAATAACCACCCAAATCTGCCTCTTTTTAACCACACTAATAAGCACAAAAACTGCCTCCTCCTCACCACCGTAATAACCACCCAATACTCCCTCTTTTTAACCACTCTAATAATCACCCAACACTTCCTCTTTTTAACTACACTAATAACCACCCAAAACTGCCCCTTTCTAACCACACTAATAACCACCGAAAACTGCCTCTTATTAATTACACCACTAATCACCAGAGGCTGCCTCTTTTTAACCACGCTAATAACCATACAAGACTTGCCTCTTTTTAATCACACTAATAACCACCCAAAATTGCCCCTTTTTAACCACACTAATTACCACCCAAAACTGCCTCCTCTTCACCACCGTAATAACCACCCAATGCTGCCTCTTTTTAACCACTCTAATAATCACCCAAAAGTTCCTCTTTTTAACTACGCTAATAACCACCCAAAACTGAACCTTTCTCACCACACTAATAACCACCCAATACTGCCCCTTTTTAACCACACTAATAACCACCCAAATCTGCCTCTTTTTAATCACACTAATAACCACGGAAAACTGCCTCCTCCTCACCACAGTAATAACCACCCAATACTGCCTCTTTTTAACCACTCTAATAATCACCCAAAACTTCCTCTTTTTAACTACAATAATAACCACCCAAAACTGAACCTTTCTCACAACACTAATAACCACCCAATACTGCCTCTTTTTAACCACACTAACAACCACCCAAAACTGCCCCTTTTTAACCACACTAATAACCACCTAAATCTGCCTCTTTTTAATCACACTAAGAACCACCAAAAACTGCCTTTCTTTAACCACCGTAATAACCACCCAAAACCGCCCCGTTTTAACCACACTATTAACCATCCAACACTGCCTCTTCTTAACCACCGTAATAACACCCAAAACTGCCTCTTTTTAACCAAATTAATAACCACACAGAACAGCCTTTTTTTAACCACACTAATAACCACCCAAAACTGCCTTTTTTAACCACACTAATAACCACCCAAAGCAGCCTCTTTTTAACCACACTAATAACCACCAAAACTGGCTCTTTTTGAGCACACTAATAACATCCCAAAACAACCCCTATTTAACCACACTAAAAACCACCCAAAACTGCCTCTTTTTAACCACACTAATAAGCATCCAAAACTGCCTCTTTTTAACCAAACTAATAACCACCCAAGGGTGCCTCTTTTTAACTACTCTAATAACGAACCGAAAATTCCCCTTTTTAACCACACTAATAACCACCCAAAACTGCCCCTTGAAAACCACGGTAATAACCACCCAAGACTGCCTCTTTTTAACCACACTAATAAGCACCCAAAAGTGCCTCTTTTTAACCACACTAATAACCACCCAAGGGTGCCTCTTAATAACCACTCTAATAACGAACCGAAACTGCCTCTTTTTAACCACACTAATAACCACCCAAAACTGCCCCTTGAAAACCACGGTAATAACTACCCAAAACTGCCTCTTTTTAACCACACTAATAACCACCCAAAACTACCTCTTTTTAACCACACCAATAAGCACCCAAAACTGCCTCTTTTTAACCACACTAAAAAACCACCAAAAATGCCTCCTCCTCACCACCGTAATAACCACCCGATACTGACTCTTTTTAGCCACACTAATAACCACCCAAAACTTCCTCTTTTTAACTACACTAATAATCATCCAAAACTACCCCTTTCTAACAACACTAATAACCACCCAAATCTGCCTCTTTTTAACGACACTAATAACCACCCAAAACTGCCCCTATTTAACCACACTAATAACCTCCCAAATCTGCCTCTTTTTAATGACATTAAGAACCACCTAAAACTACCTTTCTTTAACCACCCTAATAACCACCCAAAACCGCCCCTTTTTAACCACACTATTAACCATCCAAAACTGCCTCTTCTTAACCACAGTAATGACACCCAAAACTGCCTCTTTTTAACCAAACTAATAACCACCCAAAACTGCCACTTTTTTACCAAACTAATAACCACCCAAAGCAGCCTCCTTCTAACCACACTAATAACCACCAAAACTGGCTCTTCTTAAGCACACTAATAACAACCCAAAACTACCCCTATTTAACCACACTAATAACCACCCAAAACTGCTTCTTTTTAACCACACTAATAAGCACCCAAAACTGCCTTTTTTTAACCAAACTAATAACCACCCAAGGGTGCCTCTTTTTAACCACTCTAATAACGAACCGAAAATTCCCCTTTTTAACCACACTAATAACCACTCAAAACTGCCCCTTGAAAACCACGGTAATAACCATCCAAAACTGCCTCTTTTGAACCACGCTAATAACCACCCAAGACTGCCTCTTTTTAACCACACTAATAAGCACCCAAAAGTGCCTCTTTTTAACCACACTAATAACCACCCAAGTGTGCCTCTTAATAACCACTCTAATAACGAACCGAAACTGCCTCTTTTAAACCACACTAATAACCACCCAAAACTGCCTCATCTTAACCACCATAATAACCACCAAAAACTGGCTCTTTTTAACCACACTAATAACCACCCAAAGCTGCCTCTTTTTAACGACACTAATAACCACAAAAACTGCCTCCTCCTCACCACCGTAATAACCACCCAATACTCCCTCTTTTTAACCACTCTAATAATCACCCAAAACTTCCTCTTTTTAACTACACTAATAACCACCCAAAACTGCCCCTTTCTAACCACACTAATAACCACCGAAAACTGCCTCTTATTAATTACACCAATAATCACCAGAGGCTGCCTCTTTTTAACCACGCTAATAACCATACAAGACTTGCCTCTTTTTAATCACACTAATAACCACCCAAAATTGCCCCTTTTTAACCACACTTATAACCACCCAAAACTGCCTCCTCTTCACCACCGTAATAACCACCCAATGCTGCCTCTTTTTAACCACTCTAATAATCACCCAAAAGTTCCTCTTTTTAACTACGCTAATAACCACCCAAAACTGAACCTTTCTCACCACACTAATAACCACCCAATACTGCCCCTTTTTAACCACACTAATAACCACCCAAATCTGCCTCTTTTTAATCACACTAATAACCACGGAAAACTGCCTCCTCCTCACCACAGTAATAACCACCCAATACTGCCTCTTTTTAACCACTCTAATAATCACCCAAAACTTCCTCTTTTTAACTACAATAATAACCACCCAAAACTGAACCTTTCTCACAACACTAATAACCACCCAATACTGCCTCTTTTTAACCACACTAACAACCACCCAAAACTGCCCCTTTTTAACCACACTAATAACCACCTAAATCTGCCTCTTTTTAATCACACTAAGAACCACCAAAAACTGCCTTTCTTTAACCACCGTAATAACCACCCAAAACCGCCCCTTTTTAACCACACTATTAACCATCCAAAACTGCCTCTTCTTAACCACCGTAATAACACCCAAAACTGCCTCTTTTTAACCAAATTAATAACCACACAAGACAGCCTTTTTTTAACCACACTAATAACCACCCAAAACTGCCTTTTTTAACCACACTAATAACCACCCAAAGCAGCCTCTTTTTAACCACACTAATAACCAGCAAAACTGGCTCTTTTTGAGCACACTAATAACATCCCAAAACAACCCCTATTTAACCACACTAATAACCACCCAAAACTGCCTCTTTTTAACCACACTAATAAGCATCCAAAACTGCCTCTTTTTAACCAAACTAATAACCACCCAAGGGTGCCTCTTTTTAACTACTCTAATAACGAACCGAAAATTCCCCTTTTTAACCACACTAATAACCACCCAAAACTGCCCCTTGAAAACCACGGTAATAACCACCCAAGACTGCCTCTTTTTAACCACACTAATAAGCACCCAAAAGTGCCTCTTTTTAACCACACTAATAACCACCCAAGGGTGCCTCTTAATAACCACTCTAATAACGAACCGAAACTGCCTCTTTTTAACCACACTAATAACCACCCAAAACTGCCCCTTGAAAACCACGGTAATAACTACCCAAAACTGCCTCTTTTTAACCACACTAATAACCACCCAAAACTACCTCTTTTTAACCACACCAATAAGCACCAAAAATGCCTCTTTTTAACCACACTAAAAAACCACCAAAAATGCCTCCTCCTCACCACCGTAATAACCACCCAATACTGCCTCTTTTTAGCCACACTAATAACCACAAAAAACTTCCTCTTTTTAACTACACTAATAATCATCCAAAACTGCCCCTTTCTAACAACACTAATAACCACCCAAATCTGCCTCTTTTTAACGACACTAATAACCACCCAAAACTGCCCCTATTTAACCACACTAATAACCTCCCAAATCTGCCTCTTTTTAATGACATTAAGAACCACCTAAAACTACCTTTCTTTAACCACCCTAATAACCACCCAAAACCGCCCCTTTTTAACCACACTATTAACCATCCAAAACTGCCTCTTCTTAACCACAGTAATGACACCCAAAACTGCCTCTTTTTAACCAAACTAATAACCACCCAAAACTGCCACTTTTTTACCAAACTAATAACCACCCAAAGCAGCCTCCTTCTAACCACACTAATAACCACCAAAACTGGCTCTTCTTAAGCACACTAATAACAACCCAAAACTACCCCTATTTAACCACACTAATAACCACCCAAAACTGCCTCTTTTTAACCACACTAATAAGCACCCAAAACTGCCTCTTTTTAACCAAACTAATAACCACCCAAGGGTGCCTCTTTTTAACCACTCTAATAACGAACCGAAAATTCCCCTTTTTAACCACACTAATAACCACTCAAAACTGCCCCTTGAAAACCACGGTAATAACCATCCAAAACTGCCTCTTTTGAACCACGCTAATAACCACCCAAGACTGCCTCTTTTTAACCACACTAATAAGCACCCAAAAGTGCCTCTTTTTAACCACACTAATAACCACCCAAGTGTGCCTCTTAATAACCACTCTAATAACGAACCGAAACTGCCCCTTTTAAACCACACTAATAACCACCCAAAACTGCCCCTTGAAAACCACGGTAATAACCATCCAAAACTGCCTCTTTTAAACCACGCTAATAACCACACAAGACTGCCTCTTTTTAACCACACTAATAAGCACCCAAAACTGCCTCTTTTTAACGACACTAATAACCAAACAAGGCTCCCTCTTAATAACTACTCTAATAATGAACCGAAACTGCCTCTTTTTAACCACACTAATAACCACCCAAAACTGCCTCTTCTTAACCACCGTAATAACAACCCAAAACTGGCTCTTTTAAACCACACTAATAACCACCCAAAACTGCCTCTTTTTAACCACACTAATAAGCACCCAAAAGTGCCTCTTTTTAACCAGACTAATAACCACCAAAACTGCCTTCTCCTCACCACCGTAATAACCACCCAATACTGCCTCTTTTTAACCACTCTAATAATCACCCAAAACTTCCTCTTCTTAACTACACTAATAACCACTCAAAAATGCCCCTTTCTAACCACACTAATAACCACCCAAAACTTCCTCTTTTTAACCACACTAATAAACACCCAAAACTACCTCTTATTAATTACACCAAGAATCACCAAAGGCTGCCTCTTTTTAACCACGCTTATAACCATCCAAGACTGCCTCTTTTTAATCACACTAATAACCAGCCAAAACCGCCCATTTTTAACCACACTAATAACCACCCAAAACTGCCTCCTCTTCACCACCGTAATAACCACCCAATACTGCCTCTTTTTAACCACACTAATAACCACCCTAATCTGCCTCTTTTTAATCACACTAATAACCACGGAAAACTGCCTCCTCCTCACCACAGTAATAACCACCCAAAACTGCCTCTTTTTAACCACTCTAATAATCACCCAAACCTTCCTCTTTTTAACTGCACTAATAACTACCCAAAACTGCCCCTTTCTAACCACACTAATAACAACCCAAAACTGCCTCTTTTTAACCACACTAATAAACACCCAAAACTGCCTCTTTTTAACCACGCTAATAACCACCCAGGACTGCCTCTTTTTAATCTCTTTAATAACCACCCAAAGCTGCCCCTTTTTAAACACACTAATAACCACCCAAATCTGCCTCTTTTTAATCACACTAACAACCACCTAAAACTGCTTTTCTTTAAGCACCCTAATAACCACCCAAAACCGCCCCTTTTTAACTACACTATTAACCACCCAAAACTGCCTCTTGTTAACCACCGTAATAACACCCAAAACTGCCTCTTTGTAACCAAACTAATAACCACACAAAACAGCCTCTTTTTAACCACACTAATAACCACCCAAAACTGCCTTTTTTTAACCACACTAATAACCACCCAAAGCTGCCCCTTGAAAACCACTATAATAACAACCCAAGACTACCCCTTTTTAACCACACTAATAACCACCAAAACTGCCTCTTTGTAACCAATCTAATAACCACACAAAACAGCCTCTTTTTAACCACACTAATAACCACCCAAAACTGCCTTTTTTCAACCACACTAATAACCACCCAAAACTGCCCCTTGAAAACCACTATAATAACAACCCAAGACTCCCCCTTTTAAACCACACTAAGAACCACCAAAACTGCCTTTTTTTAACCACACTAATAACCACCCAAAGCTGCCCCTTTTTAACCACACTAATAACCACCCAAAACTGCCCCTTGAAAACAATGGTAATAACCACCCAAAACTGCCCCTTTATGACCACACTAATAACCTCCCAAAACTGCCTCTTTTTAACCACACTCATAACAACCCAAAACTGCTTCCTTTTAACCACTCTATTAGCCACCCAGAACTGCCCCTTTTTAACCACACTAATAACCATCCGAAACTGCCTCTTTTTAACCACCCTAATAACCATCCAAAACTGCCCCTTTTTAACGACATTAATAACCACCCACAACCGCCTCTCTTTAACCAAACTCACAACCACCCAAAACTCCCTCCTTTAAACTACTTGAATAACCACCCAAAACTGCTGTTTTTTAACCACACTAATAACCATCCAAAACTGCCCATTTTAACCACACTAATACCCACCCAAAACTGCCCTTTGGTAACCACCCTAATAACCACCCAAACGTGCCTCATTTAAACCACAATAATAACCACCCAAAACTGCCTCTTTTTAACCACAGTAATAACCACCCAAAACTGCCTCTTTTTAACTCCACTAAGAGCCACCCAAAACTTCCCCTTGGTAACCACCCTAATAACCCCCCAAAACCGCCTCTTTTCAACCACACTAATAACCACCGAAAAGTGGCCCTTGGTAACCACCCTAATAACCACTCAAAACTGACCCTTTTTAACCACACTTATAACCACCCAGAACTGCCCCCGTTTGACCACACTCATAACCACCCAAAACTGCCTCATTAAACCACCCTAAAAACCATCCAAAATGCCTCTTTTTAACCACACTAATAACCAACAAAACTGCCTCATTTTAACCACACTATGAACCACCTTAACCTTCCCCTTGTTAACCACAATAATAAAAACCTAAACCTCCCTCTTTTTAACCACAATAATAACCACGTCAAATTTCCCCTTTTTAACCACAGTAACAACCACGCAACACTGCGTCTTTTTAACCACCCTAATAACCACCCAAACCTGGCTCGTTTCAACCACACTAGTAACCACCCAAAACTCCCTCTTTTTAACAACTGTAATAACCACCCAAAACCGCCTCTTTTTAACCAGACTTAGAACTATCCATAGCCGCCTCTTTTTAACCACACTAATAACCACCCAAAACTGCCTCTTCTTAACCACCGTAATAACCACCCAAAACCGCCCCTTTTTAACCACACTATTAACCATCCAAAGCTGCCTCTTCTTAACCACCGTAATAACACCCAAAACTGCCTCTTTTCATCCAAACTAATAACCACCCAAAACTGCCTTTTTTTAACCACACTAATAACCACCAAAACTGGCTCTTTTTAAGCACACTAATGACAACCCAAAACTGCCCCTTTTTAACCACACTAATAGCCACCAAAAATTCCCCCTTGAAAACCATGGTAATAACCACCCAAGACTGCCTCTTTTAAACCACGCTAATAACCACCCAAAACTGCCTCTTTTTTACCACACTAATAAGCACCCAAAACTGCCTCTTCTTAACCACCGTAATAACAACCCAAGGGTGCCTCTTCTTAACTGCTCTAATAACGAACCGAAACTGCCTGTATTTAACCACACTAATAACCACCCAAAACTGCCACTTTTTTACCAAACTAATAACCACCCAAAGCAGCCTCCTTCTAACCACACTAATAACCACCAAAACTGGCTCTTCTTAAGCACACTAATAACAACCCAAAACTACCCCTATTTAACCACACTAATAACCACCCAAAACTGCCTCTTTTTAACCACACTAATAAGCACCCAAAACTGCCTCTTTTTAACCAAACTAATAACCACCCAAGGTTGCCTCTTTTTAACCACTCTAATAACGAACCGAAAATTCCCCTTTTTAACCACACTAATAACCACTCAAAACTGCCCCTTGAAAACCACGGTAATAACCATCCAAAACTGCCTCTTTTGAAGCACGCTAATAACCACCCAAGACTGCCTCTTTTTAACCACACTAATAAGCACCCAAAAGTGCCTCTTTTTAACCACACTAATAACCACCCAAGTGTGCCTCTTAATAACCACTCTAATAACGAACCGAAATGGCCTCTTTTAAACCACACTAATAACCACCCAAAACTGCCCCTTGAAAACCACGGTAATAACCATCCAAAACTGCCTCTTTTAAACCACGCTAATAACCACACAAGACTGCCTCTTTTTAACCACACTAATAAGCACCCAAAACTGCCTCTTTTTAACGACACTAATAACCAAACAAGGCTCCCTCTTAATAACTACTCAAATAATGAACCGAAACTGCCTCTTTTTAACCACACTAATAACCACCCAAAACTGCCTCTTCTTAACCACCGTAATAACCACCCAAAACTGGCTCTTTTAAACCACACTAATAACCACCCAAAGCTGCCTCTTTTTAACCACACTAATACGCACCCAAAAGTGCCTCTTTTTAACCAGACTAATAACCACCCAAAACTTCCTCTTTTTAACTACACTAATAACCACTCAAAAATGCCCCTTTCTAACCACACTAATAACCACCCAAAACTTCCTCTTTTTAACCACACTAATAAACACCCAAAACTACCTCTTATTAATTACACCAAGAATCACCAAGGGCTGCCTCTTTTTAACCACGCTTATAACCATCCAAGACTGCCTCTTTTTAATCACACTAATAACCAGCCAAAACCGCCCTTTTTTAACCACACTAATAACCACCCAAAACTGCCTCTTTTTAACCACTCTAATAATCACCCAAACCTTCCTCTTTTTAACCACACTAATAACCAACAAAACTGCCTCATTTTAACCACACTATGAACCACCTTAACCTTCAACTTGTTAACCACAATAATAAAAACCTAAACCTCCCTCTTTTTAACCACACTAATAACCACCTCAAATTTCCCCTTTTTAACCACAGTAACAACCACGCAACACTGCGTCTTTTTGACCACCCTAATAACCACCCAAACCTGGCTCGTTTCAACCACACTAGTAACCACCCAAAACTCCCTCTTTTTAACAACTGTAATAACCACCCAAAACCGCCTCTTTTTAACCAGACTTAGAACTATCCATAGCCGCCTCTTTTTAACCACACTAATAACCACCCAAAACTGCCTCTTCTTAACCACCGTAATAACCACCCAAAACTGGCTCTTTTTCATCACGCTAATAACCACTCAAAACTTCCTCTTTTTAACCACACGAATAACCACCCAAAACTGCCTCTTTTTAACCACACTAATAACCACCCAAAACTGCCTCCTGTTGACCACCGTAATAACCACCCAATACTGCCTTTTTTTAACAACTCTTATAATCACCCAAAACTTCCTCTTTTAAACTACACTAATAAGCACCCAAAACTGCCCCTTTCTAACCACACTAATAACCACCCAAAACTGCCTCTTTTTAACCACACTAATAAACACCCAAAACTGCCTCTTATTAACCACACTAATAATCACCCAAGGCTGCCTCTTTTTAACCACCCTAATAACCACCCAAGACTGCCTCTTTTTAACCACACTAATAACCACCCAAAACTGCCCCTTTTTAACCACACTAATAACCACCCAAATCGGCCTCTTTTTAATCACACTAAGAACCACCTAAAACTGCCTTTTTTTAACCACCCTAATAACCACCCAAAACCGCCCCTTTTTAACCACACTATTAACCATCCAAAGCTGCCTCTTCTTAACCACCGTAATAACACCCAAAACTGCCTCTTTTCAACCAAACTAATAACCACCCAAAACTGCCTTTTTTTAACCACACTAATAACCACCAAAACTGGCTCTTTTTAAGCACACTAATAACAACCCAAAACTGCGCCTTCTTAACCACACTAATAACCACCCAAAACTGCCCCTTGAAAACCACGGTAATAACCACCCAAGACTGCCTCTTTTAAACCACGCTATTAACCACCCAAAACTGCCTCTTTTTAACCACACTAATAACCACCCAAAACTGCATCCTAATCACCACCGTAATAACCACCCAATACTGCCTCTTTTTAACCACACTAATAACCACCCAAAACTGCATCCTAATCACCAGCGTAATAACCACCCAATACTGCCTCTTTTTAACCACTCTAATAATCACCCAAAACTTCCTCTTTTTAACTACACTAATAACCTCCCAAAACTGCCCCTTTCTAACAACACTAATAACCACCCAAATCTACCCTGTTTTAATCACATTAAGAACCACCTAAAACTGCCTTTCTTTGACCACTATAATAACCACCCAAAACCACCCCTTTTTTACCACACTATTAACCATCCAAAACTGCTTCTTCTTAACCCCAGTAATAACACCCAAAACTGCCTCTTTTTAACCAAACTAACAACCACCCAAAACTGCCTCTTTTTAACCACACTAATAACCACCCAAAGCAGCCTCTTTTTAACCACACTAATAACCACCAAAACTGGCTCTTTTTAAGCACACTAATGACAACCCAAAACTGCCCCTTTTTAACCACACTAATAACCACCAAAAATTCCCCCTTGAAAACCACGGTAATAACCACCCAAGACTGCCTCTTTTAAACCACGCTAATAACCACCCAAAACTGCCTCTTTTTAACCACACTAATAAGCACCCCAAATTGCCTCTTCTTAACCACCGTAATAACCACCCAAGGGTGCCTCTTCTTAACTGCTCTAATAACGAACCGAAACTGCCTGTTTTTAACCACACTAATAACCACCCTAAACTGCCTCTTCTTAACCACCTAACAACCACCCAAAACTGCCTCTTTTTAACCACACTAATAACCACCCAAAGCAGCCTCTTTTTAACCACACTAATAACCACCAAAACTGGCTCTTTTTAAGCACACTTATGACAACCCAAAACTGCCCCTTTTTAACCACACTAATAACCACCAAAAATTCCCCCTTGAAAACCACGGTAATAACCACCCAAGACTGCCTCTTTTAAACCACGCTAATAACCACCCAAAACTGCCTCTTTTTAACCACACTAATAAGCACCCAAAACTGCCTCTTCTTAACCACCGTAATAACCACCCAAGGGTGCCTCTTCTTAACTGCTCTAATAACGAACCGAAACTGCCTGTTTTTAACCACACTAATAACCACCCTAAACTGCCTCTTCTTAACCACCTAACAACCACCCAAAACTGCCTCTTTTTAACCACACTAATAAGCACCCAAAACTGCCTCTTTTTAACTACACTAATAACCACCCAAATCTGAACCTTTCTAACCACACTAATAACCACCCAATACTGCCTCTTTTTAACGACACTAATAACCACCCAAAACGGCCCCTTTTTAACCACGCTAATAACCACCCAAATCTGCCTCTTTTTAATCACACTAAGAACCACCTAAAACTGCCTTTCTTTAACCACGATAATAACAACCCAAAACCGCCCCTTTTTAACCACACTATTAACCATCCAAAACTGCCTCCTCTTCACCACCGTAATAACCACCCAATACTGCCTCTTTTCAACCACTCTAATAATCACCCAACACTTCCTCTTTTTAACTACACTAATAACCACCCAAATCTGAACCTTTCTAACCACACTAATAACCACCCAATACTGCCTCTTTTTAACGACACTAATAACCACCCAAAACGGCCCCTTTTTAACCACGCTAATAACCACCCAAATCTGCCTCTTTTTAATCACACTAAGATCCACCTAAAACTGCCTTTCTTTAACCACAATAATAACAACCCCAAACCGCCCCTTTTTAACCACACTATTAACCATCCAAAACTGCCTCTTCTTAACCGCCGTAATAACACCCAAAACTGCCTCTTTTTAACCAAATTAATAACCACACAAAACAGCCTCTTTTTAACCACACTAATAACCACCCAAAACTGCCTTTTTTTAACCACACTAATAACCACCCAAAGCAGCCTCTTTTTAACCACACTAATAACCACCAAAAGTTGCTCTTTTTAAGCACACTAATAACAACCAAAAACTACCCCTATTTAACCACACTAAAATAAGGATCCAAAACTGCATCTTTTTAACCAAACTAATAACCACCCAAGGGTGCCTCTTTTTAACTACTCTAATAACGAAAAGAAAATTCCCCTTTTTAACCACACTAATAACCACCCAAAACTGCCCCTTTAAAACCACGGTAATAACCACCCAAAACTGCCTCTTTTAAACCACGCTAATAACCACCCAAGACTGCCTCTTTTTAACCACACTAATAAGCACCCAAAACTGCCTCTTTTTAACCACACTAATAACCACCCAAGGGTGCCTCTTAATAACTACTCTAATAACGAACCGAAACTGCCTCTTTTTAACCACACTAATAAGCACCCAAAACTGCCTCTTTTTAACCACACTAATAACCACCAAAACTGCCTCCTCCTCACCACCGTAATAACCACCCAATACTGCCTCTTTTTAACCACTCTAATAATCACCCAAAACTTCCTCTTTTTAACTACACTAATAACCACCCAAAACTGCCCCTTTCTAACCACACTAATAACCACCCAAAACTGCCTCTTTTAAGGAGCCAGTGCCACCCAAAGTGCTTTGCGCGCTTGTGTTTTTGTTTGGAAACAGCTTTTTGCGTTTGGCTGGCGCGTTTGCCTCTAAAAATAGAGATATCTTCATCGCTAGATGTTACTGGAGAAAACAACTCAATATCTGAATTTGTAGTCAACGCCTATGGAGCTATTATCACAACCGATCGATTGACCGATCGATCGATCTCCATGTACGTAAAACCACAGCAGCCACTTCCACTCGATATAAAAATAAAACAAAAACAAGTAGTAAGAATATTGACGTCTTCATCGCTAGATGTCACTGGAGAAAACCACTCAAGATCTGACTTCGGAGTCAATGCGTGTACATGAATATATTACAGTCCGATCAATTGATCGCGCGATTGATCGCATCGATGGCAAGACCAGAATAGTTACTTACACTTTTTGTAAACATAAAACATAAAAAGAGAGTGAACACTAGGAATACGTACGTAAAACACCACAAGGTCATGAAAACAAGCATTATTTTGGAGCAGGCCCGTAGCTACTGTTATTTTGTGACCACGATGTAAATTAACGTCCCTTCTGTTTTCATCCGGCAACAAACGTAGCAACTGCCTCTTCTTAACCACCCTAATAACCAGCCAGAACTACCTCTTTTTAACCACTCTAATAATTACCCAAAACTTCCTATTTTTAACCACACTAATATCCACACAAAACTGCCCCTTTTAAACCACATTAATAACCACCCAAAACTGCCTCCTTCTAACCAAACTAATAAGCACCCAAAACTGCCTCTTTTTAACCGCACTAATAACCACCCAAGGGTGCCTCTTTTTAACTACACTAATAACGAACCAAAACTGCCTCTTTTTAACCACACTAATAACCACCCAAAACTGCCCCTTCTTAACCACCGTAATAACCCCCCCAAAACTGGCCCTTTTTAACCACACTAAAAACCACCCAAAACTGCCTCTTTTTAACCACACTAATAACCACCCAAAACTGCCTCTTTTTAACCACACTAATAACCACCCAAAACTGCCTCTTCTTAACCACCGTAAAAACAACCCAAAACTGCCTCTTTTTAACCACACTAATAACCACCCAAAACTGCCTCTTTTTAACCACACTAATAACCACGCAAAACTGCCTCTTTTTAACCGCACTAATAATCACCAAAAGCTGCCTCTTTTGAACCACACTAATAACCACCCAAAACTGACTCTTCTTAACCACCATAATAACTACCCAAAACTGGCTCTTTTTAACCACACTACTAACCACCCAAAACTGCCTCTTTTTAACCACACTAATAACCACCCGAAGCTGCCTCTTTTTAACCACACTAATAACCACCCAAAACTGCCTCTTTTTAACCACACTTAGAGCCACCCAAAACTGCCCCTCTTTAACCACACTAATAACCACCCAAGGGTGCCTCTTTTTAACTACACTAATAACGAATCAAAACTGCCTCTTTTTAACCACACTAATAACCACCCAAAACTGCCTCTTCTTAACCACCTTAATAACCACCCAAAACTGGCTCTTTTTAGCCACACTAATAACCACCCAAAAGTGCCTCTTTTTAACCACACTAATAACCACCCAAAACTGCCTTTTTTTAACCACAGGTATAACCACCCAAAACTGCCTCTTCTTAACCACGGTAATAACCACCCAAAACTGAATCTTTTTAACCACACTAATAACCACCCAAAACTGCCTTATTTTTAACCACACTAATAGCCACCCACAGCTGCCTCTTTTTAACCAACCTAATAACCACCCAAAGCTGCCTCTTTTTAACCACACTAACTACCACCCAAAACTGCCTCTTTTAACCACACTAATAACCACCGAAAATGCCCCTCTTTAACCACACTTAGAACCACCCAAAACTGCCCCTTTTTAACCACACTAATAACCACCCAAAACTGCCCTTTGGTAGCCACGCTAATAACCAACGAATACTGCCTCTTTTTAACCGCACTAATAACCACCCAAAACTGCCCCTTTTGAACCCCACACTAACAACCACCCAAAACTGCCTCTTTTTAATCACACTAAGAACCACCCAAAACTGTGTTCCTTAACCACCCTAATAACCACCCAAAACTGCCCCTTTTTAACCACACTTAAGACTACCCAAAAGTCCCTCTTTTTAACCACACTAATAACCAACCAAAACTGCCCCTTGGTAATCACCCGAATAACCACCGAAAACCCCCCCTTGGTAACCACCCTAATACCCACCGAAAACTGCTTTTTTTTAACCACACTAATAATCCCCCAAGTCTCCCTCTTTTTTATTACAGTAATAACAACCCAAAACTGCCCCTTTTTAACTACCGTAATAACCACCCAAAACTGCCCCTTTTAACCATCCGTATAGCTACCCAAAACTGCCTCTTTTTAACCACCCTAATAACCACCCAAAACTGCCCTTTTTTAACCACACTAGTAACCACCCAAAACTGCCCCTTTTTAAGCACCCTAATAACCTCCAAGAACTGCGTCTTTTTAACCACACTAATAACGATTTGGATTTGGATCGGAATTCTTTCCAGTAGAACGAGGTGTTAGACAAGGTTGTCCGTTGTCCGGACTATTGTTCGTAATTGGCATAGAAATACTCGGAAGAGCAATTAAAAACGATACCGGCATAAAAGGCATTAAGGTAAGTGAGAAAGAAATTAAAGTCTCCCTATACGCAGATGATACCACTGTTTTTGTTCGGGATCTGGATTCTGTTGACCACTTGCTAACTCTACTTGATAAGTTCAAAAACCTCAAAGTCTGAGGGAATGTGGCTTGGTCGATGGAAAAATAAAACCGAGACTTCCTTTGGCTTTCGTTGGCCGCGGGACCCAATAAAAGCTCTTGGTATCTTCTTTTCGTATGACACAAATAAAACCAACGAGTTAAACTTCGCAGAGAAAATCCGAAACTTAGAAAAGACGCTTAATAGTTGGAAGAGAAGAAACTTAACACTGTACGGAAAAATAAACATTGTTAAAACTTTCGGGCTTTCAAAATTAATCTACAATGCATCCGTTCTTGTTATCCCAGAAAAATATATCAAAGAAATCGAGAAGTTGATTTTTGACTTTATTTGGGATGGAAAGCCTGCAAAGATAAAAAAATCAACTATCGTTGGTGAAAAAAAACACGGCGGTCTTAAAATGACTGACTTTAACATCATGAATAAAGCTTTAAAGGTTGCTTGGATACCACGTTTGTAAACCAATACTGATGCGTCCTGGAAAATAATCCCTGAGATCGCATTAGAACATTATGGAGGACTCTCTTTTCTAACACACTGCGATTATGATATTAACTTGCTGAAACTTAACCGCCTCCAAAGCTTCTACCACGAAGTCTTAAAACATTGGCAGAGGACAAAACAGACCTTTCAGAACAACACATCGCTACACAACGAAATAATTTGGAACAACCGCAACTTAAAAATCGAGGGTAAAACACCGTTTTACAAAAATTGGTTCGAAAAAAATATTCTACGTATTAAAGACCTTCTCCAAAATGACGGTAGTTTTTTTTCTTTTAAACAATTGTCCGAGAAATTTCATCTTGAAACACCTTTTACTTTATATTTTGGATTGATCAATTCCATTCCGAATGACTGGAAAGTAAAAATTAAAAGAACGCCCCGGGAAACAGCAGAAAATGGAAATCATAAGACAAACATAATTTCTATCAAAAACGTCTACTCCGCTATGTTAAAAAAGGTTTTTTTCCTCCAACCGCTGAAAGCAAAATTTTGAGGTATGGTGTTAACCGAGCAATCTTAAACAAAGTTTACGAATTACCCTTCCAGGTAAAAAATGACATAAAGATATCAATGTTTCAATATAAACTTATTCATAATATCCTTCCAACAAAAGCTAGCCTTTTCAAAGCCAAAATATCGGATAGCGATTTATGCCCTCAATGTCTCACTGACAGACATTCTTTAGATCACATGTTCTTAAACTGCCCTTCAACTTTATTATTTTGGAATTTATTTCAAAACTGGTGGTCCAGCAAAACTAAAGAAAAGATCACATTATCAAACAGTATGATTTTATATGGAATTCTTGACAAAAGGATGCACTCGTACTCCTTAAACTACACGCTTCTTATTGCGAAATACTCCATTTTCTGTAAATGTTTACACGACGAAAAACTATGCTTCGAAAGTTTTCTGTGCCTCCTAAGAGAAAAACTTAATATACAAAGAGAAATCGCAATCCAAAATAACAAACTGCCTGAATGTAAAGAAATATATGGAAATCTTTTGTAGTTTTTTTTTTAATACTACTATTTCTATGTTTTCTTCAGCTTAGACCCTTGTATAAGTAAGTTTAGCGATAAATGTATGCACTGTATGTAAAAGTAATTGTAACGCACGTCAATACCTTCATTATTTATTTTATTTATTTCTTATTTTTTATTTTTTTTTTGCTTCTTGTTAGTTTATTGTTTTTTCTTGTACTGTAAGCACTAACACCAATAAAGCTTTTTATTGCAAAAAAAAAATGAAAATAAGGATCCGAAACTGCCTCTTCTTAACCACCCTAATAACCACCCAACACTACCTCTTTTTAAGCACTCTAATAATCACCCACAACTTTCTCTTTTTCACCACACTAATAACCACCCAAAACTGCCTCTTTTCAACCATACTAATAATCACCCAAGTCTGCCTCTTTTTAACTACAGTCACCACCCAAAACGGAATCTTTTTTACCACTCTAATAACCACCCAAAACTGCCTCTTTTTGACAACACTAATAACCACCCAAAACTGCCCTTTTTTGACCACACTAACAACCACCCAAAACTGCCTCTTTTTAACCACCCTAATAACCACCAAGAACTCCCTCATTTTAACCACACTAATAAGCATCCGAAACTGCCTCTTCTTAACCACCCTAATAACCACCCAAAGCGTCCTCTTCTTAACCACCCTAATAATCACCCAAAACTTCCTCTTTTTAACCACACTAATTACCACCCAAAACCGCCCCGTTTTAACCACGCCAATTACCACCAAAAACGGCCATTTTTAAACAAACTAATAAGCACCCAAAACTGCCTCTTTTTAACCACACTAATAACCACACAAAACTGCCTCTTTTTAACAACACTAATAACCACCCAAAACTGCCTCTTCTTAACCACCTTAATAACCACCCAAAACTGCCCCTTTTTAACCACACTAATAAGCTCCCAAAATACCCTCTTTTCAACCACACTAATAACCACCCAAAGCGGCCTCTTTTTAACCACACTAATAACCACCCAAAATTGCCTCATTTTAACTACATTAATAACTATCTAAAACTGCTTTTTTTTCACCACACTCATAACCACCCAAGAAACTGCCCCTTGTAACCACGCTAATAACCACCCAATACTGCCTCTTTTTAACAACACTAATAACCATCCAAAACTTCCTCTTTTTAATCACTCTGAGAACCACCCAAAACTGCCTTTCTTTAACCACCCTAATAATCACCCAAAACTGCCCCTTTTTAACTACCCTAATAACCACCCAAAACTGTCCCTTTTAACCATCCTAATAACTAGACAAAACTGCCTCTTTTTAACAACCCTAACAAACACACAAAAGTGCCCTTTATTAACCACACTAATAATCACCCAAAACTGCCCTTTTTTAACCACACTAACAATCACCCAAAACTGTCTCTTTTTAACCACCCTCATAACCCCCAAGAACTGCCTCATTTTAACCACGGTAATAACCATCCGAAACTGCCTCTTCTTAACCACCCTAATAACCACCCAAAACTACCTCTTTTCAACCACTCTAATAATCACCCAAACCTACCTCTATTTAACCACACTAATAACCACCCAAAACTGCCCCTTTTTAAAAGCCGTAATAACCACCTAAAACTGCCCCTTTTTAACGACACTAATAAGCACCCAAAACTGCCTCTTTTTAACCACACTAATAACCACCCAAGGGTGCCTCTTTTTACCCACACTTCTAACAACCCAAAACGGCCTCTTTTTAACCACACTAATAACCACCCAAAACTGCCCCTTTTTAACCGCACTAATAACCATCCGAAACTACCCCGTTTTAACCTCCCTAATAACCACCCAAAACTGCCTCTTTTTAACCAAACTATTAATTATACGAAACTGCCTCTTCTTAACCATCCCAATAACAACCCAAAACTACCTCTTTTTAACCACTCTAATAATCACCCAAAAACTTCCTCTTTTAAACCACACTAATAACCTCCCAAAACTGCCCCTTTTTAACCACACTAATAAACCACCCAAAACTGCCCCTTGAAAACTACGCTAATAACCACCCAAGACTGCCTCTTTTTAACCACACTAATAACCACCCAAAACTGCCCCTTTTTAACCACACTAATAACCACCGAAAACTGCCTTTTTTTAACCACACTAATAACCACCCAAAATTGCCTCTTTTTAACCCCACTAATAACCACCCAAATCTGCCTCTTTTTAACCACCGTAGCAACCACCCAAAACTGCCTCTTTTTAACCACACTAATAATCACCCAAAACTGCCTCTTTTTAACCACACTAATAACCACCCAAAACTGCCTCTTCTTAACCACTCTTATAACCACCCAAAACTACCTCTTTTTAACCACCCTTAAATTTACCCAAAAGTTCCTCTTTTTAACCACACTAATAACCAACCAAAACTGCCCCTTGGTAATCATCCTAATAACGCACGAAAACTGCCTCTTTTTAACCACACTAATAACCACCCAAAACTGCCTCTTCTTATCCACACTAATAACAACCCAAAACTGCCTCTTTTTAACCACACTAATAACGACCTAAAACTGCCTTTTTTAACCACCCTAAGAACCACCCAAATCGCCCCCTTTTTAACTACCCTAATAACCACCCAAAACTGCCCATTTTAACCATCCTAATAACTAGCAAAAACTGCCTCTTTTTAACAACCCTAACAAACACACAAAAGTGCCCTTTTTTAACCATATTAATAACCATCTAAAACTGCCCCTTTTAAGCACCCTAATAACCTCCAAGAACTGCGTCTTTTTAACCACACTAATAACCATTCGAAACTGCCTCTTCTTAACCACACTAAAAACCACCCAAAACTACCTCCTTTTAACCACGCTTATAATCAGCCAAAACTGCCTTTTTTAACCACACTAATAACCACCCAAAACTGCCTCTTTTTAACCCCACTTATAACCACCCAAATCTGCCTCTTTTTAACCACCGCAGCAACCACCCAAAACTGCCACTTTTTAATCACACTAATAATCACACAAAACTGCCTCTACTTAATCACACTAATAACCACAAAAAACTGCCTTTTTTAACGACACTAACAACCACCCAAAGCTGCCTCTTTTTAATCACACTAAAAACCCCCCAAAACTGCCTTTCTTTAACCACACTAATAACCACCCAAAACTGTCCCTTTTTAACCGCCGTAATAACCACCCAAAGCTGCCTCTTTTTAATCACACTAAGAACCACCCAAAACTCCCTTTCTTTATCCAACCTAAAAACCACCCTAAAAAGCCCCTTTTTAACCCCACTAATAACCACCCAAAACTGCCTCTTCTTAACCACCCTAATAACCACCCAAAACTACCTCTTTTTAACAATCCCTTAAATTTACCCAAAAGTTCCTCTTTTTAACCACACTAATAACCAACCAAAACTGCCCCTTGGTAATCATCCTAATAACGACCGAAAACTGCCTCTTTTTAACCACACTAATAACCACCCAAAACTGCCTCTTTTTAACCACACTAATAACAACCCAAAACTGCCTCTTTTTAACCACACTTGTCTAATAACCACCCAAAACTGCCTTTTTAACCACCCTAACAACCAGCCAAATCTGCCCCTTTTTAACTACCCTAATTACCACCCACAACTGCCCATTTTAACCATCCTAATAACTAGCCAAAACTGCCTCTTTCTAACAACCTTAACAAACACACAAAAGTGCCCTTTTTTAACCACATTAATAACCATCCAAAACTGCCCATTTTAAGGACCCTGATAAAATCCAAGAACTGCGTCTATTTAACCACACTAATAACCATCCGAAACCACCTCTTCTTAACCACCCTAAAAACCACCCAAAACTACCTCTTTTTAACCACGCTTATAATCACCCCAAAAGTACCTCTTTTTAACCACACTAATAACCAACCAAAACTGCCCCTTGGTAATCATCCTAATAACCACCCAAAACTGCCTCTTTTTAACCACACTAATAACCACCCAAAACTGCCTTTCTTTAACCACACTAATAACAACCAAAAACTGCCCCTTTTTAACCGCCGTAATAACCACCCAAAACTGCCCCTTTTTAACGACACTAATAAGCACCCAAAACTGCCTCTTTTTAACCACACTAATAACCACAAAAGAGTGCCTCTTTTTAACTACACTAATAACAACCCAAAACGGCCTCTTTTTAACCACACTTATAACCACCCAAAACTGCCCCTTTTTAACCACACTAATAACCATCCGAAACTACCCCTTTTTAACCACCCTCATAACCACCCAAAACTGCCTCTTTTTAACCACACTAATTATTATACGAAACTGCCTCTTCTTAACCATCCTAATAACCACCCAAACCTACCTCTTTTTAACCACTCTAATAATCACCCAAAAACTTCCTCTTTTTAACCACACTAATAACCTCCCAAAACTGCCCCTTTTTAACCACACTAATAACCACCCAAAATTGCCCCTTCAAAACCACCCTAATAACCACCCAAGACTGCCTCTTTTTAACCACACTAATAACCACCCAAAACTGCCCCTTTTAGGCCACACTAATAACCACCCAAAACTGCCTTTTTTTAACCACACTAATAACCACCCAAAGCTGCCTCTTTTTAATCACATTAAGCACCACCCAAAACTCTCTTTCTTTAACCAACCTAAAAACTTCCCTAAAACGCCCCTTTTTAACCACACTAATAACCACCCAAAACTGCCTTTTCTTAACCAGCGTAATAACCACCCAAAACTACCTCTTTTTGACCACCCTTAAATTTACCCAAAAGTTCCTCTTTTTAACCACACTAATAACCAACCAAAACTGCCCCTTGGTAATCATCCTAATAACCACCGAAAACTGCCTCTTTTTAACCACACTAATAAATACCCAAAACTGTCTCTTTTTAACCACACTAATAACAACCCAAAACTGCCTCTTTTTAACCACACTTGTCTAATAACCACCCTAAACTGCCTTTTTTAACCACCCTAACAACCAGCCAAATCTGCCCCTTTTTAACTACTCTAATAACCACCCAAAACTGCCCATTTTAACCATCCTAATAACTAGCCAAAACTGCCTCTTTTTAACAACCCTAACAAACACACAAAAGTGCCCTTTTTTAACCACATTAATAACCATCCAAAACTGTCCCTTTTAAGCACCCTAATAAAATCCAAGAACTGCGTCTTTTTAACCACACTAATAACCATCCGAAACTGCTTCTTCTTAACCACCCTAAAAACCAACCAAAACTACCTCTTTTTAACCACGCTTATAATCACCCAAAAGTTCTTCTTTTTAACAACACTAATAACCACCCAAAACTGCCTCTTTTTAACCACACAAATAACAACCCAAAACTGCCTCTTTTTAACCACACAAATAACAACCCAAAACTGCCTCTTTTTAACCACACTAATAACGACCCAAAACTGCCATTTTTAACCACCCTAACAACCACCCAAATCTGCCCCTTTTAACTACCCTAATAACCACCCAAAACTGCCCATTAAAACCATCCTAATAACTAGCCAAAACTGCCTCTTTTTAACAACCCTAACAAACACACAAAAGTGCCCTTTTTTAACCACATTAATAACCATCCAAAACTGCCCCTTTTAAGCACCCTAATAACCTCCAAGAACTGCGTCTTTTTAACCACACTAATAACCATCCGAAACTGCTTCTTCTTAACCACCCTAAAAACCACCCAAAACTACCTCTTTTTAAAAACCCTTATAATCACCGAAAAGTTCCTCTTTTTAACCACACTAATAACCAACCAAAACTTCCCTTTGGTAATCATCCTAATAACCACCCAAAACTGCCTCTTTTTAACCACACTAATAACCACCCAAAGCTGCCTCTTTTTAATCACACTAAGAACCACCCAAAACTGCCTTTCTTTAACCACACTAATAACCACCCAAAACTCCCCCTTTTTAACCGCCGTAATAAGCACCCAAAACTGCCTCTTTATAACGACACTAATAAGCACCCAAAACTGCCTCTTTTTAACCACACTAATAACCACCCAAGGGTGCCTCTTTTCAACTACACTAATAAAAACCCAAAACGGCCTCTTTTTAACTACACTAATAACCACCCAAAACTGCCCCTTTTTAACCACCCTAATAACCACCCAAAACTGCCTCTATTTAACCACACTATTAATTATACGAAACTGCCTCTTCTTAACCATTTTAATAACCACCCAAACCTACCTCTTTTTAACCACTCTAATAATCACCCAAAAACTTCCTCTTTTTAACCACACTAATAACCTCCCAAAACTACCCCTTTTTAACCACACTAATAACCACCAAAAACTGCCTCTTGAAAACCACCTTAATAACCACCCAAGACTGCCTCTTTTTAACCACACTAATAACCACCCAAAACTGCCCCTTTTTACCCACACTAATAACCACCCAAAACTGCCTTTTTTTAACCACACTAATAACCACCCAAAGCTGGCTCTTTTTAATCACACTAAGAAGCACCCACAACTGCCTTTCTTTAACCACCCTAATAACCACCCAAAACCGCCCCTTTTTAACCACACTATTAACCACCCAAAACTGCCTCTTCTTAACCACGCTAATCACCAACCAAAACTACCTCTTTTTAACCACCCTTAAATTTACCCAAAAGTTCCTCTTTTTAACCACACTAATAACCAACCAAAACTGCCCCTTGGTAATCATCCTAATAACCACCGAAAACTACCTCTTTTTAACCACACTAATAACCACCCAAAACTGCCTCTTTTTAACCACACTAATAACAACCCAAAACTGCCTCTTTCTAACCACTCTGATAACCACCCAAAACTGCCTTTTTTAACTACCCTAACAACCACCCAAATCTGCCCCCTTTTTAACTACCCTAATAACCACCCAAAACTACCCTTTTTAACCATCCTAATAACTAGCAAAAACTGCCTCTTTTTAACAACCCTAACAAACACGCAAAAGTGCCCTTTTTTAACCACATTAATAACCATCCAAAACTGCCCCTTTTAAGCACCCTAATAACCTCCAAGAACTGCGTCTTTTTAACCACACTAATAACCATCCGAAACTGCCTCTTCTTAACCACCCTAAAAACCACCCAAAACTACATCTTTTTAAAAACGCTTATAATCACCCAAAAGTTCCTCTTTTTAACCACACTAATAACCAACCAAAACTGCCCCTTGCTAATCATCCTAATAACCACCCAAAACTGCCTCTTTTTAACCACACTAATAACCACCCAAAGCTGCCTCTTTTTAATCACACTAAGAACCACCCAAAACTGCCTTTCTTTAACCACACTAATAACAACCAAAAACTGCCCCTTTTTAACCGCCGTAATAAGCACCCAAACCTACCTCTTTTTAACCACTCTAATAATCACCCAAAAACTTCCTCTTTTTAACCACACTAATAACCTCCCAAAACTGCCCCTTTTTAACCACACGAATAACCACCCAAAACTGCCCCTTGAAAACCACCCTAATACGCACCCAAGACTGCCTCTTTTTAACCACACTAATAACCACCCCAAACTGCCCCTTTTTACCCACACTAATAACCACCCAAAACTGCCTTTTTTTAACCACACTAATAACCACCCAAAGCTGCCTCTTTTTAATCACACTAAGAACCACCCAAAACTGCCTTTCTTTAACCACAATAATAACCACCCAAAACGGCCCCTTTTTAACCACACTATTAACCACCCAAAACTGCCTCTTCTTAACCATGCTAATCACCAACCAAAACTACCTCATTTTAACCACCCTTAAATTTACCCAAAAGTTTCTCTTTTTAACCACACTAATAACCAACCAAAACTGCCCCTTGGTAATAATCCTAATAACCACCGAAAACTGCCTCTTTTTAACCACACTAATAACCACCCAAAACTGCCTCTTTTTAACCACACTAATAACAACCCAAAACTGCCTCTTTTTAACCACACTAATGACCACCCAAAACTGCCTTTTTTAACCACCCTAAGAACCAGCCAAATCTGCCCCTTTTTAACTACCCTAATGACCACCCAAAACTGCCCTTTTTAGCCATCCTAATAACTAGCAAAAACTGCCTCTTTTTAACAACCCTAACAAACACACAAAAGTGCCCTTTTTTAACCACATTAATAACCATCCAAAACTGCCCCTTTTAAGCACCCTAATACCCTCCAAGAACTGCGTCTTTTTAACCACACTAATAACCATCCGAAACTGCCTCTTTTTAACCACCCTAAAAACCACCCAAAACTACCTCTTTTTAAAAACGCTTATAATCACCCAAACGTTCCTCTTTTTAACCACACTAATAACCAACCAAAACTGCCCCTTGCTAATCATCCTAATAACCACCCAAAACGGCCTCTTTTTAACCACACTAATAACCACCCAAAGCTGCCTCTTTTTAATCACACTAAGAACCACCCAAAACTGCCTTTCTTTAACCACACTAATAACAACCAAAAACTGCCCCTTTTTAACCGCCGTAATAAGCACCCAAAACTGCCTCGTTTTAACCACACTAATAACCACCCAAGGGTGCCTCTTTTTAACTACGCTAATAACAACCCAAAACGGCCTCTTTTTAACCACACTAATAACCACCCAAAACTGCCCCTTTTTAACCACCCTAATAACCACCCAAAACTTCCGCTTTTTAACCACACTAATAACCTCCCAAAACTGCCCCTTTTAACCACACTAATAACCACCCAAAACTGCCCCTTGAAAACCACCCTAATAAGCACCCAAGACTGCCTCTTTTTAACCACACTAATAACCAATCAAAACTGCCCCTTTTTAGCCACATTAATAACCACCCAAAACTGCCTTTTCTTAACCACACTAATAACCACCCAAAGCTGCCTCTTTTTAATCACACTAAGAACCACCGAAAACTCCCTTTCTTTAACCAACCTAAAAACCACCCTAAAACGCCCCTTTTTAACCACACTAATAACCACCCAAAACTGCCTCTTCTTAACCACGCTAATCACCAACCAAAACTAACTCTTTTTAACCACCCTTAAATTTACCCAAAAGTTCCTCTTTTTAACCACACTAATAACCAACCAAAACTGCCCCTTGGTAATCATCCTAATAACCACCGAAAACTGCCTCTTTTTAACCACACTAATAACTACCCAAAACTGCCTCTTTTTAACCACACTAATAACAACCCAAAACTGCCTCTTTTTAACCACACTTGTCTAATAACCACCCAAAACTGCCCTTTTTATCCACCCTAACAACCAGCCAAGTCTGCACCTTCTTAACTACACTAATAATCACCCAAAACTGCCAATTTTAACCATCCTAATAACTAGCAAAAACTGCCTCTTTTTAACAACCCTAACAAACACACAAAACTGCTTTTTTTTAACCACATTAACAACCATTCAAAACTGCCCCTTTTAAGCACCCTAATAAAATCCAAGAACTGCGTCTTTTTAACCACACTAATAACCATCCGAAACTGCTTCTTCTTAACCACCCTAAAAACAACCCAAAACTACCTCTTTTTAACCACGCTTATAATCACCCAAAAGTTCCTCTTTTTAACCACACAAATAACAACCCAAAACTGCCTTTTTTTAACCACACTAATAACGACCCAAAACTGCCTTTTTTAACCACCCTAACAACCACCGAGATCTGCCCCTTTTAACTACCCTAATAACCACCCAAAACTGCCCATTAAAACCATCCTAATAACTAGCCAAAACTGCCTCTTTTTAACAACCCTATCAAAGACACAAAAGTGCCCTTTTTTAACCACATTAATAACCATCCAAACCTGCCCCTTTTAAGCACCCTAATAACCTCCAAGAACTGCGTCTTTTTAACCACACTAATAACCATCGGAAACTGCCTCTTCTTAACCACCCTAAAAACCACCCAAAACTACCTCTTTTTAAAAACGCTTATAATCACCCAAAAGTTCCTCTTTTTAACCACACTAATAACCAACCAAAACTGCCCCTTGGTAATCATCCTAATAACCACCCAAAACTGCCTCTTTTTAACCACACTAATAACCACCCAAAGCTGCCTCTTTTTAATCACACTAAGAAACACCCAAAACTGCCTTTCTTTAACCACACTAATAACCACCCAAAACTGCCCCTTTTTAGCCGCCGTAATAAGCACCCAAAACTGCCCCTTTTTAACGACACTAATAAGCACCCAAAACTGCCTCTTTTTAACCACACTAATAACCACCCAAGGGTGCCTCTTTTCAACTACACTAATAACAACCCAAAACGGCCTCTTTTTAACTACACTAATAACCACCCAAAACTGCCTCTTTTTTACCACCCTAATAACCACCCAAAACTGCCTCTTTTTAACCACACTATTTATTATACGAAACTGCCTCTTCTTAACCATCCTAATAACCACCCAAACCTACCTCTTTTTAACCACTCTAATAATCACCCAAAAACTTCCTCTTTTTAACCACACTAATAACCTCCCAAAACTGCCCCTTTTTAACCACACGAATAACCACCCAAAACTGCCCCTTGAAAACCACCCTAATAAGCACCCAAGACTGCCTCTTTTTAACCACACTAATAACCACCCAAAACTGCCCCTTTTTACCCACACTAATAACCACCCAAAACTGCCTTTTTTTAACCACACTAATAACCACCCAAAGCTGCCTCTTTTTAATCACACTAAGAACCACCCAAAACTGCCTTTCTTTAACCACAATAATAACCACCCAAAACGGCCCCTTTTTAACCACACTATTAACCACCCAAAACTGCCTCTTCTTAACCACGCTAATCACCAACCAAAACTACCTCATTTTAACCACCCTTAAATTTACCCAAAAGTTTCTCTTCTTAACCACACTAATAACCAACCAAAACTGCCCCTTGGTAATAATCCTAATAACCACCGAAAACTGCCTCTTTTTAACCACACTAATAACCACCCAAAACTGCCTCTTTTTAACCACACTAATAACAACCCAAAACTGCCTCTTTTTAACCACACTAATGACAACCCAAAACTGCCTTTTTTAACCACCCTAAGAACCAGCCAAATCTGCCCCTTTTTAACTACCCTAATAACCACCCAAAACTGCCCTTTTTAACCATCCTAATAACTAGCAAAAACTGCCTCTTTTTAACAACCCTAACAAACACAAAAAAGTGCCCTTTTTTAACCACATTAATAACCATCCAAAACTGCCCCTTTTAAGCACCCTAATAACCTCCAAGAACTGCGTCTTTTTAACCACACTAATAACCATCGGAAACTGCCTCTTCTTAACCACCCTAAAAACCACTCAAAACTACCTCTTTTTAAAAACGCTTATAATCACCCAAACGTTCCTCTTTTTAACCACACTAATAACCAACCAAAACTGCCCCTTGGTAATCATCCTAATAACCACCCAAACCTGCCTCTTTTTAACCACACTAATAACCATCCAAAGCTGCCTCTTTTTAATCACACTAAGAACCACCCAAAACTGCCTTTCTTTAACCACACTAATAACCAAACAAAACTGCCCCTTTTTAACCGCCGTAATAACCACCCAAAACTGCCCCTTTTTAATGACACTAATAAGCACCCAAAACTGCCTCGTTTTAACCACACTAATAACCACCCAAGGGTGCCTCTTTTTAACTACACTAATAACAACCCAAAACGGCCTCTTTTTAACCACACTAATAACCACCCAAAACTGCCTCTTTTTAACCACACTAATAACAACCCAAAACTGCCTCTTTTTAACCACACTAATAACCACCCAAAACTGCCTTTTTTAACCACCCTAACAACCACCCAAATCTGCCCCTTTTTCACTACCCTAATAACCACCCAAATACTTCCTCTTTTTAACCACACTAATAACCTCCCAAAACTGCCCCTTTTTAACCACACTAATAACCACCCAAAACTGCCCCTTTTTAGCCACACTAATAACCACCCAAAACTGCTTTTTTTTTACCACACTAATAACCACCCAAAGCTGCCTCTTCTTAATCACCTTAAGAACCACCCAAAACTGCCTTTCGTTAACCACCCTAATAACCACCCAAAACCGCCCTTTTTTAACCACACTATTAACCACCCAAAACTGCCTCTTCTTAACCACGCTAATCACCAACCAAACCTACCTCTTTTTAACCACCCTTAAATTTACCCAAAATTTCCTCTTTTTAACAACACTAATAACCAACCAAAACTGCCCCCTGGTAATCATTCTAATAACCACCGAAAACTGCCTCTTTTTAACCACACTAATAACCACCCAAAACTGCCTTTTTTAACCACACTAATAACAACCCAAAACTGCCTCTTTTTAACCACACTAATAACCACCCAAACCTGCCTTTTTTAACCACCCTAACAACCACCCAAAACTGCCTTTTTTTAACTACCCTAATAACCACCCAAAACTGCCCTTTTTAACCATCCTAATAACTAGCAAAAACTGCCTCTTTTTAACAACCCTAACAAACACACAAAAGTGCCCTTTTTTAACCACATTAATAACCATCCAAAACTGTCCCTTTTAAGCACCCTAATAACCTCCAAGAACTGCGTCTTTTTAACCACACTAATAACCATCCGAAACTGCCTCTTCTTAACCACCCTAAAAACCACCCAAAACTACCTCTTTTTAACCACCCTTATAATCACCCAAAAGTTCCTTTTTTTAACCACACTAATAACAACCCAAAACTGTCCCTTTTTAAACACACTAATAACCACAAAAAACTGCCTTTTTTTAACCACACTAACAACCACCCAAAACTGCCTCTTTTTAACCCCACCAATAACCACCCAAATCTGCCTTTTTTTAACCACCGTAGAAACCACCCAAAACTGCCTCTTTTTAACCACACTAACAATCACCCAAAACTGCCTCTTTTTAACCACACTAATAACCATCCAAAGCTGCCTCTTTTTAATCACACTAAGAACCACCCTAAACTGCCTTTCTTTAACCGCCCTAATAACCACCCAAAACCACCCCTTTTTAACCACACTATTAACCACCCAAAACTGCCTCTTCTTAACCACCCTAATAACAACCCAAAACTACTCCTTTTTAACCACCCTTAAATTTACCCAAAAGTTCCTTTTTTAACCACACTAATAACCAACCAAAACTGCCCCTTTTTAACCACACTACTAACCACCCAAAACTGTATTTTTTTAACCACACTAACAACCACCCAAAACTGCCTCTTTTTAACCCCACTAATAACCACAAAAATCTGCCTCTTTTTAACCACCGTAGAAACCACCCAAAACTGCCCCTTTTTAACTACCCTAATAACCACCCAAAACTGCCCATTAAAACCATTCTAATAACTAGCCAAAACTGCCTCTTTTTAACAACCCTAACAAACACACAAAAGTGCCCTTTTTTAACCACATTAATAGCCATCCAAAACTGTCCCTTTTAAGCACCCTAATAACCTCCAAGAACTGCGTCTTTTTAACCACACTAATAACCATCCGAAACTGCCTCTTCTTAACCACCCTAAAAACCACCCAAAACTACCTCTTTTTAACCACGCTTATAATCACCCAAAAGTTCGTCTTTTTAACCACACTAATAACCACCCAAAACTGTCCCTTTTTAACCACACTAATAACCACCCAAAACTGCCTCTTTTTAACCACACTAATAACCACCCAAATCTGCTATTTTTAACCACCTTAACAACCACTCAAATCTGCCCCTTTTTAACTACCCTAATTACCACCCAAAACTGCCCATTTTAACCATCCTAATAACTAGCCAAAACTGCCTCTTTTTAACAACCCTAACAAACACACAAAAGTGCCCTTTTTTAACCACATTAATAACCATCCAAAACTGCCCCTTTTAAGCACCCTAATAACCTTGAAGAACTGCGTCTTTTTAACCATACTAATAACCATCCGAAACTGCCTCTTCTTAACCACCCTAAAAACCACAAAAAACTATCTCCTTTTAACCACGCTTATAATCACCCAAAAGTTCCTCTTTTTAACCACACTAATAACCACCCAAAAATCTCCCTTTTTAACCACACTAATAACCACCCAAAACTACCTCTTTTTAACAACACTAATAACCACCCAAAACTGCCTCTTTTTACCCACACTAACAACCACCCAAAACTACCTCTTTTTAACAACACTAATAACCACCCAAAACTGCCTCTTTTTACCCACACTAACAATCACCCAAAACTGCCTCTTTTTACCCACACTAACAATCACCCAAAACTGCCTCTCTTTAACCACATTAATAACCATCCAAAGCTGCCTCTTTTTAATCACACTAAGAACCACCCAAAACTACCTTTCTTTAACCGTCCTAATAACCACCCAAAACCACCCCTTTTTAACCACACTATTAACCACCCAAAACTGCCTCTTCTTAACCACCCTAATAACCACCCAAAACTACCTCTTTTTAACCACCCTTCCCAAACGTTCCTTTTTTAACCACACTAATAACCAACCAAAACTGCCCCTTATTAACCACACTAATAACCAACCAAAACTGCGTTTTTTTAACCACACTAATGACCACCCTAATCTGCTATTTTTAACCACCCTAACAACCACCCAAATCTCCCCCTTTTTAACTACCCTAATTACCACCCAAAACTGCCCATTTTAACCATCCTAATAACTTGCCAAAACTGCCTCTTTTTAACAACCCTAACAAACACACAAAAGTGCCCTTTTTTAACCACATTAATAACCATCCAAAACTGCCCCTTTTAAGCACCCTAATAACCTCCAAGAACTGCGTCTTTTTAGCCCCACTAATAACCACAAAAATCTGCCTCTTTTTAACCACCGTAGAAACCACCCAAAACTGCTCCTTTTTAACTACCCTAATAACCAACCAAAACTGCTACTTTTTAACCACACTAATAACCACCCAAAACTGCGTTTTTTTAACCACACTAATGACCACCCTAATCTGCTATTTTTAACCACCCTAACAACCACCCAAATCTGCCCCTTTTTAATTACCCTAATTACCACCCAAAACTGCCCATTTTAACCATCCTAATAACTTGCCAAAACTGCCTCTTTTTAACAATCCTAACAAACACACAAAGTGCCCTTTTTTAACCACATTAATAACCATCCAAAACTGCCCCTTTTAAGCACACTATTAACCTTCCAGAACTGCGTCTTTTTAGCCCCACTAATAACCACAAAAATCTCCCTCTTTTTAACCACCGTAGAAACCACCCAAAACTGCCCCTTTTTAACTACGATAATAACCACCCAAAACTGCCCATTAAAACCATCCTAATAACTAGCAAAAACTGCCTCTTTTTAACAACCCTAACAAACGCACAAAAGTGCCCTTTTTTAACCACATTAATAACCATCCAAAACTGCCCCTTTTAAGCACCCTAATAACCTCCAAGAACTGCGTCTTTTTAACCATACTAATAACCATCCGAAACTGCCTCTTCTTAACCACCCTAAAAACCACCCAAAGCTACCTCTTTTTAACCACGCTTATAATCACCCAAAAGTTCCTCTTTTTAACCACACTAATAACCATCCAAAACTGTCCCTTTTTAACCACACTAATAACCACCCAAAACTGCCTTTTTTTAACCACACTAACAACCACCCAAAACTGCCTCTTTTTAACCCCACTAATAACCACAAAAATCTGCCTCTTTTTAACCACCGTAGAAACCACCCAAAATTGCCCCTTTTTAACTACCCTAATTACCACCCACAACTGCCCATTTTAACCATCCTAATAACTAGCCAAAACTGCCTCTTTTTAACAACCCTAACAAACACACAAAAGTGCCCTTTTTTAACCACATTAATAACCATCCAAAACTGCCCCTTTTAAGCACCCTAATAACCTCCAAGAACTGCGTCTTTTTAACGATACTAATAACCATCCGAAACTGCCTCTTCTTAACCACCCTAAAAACCACCCAAAACTACCTCTTTTTAACCACGCTTATAATCACCCAAAAGTTCCTCTTTTTAACCACACTAATAACCACCCAAAACTCTCCCTTTTTAATCACACTAAGAACCATCCAAAACAGCCTTTCTTTAACCGCCCTAATAACCACCCAAAACCACCCCTTTTTAACCACACTATTAACCACCCAAAACTGCCTCTTCTTAACCACCCTAATAACCACCCAAAACTACCTGTTTTTAACCACCCTTAAATTTACCCAAAAGTTCCTTTTTTAACCACATTAATAACCAACCAAAACTGCCCCTTGGTAATTATCCTAATAACCACCGAAAACTGCCTCTTTTTAACCACACTAATAACCACAAAAGCTGCCTCTTTTTAACCACACTAATGACAACCCAAAACTGCCTCTTTTTAACCACACTAATAACAACCCAAAACTACCTCTTTTTAACGACGTTTATAATCACCCAAAAGTTCCTCTTTTTAACCACACTAATAACCAACCAAAACTGTCCCTTTTTACCCCCACTAATAACCACCCAAAACTGCCTTTTTTAACCACTCTAATAACCACCCAAAACTGCCTCTTTTTAACTACACTAATAACAATCCAAAACTGCCTTTTTTAACCACACTAATAACCTCCCAAAACTGCCCCTTTTTAACCACCGTAGTAATCACCCAAAACTGCCTCTTTTTAACCACACTAATAATCACCCAAAACTGCCCCTTTTTAACTACCCTAATAACCACCCAAAACTGCCCCTTTTTAACCACACTAATAACCGCAAAAAACTGCCTCTTTTTCAACCACCCTAATAACCATCCAAAACTGCCCCTTTTTAACGACATTAATAACCACCCAAAACTGCCTCTTTTTAACCAAACTCACAACCACGCAAAACTGCCTCCTTTTAACCACTTTAATAACCACCCAAAACTGCCTTTTTTTAACCACACTAATAACCATCCAAAACTGCCTATTTTAACCACACTAATACCCACTGAAAACTGCCCCTTTTTAACCACCGTAATAACCACACACAACTGCCTCTTTCTAACAACTGTGATAACCACCCAAAACGGCCTCTTTTTAACTCCACTAAGAGCCACCCAAAACTTCCCCTTGGTAACCACCCTAATAACCCCCCCAAACTGCCTCTTTTTAACCACACTAATAACCGCCCAAGAGTGCCCCTTGGTAACCACCCTAATAACCCCCCAAAACTGACAATTTTTAACCACACTAATAACCACCCAGAACTGCCCCCGTTTGACCACACTCATAACCACCCCAACCTGCCTCATTAAACCACCCTAAAAACCATCCAAAATGCCCCTTTTTAACCACACTAATAACCCCCAAAACTGCCTCTTTTTAACCACATTATGAACCCCCTTAACCTTCCCCTTGTTAACCACAATAATAAAAACCAAAAGCTTCCTCTTTTTAACCACACTAATAACCACCCCAAATTTCCCCTTTTTAACCACAGTAACAACCACCCAACACTGGCTCTTTTTAACCACCCTAATAACCACCCAAAACTGCCTCGTTTCAACCACACTAGTAACCACCCAAAACTCTCTCTTTTTAACAACTCTAATAACCACCCAAAACTGCCTCTTTTTAACCACACTTAAAACTATCCATAGCCGTCTCTTTTTAACCACACTAATAACCACCCAAAACTGCCTTTTTTTAACCACACTAATAACCACCCAAAACTTACCCTTTTTCACCACTCTAAAAACCACCCAAAAATGCGTCTTTTTAACCACACTAATAACCACACAAAACTGCCCCTTTTTAACCACACAAATAACAACCCAAAACGACCCCTTTTGACTATCCTAACAACCACCCAAAGCTGTATCTTTTTAACCACCCTAATAACCACCCAAAAGTGCCTCTTTTTAACCACACTAATAACCACCCAAAACTGCGTCTTATCAACCACAGTCATAACCACCCAAAACTGTCTTCTTCTAACCACCCTAATAACCACCCAAAACTGCCTCTTTTTACCCGCACTAATAACCACCCAAAACTGCCTCTTTTAACAACACTAATAACCACCCAAAACTGCCCCTTGGTAACCAGCCTAATAACCACCTAAAGCTACCTCTTTTTATCCACACTAATAACTACCAAAACTGCCTCTTTTTAACCACACTAAAATCCAGCCAAAACCGCCTTTCTTTAACCACACTAATAACCACTTAAAACTGCCTCTTTCAGAACCACACTAATAACCACTGAAAGCTGCCCCTTTTTCACCACACTAATAACCACCCAAAACTGCCTCTGTTTAACCACACTAAGGACCACCCAAAACTGCCTCGTTTCAACCACACTAGTAACCAGCCAAAACTCCCTCTTTTTAACAACTGTAATAACCACCCAAAACTGCCTCTTTTTAACCACACTAATAACCACCCAAAACTGCCCCTTTTGAGCCCCACACTAATAACCACCCAAAACTGCCTCTTTTTAATCACACTAAGAGCCAACCAAAACTGTGTTCTTTAACCACCCGAATAACCACCCAAAACTGCGTCTTTTTAACTACACTAAGAACCACCCAAAACTGCCTCTTTTTAACACACTAACAACCACCCAAAACTTCCTCTTTGTAACCACCCTAGTAACCATCCAAAATTGCCTCTTTTTAATCAGACTAATAACCTCTCAAAAGTGCCTCTTTTTAGCCACACTAAGAACCTTCCAAAACTTCCCCTTTGTAACCACCCTAGTAACCACACAAAACTGCCTCTTTTTAACCACACTAATCACCACCCAAAACTACCTCTTTTTAACCACACTAATAAACCACCCAAAACTGCCACTTTTTAGCCACACTTAGAATCTCCCAAAACTCCCTCTTTCTAACCACACTAATCACCACCCAAACTGCCTCTTTTTAACCACACTAATAAGCACCCAAAACTGCCACTTTTTAACCACACTTATTACCTCCCAAAACTCCCTCTTTTTAACCACACTAATAACCACCCAAAACTGCCCCTTGGTAACCACCCTAATAACCACCCAAAACTGCCCCTTGGTAACCACCCTAATAACCACTTAAAACTTCCTCATTTAAAGAGCCAGTGCCACCCAAAGTGCTTTGCGCGCTTGTGTTTTTGTTTTGAAACAGCTTTTTGCGTTTGGCTGGCGCGTTTGCCTGACTTTTCGTAAATTATCCCTTGCAAACTGGCCTTTCAGCGAGCTGATATCTACAATAGTAACCTCTAAAAATAGAGATATCTTCATCGCTAGATGTTACTGGAGAAAACAACTCAAGATCTGAATTTGTAGTCAACGCCTATGGAGCTATTATCACAACCGATCGATTGACCGATTGATCGATCTCCATGTACGTAAAACCACAGCAGCCACTTCCACTCGATATAAAAATAAAACAAAAACAAGTAGTAAGAATATTGACGTCTTCATCGCTAGATGTCACTGGAGAAAACTACTCAAGATCTGACTTCGCAGTCAATGCGTGTACATGAATATATTACAGTCCGATCAATTGATCGCGCGATTGATCGCATCGATGGCAAGACCAGAATAGTTACTGACACTTTTTGTAAACATAAAACATAAAAAGAGAGTGAACACTAGGAATACGTACGTAAAACACCACAAGGTCATGAAAACAAGCATTATTTTGGAGCAGGCCCGTAGCTACTGTTATTTTGTGACCACGATGAAAATTAACGTCCCTTCTGTTTTCATCCGGCAACAAACGTAGCAACTGCCTCTTCTTAACCACCCTAATAACCAGCCAAAACTACCTATTTTTAACCACTCTAATAATTACCCAACACTTCCTCTTTTTAACCACACTAATATCCACCCAAAACTGCCCCTTTTAAACCACATTAATAACCACCCAAAACTGCCTCCTTTTAACCAAACTAATAACCACCCAAAACTGCCTCTTTTTAACCGCACTAATAACCACCCAAGGGTGCCTCTTTTTAACTACACTAATAACGAACCAAAACTGCCTCTTTTTAACCACACTAATAACCACTGAAAATGCCCCTCTTTAACCACACTTAGAACCACCCAAAACTGCCCTTTGGTAGCCACGCTAATAACCAACGAATACTGCCTCTTTTTAACCGCACTAATAACCACCCAAAACTGCCCCTTTTGAACCCCACACTAACAACCACCTAAAACTGCCTCTTTTTAACCACACTAATAACAACGCAAAACTGCCTCTTTTTAACCACACTAATAATCACCCAAGTCTGCCTCTTTTTTATTACAGTAATAACAACCCAAAAACTGCCCCTTTTTAACTACCGTAATAACCACCCAAAACGGCCCCTTTTAACCATCCGTATAGCTACCCAAAACTGCCTCTTTTTAACCACCCTAATAACCACCCAAAACTGCCCTTTTTTAACCACACTAGTAACCACCCAAAACTGCCCCTTTTTAAGCACCCTAATAACCTCCAAGAACTGCGTCTTTTTAACCACACTAATAACGATTTGGATTTGGATCGGAATTCTTTCCAGTAGAACGAGGTGTTAGACAAGGTTGTCCGTTGTCCGGACTATTGTTCGTAATTGGCATAGAAATACTCGGAAGAGCAATTAAAAACGATACCGGCATAAAAGGCATTAAGGTAAGTGAGAAAGAAATTAAAGTCTCCCTATACGCAGATGATACCACTGTTTTTGTTCGGGATCTGGATTCTGTTGACCACTTGCTAACTCTACTTGATAAGTTCAAAAACCTCTCCGGTCTAGAAATTAACACAACAAAGTCTGAGGGAATGTGGCTTGGTCGATGGAAAAATAAAACCGAGACTCCCTTTGGCTTTCGTTGGCCGCGGGACCCAATAAAAGCTCTTGGTATCTTCTTTTCGTATGACACAAATAAAACCAACGAGTTAAACTTCGCAGAGAAAATCCGAAACTTAGAAAAGACGCTTAATAGTTGGAAGAGAAGAAACTTAACACTGTACGGAAAAATAAACATTGTTAAAACTTTCAGGCTTTCAAAATTAGTCTACAATGCATCCGTTCTTGTTATCCCAGAAAAATATATCAAAGAAATCGAGAAGTTGATTTTTGACTTTATTTGGGATGGAAAGCCTGCAAAGATAAAAAAAATCAACTATCGTTGGTGAAAAAAAAACACGGCGGTCTTAAAATGACTGACTTTAACATCATGAATAAAGCTTTAAAGGTTGCTTGGATACAACGTTTGCAAACCAATACTGATGCGTCCTGGAAAATAATCCCTGAGATCGCATTAGAACATCATGGAGGACTCTCTTTTCTAACACACTGCGATTATGATATTAACTTGCTGAAACTTAACCGCCTCCGAAGCTTCTACCACGAAGTCTTAAAACATTGGCAGAGCACAAAACAGACCTTTCAGAACAACACATCGCTACACAACGAAATAATTTGGAACAACCGCAACTTAAAAATCGAGGGTAAAACACCGTTTTACAAAAATTGGTTCGAAAAAAATATTCTACGTATTAAAGACCTTCTCCAAAATGACGGCAGTTTCCTTTCTTTTAAACAATTGTCCGTGAAATTTCATCTTGAAACACCTTTTACTTTATATTTTGGATTGATCAATTCCATTCCGAATGACTGGAAAGTAAAAATTAAAAGAACGCCCCGGGAAACAGCAGAAAATGGAAATCATAAAACAAACATAATTTCTACCAAAAACGTCTACTCCGCTATGTTAAAAAAGGTTTTTTTACCTCCAACCGCTGAAAGCAAAATTTTGAGGTATGGTGTTAACTGAGCAATCTTAAACAAAGTTTACGAATTACCCTTCCAGATAAAAAATGACATAAAGATATCAATGTTTCAATATAAACTTATTCACAATATCCTCCCAACAAAAGTTAGCCTTTTCAAAGCCAAAATATCGGATAGTGATTTATGCCCTCAATGTCTCACTGACAGACATTCTTTAGATCACATGTTCTTAAACTGCCCTTCAACTTTATTATTTTGGAATTTATTTCAAAACTGGTGGTCCAGCAAAACTAAAGAAAAGATCACATTATCAAACAGTATGATTTTATATGGAATTCTTGACAAAAGGATGCACTCGTACTCCTTAAACTACACGCTTCTTATTGCGAAATACTCCATTTTCTGTAAATGTTTACACGACGAAAAACTATGCTTCGAAAGTTTTCTGTCACTCCTAAAAGAAAAACTTAATATACAAAGAGAAATCGCAATCCAAAATAACAAACTGCCTGAATGTAAAGAAATATATGGAAATCTTTTGTAGTTTTTTTTTTAAATACTACTATTTCTATGTTTTCTTCAGCTTAGACCCTTGTATAAGTAAGTTTAGCGATAAATGTATGCACTGTATGTAAAAGTAATTGTAACGCACGTCAATACCCTCATTATTTATTTTATTTATCTTTTATTTTTTATTTATTTTTTTTTTTGCTTCTTGTTAGTTTATTGTTTTTTCTTGTACTGTAAGCACTAACACCAATAAATCTTTTTATTGCAAAAAAAAATGAAAATAACGATCCGAAACTGCCTCTTCTTAACCACCCTAATAACCACCCAACACTACCTCGTTTTAAGCACTCTAATAATCACCCACAACTTTCTCTTTTTAACCACACTAATAACCACCCAAAACTGCCTCTTTTCGACCATACTAATAATCACCCAAGTCTGCCTCTTTTTAACTACAGCCACCACCCAAAACGGAATCTTTTTTATTACTCTAATAACCACCCAAAACTGCCTCTTTTTGACAACACTAACAACCACCCAAAACTGCCTCTTTTTAACCACCCTAATAACCACCAAGAACTCCCTCATTTTAACCAGACTAATAACCATCCGAAACTGCCCCTTCTTAACCACCCTAATAACCACCCAAAACGTCCTCTTCTTAACCACCCTAATAATCACCCAAAACTTCCTCCTTTTAACCACACTTATTACCACCCAAAACCGCCCCGTTTTAACCACGCTAATAACCACCAAAAACGGCCATTTTTAAACAAACTAATAAGCACCCAAAACTGTCTCTTTTTAACCACACTAATAACCACACAAAACTGCCTCTTTTTAACCACACTAATAACCACCCAAAACTGCCTCTTCTTAACCACCTTAATAACCACCCAAAACTGCCCCTTTTTAACCACACTAATAACCACCCAAAATACCCTCCTTTCAACCACACTAATAACCACCCAAAGCGGCCTCTTTTTCACCACACTAATAACCACCCAAAACTGCCTCATTTTAACTACATTAATAACTATCTAAAACTGCCTGTTTTTCACCACACTAATAACCACCCAAAACTGCACCTTGTAACCACGCTAATAACCACCCAATACTGCCTCTTTTTCACCACACTAATAACCATCCAAAACTTCCTCTTTTAACCACACTAATAACCACCCAAAACTTCCCTTTTTAACCACGCTAATAACCAACCAAACCTGCCTCTTTTTGACCACACTAATAACCACCCAAAACTGACCCTTTTTAACTCCACACTAATAGCCACCCAAAACTGCCTCTTTTTAATCACTCTGAGAACCACCCAAAACTGCCTTTCTTTAACCACCCTAATAATCACCCAAAACTGCCCCTTTTTAACTACCCTAATAACCACCCAAAACTGTCCCTTTTAACCATCCTAATAACTAGACAAAACTGCCTCTTTTTAACAACCCTAACAAACACAAAAAAGTGCCCTTTATTAACCACACTAATAATCACCCAAAACTGCCCTTTTTTAACCACACTAACAACCACCCAAAACTGTCTCTTTTTAACTACCCTCATAACCCCCAAGAACTGCCTCATTTTAACCACACTAATAACCATCCGAAACTGCCTCTTCTTAACCACTCTAATAGTCACCCAAACCTCCCTCTATTTAACCACACTAATAACCACCCAAAACTACCCCTTTTTAACCGCCGTAATATCCACCCAAAACTGCCCCTTTTTAACGACACTAATAAGCACCCAAAACTGCCTCTTTTTAACCACACTAATAACCACCCAAGGGTGCCTCTTTTTAACCACACTAATAACCACCCAAAACTGCCCCTTTTTAACCACACTAATAACCATCCGAAACTACCCCGTTTTAACAACCCTAATAACCACCCAAAACTGCCTCTTTTTAACCACACTATTAATTATACGAAACTGCCTCTTCTTAACCATCCTAATAACCACCCAAAACAACCTCTTTTTAACCACTCTAATAATCACCCAAAAACTTCCTCTTCTTAACCACACTAATAACCTCCCAAAACTGCCCCTTTTTAACCACACTAACAACCACCCAAAACTGCCCCTTGAAAACCACGCTAATAACCACCCAAGACTGCCTCTTCTTAACCACACTAATAACCACCCAAAACTGCCCCTTTTTAACCACACTAATAACCACCCAAAACTGCCTTTTTTTAACCACACTAATAACCACCCAAAACTGCCTCTTTTTAACCCCACTAATAACCACCAAAATCTGCCTTTTTTAACCACCGTAGCAACCACCCAAAACTGCCTGTTTTTAACCACACTAATAATCACCCAAAACTGCCTCTTTTTAACCCCACTAATAACCACCCACATCTGCCTTTTTTTAACCACCGTAGCAACCACCCAAAACTGCCTCTTTTTAAGCACACTAATAATCACCCAAAACTGCCTCTTTTTAACCACACTAATAACCACCCAAAACTGTCTTTTTGTAACCACACTAATAACCACCCAAAACTACCTCTTTTTAACCACCCTTAAATTTACCCAAAAGTTCCTCTTTTTAACCACACTAATAACCAACCAAAACTGCCCCTTGGTAATCACCCTAATAACGAACGAAAACTGCCTCTTTTTAAGCACACTAATAACCACCCAAAACTGCCTCTTTTTAACCACACTAATAACAACCCAAAACTGCCTCTTTTTAACCACACTAATAACCACCCAAAACTGCCTTTTTTAACCACAATAAGAACCACCCAAATCGCCCCCTTTTTAACTGCCCTAATAACCACCCAAAACTGCCCATTTTAACCATCCTAATAACTAGCCAAAACTGCCTCTTTTTAACAACCCTAACAAACATACAAAAGTACCCTTTTTTAACCACATTAATAACCATCCAAAACTGACCCTTTTAAGCACCCTAATAACCTCCAAGAACTGCGTCTTTTTAACCACACTAATAACCATCCGAAACTGCCTCTTCTTAACCACCCTAAAAACCACAAAAAACTATCTCCTTTTAACCACGCTTATAATCAAGCAAAAGTTCCTCTTTTTAACCACACTAATAACCACCAAAAACTGTCCCTTTTTAACCACACTAATAACCACCCAAAACTGCCTTTTTTAACCACACTAATAACCACCCAAAACTGCCTCTTTTTAACCCCACTAATAACCACCCAAATCTGCCTCTTTTTAACCACCGCAGCAACAACCCAAAACTGCCACTTTTTAATCACACTAATAATCACACAAAACTGCCTCTTCTTAACCACACTAATAACCACCCAAATCTGCCTCTTTTTAACCACCGCAGCAACCACCCAAAACTGCCACTTTTTAATCACACTAATAATCACACAAAACTGCCTCTTCTTAACCACACTAATAACCACCCAAAACTGCCTTTCTTTAACCAACCTAAAACCACCCTAAAACGCCCCTTTTTAACCTCCCTTAAATTTACCCAAAAGTTCCTCTTTTTAACCACATTAATAAGCAACCAAAACTACCCCTTGGTAATCATCCTAATAACGACCAAAAACTGCCTCTTTTTAACCACACTAAAAACCACCCAAAACTGCCTCTTTTTAACCACACTTATAACAACCCAAAACTGTCTCTTTTTAACCACACTTGTCTAATAACCACCCAAAACTGCCTTTTTTAACCACCCTAACAACCAGCCAAATCTGCCCCTTTTTAACTAACCCAATAACCGCCCAAAACTGCCCATTTTAACCATCCTAATAACTAGCCAAAACTGCCTCTTTTTAACTACCCTAACAAACACACAAAAGTGCCCTTTTTTAACCACATTAATACCCATCCAAAACTGCCCCTTTTAAGCACCCTAATAAAATCCAAGAACTGCGTCTTTTTAACCACACTAATAACCATCCGAAACTGCCTCTTCTTAACCACCCTAAAAACCACAAAAAACTATCTCCTTTTAACCACGCTTATTATGACCCAAAAGTTCCTCTTTTTAACCACACTAATAACCACCAAAAACTGTCCCTTTTTAACCACACTAATAACCACCCAAAACTGCCTTTTTTAACCACACTAATAACCACCCAAAACTGCCTCTTTTTAACCCCACTAATAACCACCCAAATCTGCCTCTTTTTAACCACCGCAGCAACCACCCAAAACTGCCACTTTTTAATCACACTAATAATCACACAAAACTGCCTCTTCTTAACCACACTAATAACCACCCAAAACTGCCTTTTTTTAACCACACTAACAACCACCCAAAGCTGCCTCTTTTTAATCACACTAAGAACCACCCAAAACTGCCTTTCTTTTACCACACTAATAACCACCCAAAACTGTACCTTTTTAACCGCCGCTATAACCACCCAAAGCTGCCTCTTTTTAATCACACTAAGAACCACCCAAAACTGCCTTTCTTTAACCAACCTAAAACCACCCTAAAACGCCCCTTTTTAACCACCCTTAAATTTACCCAAAAGTTCCTCTTTTTAACCACATTAATAACCAACCAAAACTGCCCCTTGGTAATCATCCTAATAACGACCGAAAACTGCCTCTTTTTAACCACACTAAAAACCACCCAAAACTGCCTCTTTTTAACCACACTTGTCTAATAACCACCCAAAACTGCCTTTTTTAACCACCCTAACAACCAGCCAAATCTGCCCCTTTTTAACTACCCCAATAACCACATAAAACTGCCCATTTTAACCATCCTAATAACTAGCCAAAACTGCCTCTTTTTAACGACCCTAACAAACACACAAAAGTGCCCTTTTTTAACCACATTAATACCCATCCAAAACTGCCCCTTTTAAGCACCCTAATAAAATCCAAGAACTGCGTCTTTTTAACCACACTAATAACCATCCGAAACTGCCTCTTCTTAACCACGCTTATAATCACTCAAAAGTTCCTCTTTTTAACCACACTAATAACCACCCAAAACTGCCTCTTTTTAACCACACTAATAACAACCCAAAACTGCCTCTTTTTAACCACACTAATAACGACCCAAAACTGCCTTTATTAACCACCCTAACAACCACCCAAATCTGCCCCTTTTAACTACCCTAATAACCACCCAAAACTGCCCATTTTAACCATCCTAATAACTAGCCAAAACTGCCTCTTTTTAACAACCCTAACAAACACACAAAAGTGCCCTTTTTTAACCACATTAATAACCATCCAAAACTGCCCCTTTTAAGCACCCTAATGAAATCCAAGAACTGCGTCTTTTTAACCACACTAATAACAATCCGAAACTGCTTCTTCTTAACCACCCTAAAAACCACCCAAAACTACCTCTTTTTAACCACGCTTATAATCACCCAAAAGTTAATCTTTTTAACCACACTAATAACCAACCAAAACTGCCCCTTGGCAATCATCCTAATAACCACCCAAAACTGCCTCTTTTTAACCACACTAATAACCACCCAAAACTGCCTTTCTTTAACCACACTAATAACCACCCAAAACGGCCAATTTTTAACCGCCGTAATAACCACCCAAAAACTGCCCCTTTTTAACGACACTAATAAGCACCCAAAACTGCCTCTTTTTAACCTCACTAATAACCACCCAAGGGTGCCTCTTTTTAACTACACTAATAACAACCCAAAACGACCTCTTTTTAACCACACTAATAACCACCCAAAACTGCCCCTTTTTAACCACACTAATAACCATCCGAAACTACCCCTTTTTAACAACCCTAATAACCACCCAAAACTGCCTCTTTTTAACCACACTATTAATTATACGAAACTGCCTCTTCTTAACCATCCTAATAACCACCCAAAACTACCTCTTCTTAACCACTCTAATAATCACCCAAAAACTTCCCCTTTTTAACCACTCTAATAACCTCCCAAAACTGCCCCTTTTTAACCACCCTAATAACCACCCAAGACTGCCTCTTTTTAACCACACTAATAACCACCCAAAACTGCCTTTTTTTAACCACACTAATAACCACCCAAAGCTGCCTCTTTTTATTCACACTAAGACCCACCCAAAACTGCCTTTCTTTAACCACCCTAATAACCACCCAAAACCGCCCCTTTTTAACCACACTATTAACCACCCAGAACTGCCTCTTCTTAACCACCGTAATCACCACCCAAAACTACCCCATTTAACCACCCTTAAATTTACCCAAAAGTTCCTCTTTTTAACAACACTAATAACCAACAAAAACTGCCCCTTGGTAGTCATCCTAATAACCACCGTAAACTGCCTCTTTTTAACCACACTAATAACCACCCAAAACTGCCTCTTTTTAACCACACTAATAACAACCCAAAACTGCCTCTTTTCAACCACACTAATAACCACCCAAAACTGCCTTTTTTAACCACCCTAACAACCACCCAAATCTGCCCCGTATTAACTACCCTAATTACTAACCAAAACTGCCCAAACTGCCTCTTTTTAACAACCTAACAAACACACAAAAGTGCCCTTTTTTAACCACATTAATAACCATCCAAAACTGCCCCTTTTAAGCACCCTAATAACCTCCAAGAACTGCGTCTTTTTAACCATACTAATAACCATCCGAAACTGCCTCTTCTTAACCACCCTAAAAACCACCCAAAAGTACCTCTTTTTAACCACGCTTATAATCACCCAAAAGTTCCTGTTTTTAACCACACTAATAACCACCCAAAACTGCCTTTTCTTAACCACACTAACAACCACCCAAAACTGCCCCTTTTTAACCCCACTAATAACCACCCAAATCTGCCTCTTTTTAACCACCGTAGAAACCACCCAAAACTGCCTCTTTTTAACCACACTAATAATCACCCAAAACTGCCTCTTTTTAACCACACTAATAACCATCCAAAGCTGCCTCTTTTTAATCACACTATGAACCACCCAAAACTGCCTTTCTTTAACCGCCCTAATAACCACCCAAAACCAGCCCTTTTTAACCACACTATGAACCACCCAAAACTGCCTCTTCTTAACCACCCTAATAACCACCCAAAACTACCTCTTTTTAACCACCCTTAAATTTACCCAAAAGTTCCTTTTTTAACCACACTAATAACCAGCCAAAACTGCCCCTTGGTAATTATCCTAATAACCACCGAAAACTGCCTCTTTTTAACCACACTAATAACCACCCAAAACTGCCTCTTTTTAACCACACTAATAACAACCCAAAACTGCCTCTTTTTAACCACACTAATAACCACCCAAAACTGCGTCTTATTAACCACAGTCATAACCACCCAAAACTGTCTTGTTTTAACCACCCTAATAACCACCCAAAACTGCTTCTTTTTACCCGCACTAATAATCACCCAAAACTGCCTCTTTTAACAACACTAATAACCACCCAAAACTGCCCCTTGGTAACCAGCCTAATAACCACCTAAAGCTACCTCTTTTTACCCACACTAATAACTACCAAAACTGCCTCTTTTTAACCACACTAAAATCCAGCCAAAACCGCCTTTCTTTAACCACACTAATAACCACTTAAAACTGCCTCTTTCAGAACCACACTAATAACCACTCAAAGCTGCCCCTTTTTCACCACACTAAGAACCACCCAAAACTGCCTCGTTTCAACCACACTAGTAACCAGCCAAAACTCCCTCTTTTTAACAACTGTAATAACCACCCAAAACTGCCTCTTTTTAACCACACTAATAACCACCCAAAACTGCCCCTTTTGAGCCCCACACTAATAACCACCCAAAACTGCCTCTTTTTAATCACACTAAGAGCCAACCAAAACTGTGTTCTTTAACCACCCGAATAACCACCCAAAACTGCGTCTTTTTAACTACACTAAGAACCACCCAAAACTGCCTCTTTTTAACCACACTAACAACCACCCAAAACTTCCTCTTGGTAACCACCCTAGTAACCATCCAAAATTGCCTCGTTTTAATCAGACTAATAACCTCTCAAAAGTGCCTCTTTTTAGCCACACTAAGAACCTTCCAAAACTTCCCCTTTGTAACCACCCTAGTAACCACACAAAACTGCCTCTTTTTAACCACACTAATCACCACCCAAAACTACCTCTTCTTAACCACACTAATAAACCACCCAAAACTGCCACTTTTTAGCGACACTTAGAATCTCCCAAAACTCCCTCTTTCTAACCACACTAATCACCACCCAAACTGCCTCTTTTTAACCACACTAATAATCACCCAAAACTGCCACTTTTTAACCACACTTATTACCTCCCAAAACTCCCTCTTTTTAACCACACTAATAACCACCCAAAACTGCCCCTTGGTAACCACCCTAATAACCACCCAAAACTGCCCCTTGGTAACCACCCTAATAACCACTTAAAACTTCCTCATTTAAAGAGCCAGTGCCACCCAAAGTGCTTTGCGCGCTTGTGTTTTTGTTTTGAAACAGCTTTTTGCGTTTGGCTGGCGCGTTTGCCTGACTTTTCGCAAATTATCCCTTGCAAACTGGCCTTTCAGCGAGCTGATATCTACAATAGTAACCTCTAAAAATAGAGATATCTTCATCGCTAGATGTTACTGGAGAAAACAACTCAAGATCTGAATTTGTAGTCAACGCCTATGGAGCTATTATCACAACCGATCGATTGACCGATCGATCGATCTCCATGTACGTAAAACCACAGCAGCCACTTCCACTCGATATAAAAATAAATCAAATACAAGTAGTAAGAATATTGACGTCTTCATCGCTAGATGTCACTGGAGAAAACTACTCAAGATCTGACTTCGCAGTCAATGCGTGTACATGAATATATTACAGTCCGATCAATTGATCGCGCGATTGATCGCATCGATGGCAACACCAGAATAGTTACTTACACTTTTTGTAAACATAAAACATAAAAAGAGAGTGAACACTAGGAATACGTACGTAAAACACCACAAGGTCATGAAAACAAGCATTATTTTGGAGCAGGCCCGTAGCTACTGTTATTTTGTGACCACGATGAAAATTAACGTCCCTTCTGTTTTCATCCGGCAACAAACGTAGCAACTGCCTCTTCTTAACCACCCTAATAACCAGCCAAAAATACCTATTTTTAACCACTCTAATAATTAGCCAAAACTTCCTCTTTTTAACCACACTAATATCCACCCAAAACTGAAACTTTTAAACCACATTAATAACCACCCAAAACTGCCTCCCTTTAACCAAACTAATAACCACCCAAAACTGCCTCTTTTTAACCGCACTAATAACCACCCAAGGGTGCCTCTTTTTAACTACACTAATAACGAACCAAAACTGCCTCTTTTTAACCACACTAATAACCACCCAAAACTGCCCCTTCTTAACCACCGTATTAACCCCCCCAAAACTGCCTCTTTTTAACCAAACTAATAACCACCCAAAACTGCCTCTTTTTAACCACACTAATAACCACCAAAAACTGTCCCTTTTTAACCACACTAATAACCACCCAAAACTGCCTTTTTTAACCACACTAATAACCACCCAAAACTGCCTCTTTTTAACCCCACTAATAACCACCCAAATCTGCCTCTTTTTAACCACCGCAGCAACCACCCAAAACTGCCACTTTTTAATCACACTAATAATCACACAAAACTGCCTCTTCTTAACCACACTAATAACCACCCAAAACTGCCTTTTTTTAACCACACTAACAACCACCCAAAGCTGCCTCTTTTTAATCACACTAAGAACCACCCAAAACTGCCTTTCTTTTACCACACTAATAACCACCCAAAACTGTACCTTTTTAACCGCCGCTATAACCACCCAAAGCTGCCTCTTTTTAATCACACTAAGAACCACCCAAAACTGCCTTTCTTTAACCAACCTAAAACCACCCTAAAACGCCCCTTTTTAACCACCCTTAAATTTACCCAAAAGTTCCTCTTTTTAACCACATTAATAACCAACCAAAACTGCCCCTTGGTAATCATCCTAATAACGACCGAAAACTGCCTCTTTTTAACCACACTAAAAACCACCCAAAACTGCCTCTTTTTAACCACACTTGTCTAATAACCACCCAAAACTTCCTTTTTTAACCACCCTAACAACCAGCCAAATCTGCCCCTTTTTAACTACCCCAATAACCACATAAAACTGCCCATTTTAACCATCCTAATAACTAGCCAAAACTGCCTCTTTTTAACGACCCTAACAAACACACAAAAGTGCCCTTTTTTAACCACATTAATACCCATCCAAAACTGCCCCTTTTAAGCACCCTAATAAAATCCAAGAACTGCGTCTTTTTAACCACACTAATAACCATCCGAAACTGCCTCTTCTTAACCACGCTTATAATCACTCAAAAGTTCCTCTTTTTAACCACACTAATAACCACCCAAAACTGCCTCTTTTTAACCACACTAATAACAACCCAAAACTGCCTCTTTTTAACCACACTAATAACCACCCAAAACTGCCTTTATTAACCACCCTAACAACCACCCAAATCTGCCCCTTTAAACTACCCTAATAACCACCCAAAACTGCCCATTTTAACCATCCTAATAACTAGCCAAAACTGCCTCTTTTTAACAACCCTAACAAACACACAAAAGTGCCCTTTTTTAACCACATTAATAACCATCCAAAACTGCCCCTTTTAAGCACCCTAATGAAATCCAAGAACTGCGTCTTTTTAACAACACTAATAACAATCCGAAACTGCTTCTTCTTAACCACCCTAAAAACCACCCAAAACTACCTCTTTTTAACCACGCTTATAATCACCCAAAAGTTAATCTTTTTAACCACACTAATAACCAACCAAAACTGCCCCTTGGCAATCATCCTAATAACCACCCAAAACTGCCTCTTTTTAACCACACTAATAACCACCCAAAACTGCCTTTCTTTAACCACACTAATAACCACCCAAAACGGCCAATTTTTAACCGCCGTAATAACCACCCAAAAACTGCCCCTTTTTAACGACACTAATAAGCACCCAAAACTGCCTCTTTTTAACCTCACTAATAACCACCCAAGGGTGCCTCTTTTTAACTACACTAATAACAACCCAAAACGACCTCTTTTTAACCACACTAACAACCACCCAAAACTGCCCCTTTTTAACCCCACTAATAACCACCCAAATCTGCCTCTTTTTAACCACCGTAGAAACCACCCAAAACTGCCTCTTTTTAACCACACTAATAATCACCCAAAACTGCCTCTTTTTAACCACACTAATAACCATCCAAAGCTGCCTCTTTTTAATCACACTATGAACCACCCAAAACTGCCTATCTTTAACCGCCCTAATAACCACCCAAAACCAGCCCTTTTTAACCACACTATGAACCACCCAAAACTGCCTCTTCTTAACCACCCTAATAACCACCCAAAACTACCTCTTTTTAACCACCCTTAAATTTACCCAAAAGTTCCTTTTTTAACCACACTAATAACCAACCAAAACTGCCCCTTGGTAATTATCCTAATAACCAAATAAAACTGCCTCTTTTTAACCACACTAATAACCACCCAAAACTGCCTCTTTTTAACCACACTAATAACAACCCAAAACTGCCTCTTTTTAACCACACTAATAACCACCCAAAACTGCGTCTTATTAACCACAGTCATAACCACCCAAAACTGTCTTGTTTTAACCACCCTAATAACCACCCAAAACTGCTTCTTTTTACCCGCACTAATAATCACCCAAAACTGCCTCTTTTAACAACACTAATAACCACCCAAAACTGCCCCTTGGTAACCAGCCTAATAACCACCTAAAGCTACCTCTTTTTACCCACACTAATAACTACCAAAACTGCCTCTTTTTAACCACACTAAAATCCAGCCAAAACCGCCTTTCTTTAACCACACTAATAACCACTTAAAACTGCCTCTTTCAGAACCACACTAATAACCACTCAAAGCTGCCCCTTTTTCACCACACTAAGAACCACCCAAAACTGCCTCGTTTCAACCACACTAGTAACCAGCCAAAACTCCCTCTTTTTAACAACTGTAATAACCACCCAAAACTGCCTCTTTTTAACCACACTAATAACCACCCAAAACTGCCCCTTTTGAGCCCCACACTAATAACCACCCAAAACTGCCTCTTTTTAATCACACTAAGAGCCAACCAAAACTGTGTTCTTTAACCACCCGAATAACCACCCAAAACTGCGTCTTTTTAACTACACTAAGAACCACCCAAAACTGCCTCTTTTTAACCACACTTACAACCACCCAAAACTTCCTCTTGGTAACCACCCTAGTAACCATCCAAAATTGCCTCGTTTTAATCAGACTAATAACCTCTCAAAAGTGCCTCTTTTTAGCCACACTAAGAACCTTCCAAAACTTCCCCTTTGTAACCACCCTAGTAACCACACAAAACTGCCTCTTTTTAACCACACTAATCACCACCCAAAACTACCTCTTCTTAACCACACTAATAAACCACCCAAAACTGCCACTTTTTAGCGACACTTAGAATCTCCCAAAACTCCCTCTTTCTAACCACACTAATCACCACCCAAACTGCCTCTTTTTAACCACACTAATAATCACCCAAAACTGCCACTTTTTAACCACACTTATTACCTCCCAAAACTCCCTCTTTTTAACCACACTAATAACCACCCAAAACTGCCCCTTGGTAACCACCCTAATAACCACCCAAAACTGCCCCTTGGTAACCACCCTAATAACCACTTAAAACTTCCTCATTTAAAGAGCCAGTGCCACCCAAAGTGCTTTGCGCGCTTGTGTTTTTGTTTTGAAACAGCTTTTTGCGTTTGGCTGGCGCGTTTGCCTGACTTTTCGCAAATTATCCCTTGCAAACTGGCCTTTCAGCGAGCTGATATCTACAATAGTAACCTCTAAAAATAGAGATATCTTCATCGCTAGATGTTACTGGAGAAAACAACTCAAGATCTGAATTTGTAGTCAACGCCTATGGAGCTATTATCACAACCGATCGATTGACCGATCGATCGATCTCCATGTACGTAAAACCACAGCAGCCACTTCCACTCGATATAAAAATAAATCAAAAACAAGTAGTAAGAATATTGACGTCTTCATCGCTAGATGTCACTGGAGAAAACTACTCAAGATCTGACTTCGCAGTCAATGCGTGTACATGAATATATTACAGTCCGATCAATTGATCGCGCGATTGATCGCATCGATGGCAACACCAGAATAGTTACTTACACTTTTTGTAAACATAAAACATAAAAAGAGAGTGAACACTAGGAATACGTACGTAAAACACCACAAGGTCATGAAAACAAGCATTATTTTGGAGCAGGCCCGTAGCTACTGTTATTTTGTGACCACGATGAAAATTAACGTCCCTTCTGTTTTCATCCGGCAACAAACGTAGCAACTGCCTCTTCTTAACCACCCTAATAACCAGCCAAAAATACCTATTTTTAACCACTCTAATAATTAGCCAAAACTTCCTCTTTTTAACCACACTAATATCCACCCAAAACTGAAACTTTTAAACCACATTAATAACCACCCAAAACTGCCTCCCTTTAACCAAACTAATAACCACCCAAAACTGCCTCTTTTTAACCGCACTAATAACCACCCAAGGGTGCCTCTTTTTAACTACACTAATAACGAACCAAAACTGCCTCTTTTTAACCACACTAATAACCACCCAAAACTGCCCCTTCTTAACCACCGTAATAACCCCCCCAAAACTGCCTCTTTTTAACCAAACTAATAACCACCCAAAACTGCCTCTTTTTAACCGCACTAATAACCACCCAAGGGTGCCTCTTTTTAACTGCACTAATAACGAACCAAAACTGCCTCTTTTTAACCACTCTAATAATCACCCAAAACTGCCCCTTCTTAACCACATTAATAACCACCCAAAACTGCCTCCTTTTAAGCAAACTAATAACCACGCAAAACTGCCTCTTTTTAACCGCACTAATAACAACACAAGGGTGCCTCTTTTTAACTACACTAATAACGAACCAAAACTGCCTCTTTTTAACCACACTAACAACGAACCAAAACTGGCTCTTTTTAACCGCACTAATAACCACCCAAAACTGCCTCTTTTTAACCACACTAATAACGAACCAAAACTGCCTCTTTTTAACCAAACTAATAACCACCCAAAACTGCCTCTTTTTCACCGCACTAATAACCACCCAAGGGTGCCTCTTTTTAACTACACTAATAACGAACCAAAACTGCCTCTTTTTAACCACACTAACAACCACCCAAAACTGCCCCTTCTTAACCACCGTAATAACCCCCCCAAAACTGGCTCTTTTTAACCACACTAATAACCACCCAAAACTGCCTCTTTTTAACCACACTAATAACGAACCAAAACTGGCTCTTTTTAACCACACTAATAACCACCCAAAACTGCCCCTTCTTAACCACCGTAATAACCCCCTCCCAAAACTGGCTCTTTTTAACCACACTAATAACCACCCAAAACTGCCTCTTTTTAACCACACTAATAACCACCCAAAACTGCCTCTTTTTAACCACACTAATAACCACCCAAAACTGCCTCTTCTTAACCACCGTAAAAACGACCCAAAACTGGCTATTTTTAACCACACTAATAACCATCCAAAACTGCCTCTTTTTAACCACACTAATAACCACCCAAAACTACCTCTTTTTAACCGCACTAATAATCACCAAAAGCTGCCTCTTTTTAACCACTCTAATAACCACCCAAAACTGACTCTTCCTAACCACCATAATAACCACCAAAAACTGGCTCTTTTTAACCACACTAATAACCACCCAAAACTGCCTCTTTTTAACCACACTAATAACAACCCGAAGCTGCCTCTGTTTAACCACACTAATAACCACCCAAAACTGCCCTTTTTTAACCACACTAGTAACCACCCAAAACTGCCCATTCTCAAGCACCCTAATAACCTCCAATAATAACCTCCTCCTCTCATAACTGCCCCTTTTAAACCACATTAATAACCACCCAAAACTGCCTCCTTTTAACCAAACTAATAACCACCCAAAACTGCCTCTTTTTAACCACACTAATAACCACCCAAGGGTGACTCTTTTTAGCTACACTAATAACGAACCAAAAATGCCTCTTTTTAACCACACTAATAACCACCCAAAACTGCCCCTTCTTAACCACCGTAATAACCCCCCCAAAACTGGCTCTTTTTAACCACACTAATAACCACCCAAAACTGCCTCTTTTTAACCACACTAATAACCACCCAAAAGTGCCTCTTTTTAACCACACTAATAACCACCCAAAACTGCCTTTTTTTAACCACAGGTATAACCACCCAAAACTGCCTCTTCTTAACCACGGTAATAACCACCCAAAACTGAATCTTTTTAACCACACTAATAACCACCCAAAACTGCCTTCTTTTTAACCACACTAATAGCCACCCAAAGCTGCCTCTTTTTAACCAACCTAATAACCACCCAAAGCTGCCTCTTTTTAACCACACTAACTACCACCCAAAACTGCCTCTTTTTAACCACACTAATAACCACCGAAAATGCCCCTCTTTAACCACACTTAGAACCACCCAAAACTGCCCCTTTTTAACCACACTAATAACCACCCAAAACTGCCCTTTGGTAGCCACGCTAATAACCAACGAATACTGCCTCTTTTTAACCGCACTAATAACCACCCAAAACTGCCCCTTTTGAACCCCACACTAACAACCACCTAAAACTGCCTCTTTTTAATCACACTAAGAACCACCCAAAACTGTGTTCCTTAACCACCCTAATAACCACCCAAAACTGCCCCTTTTTAACCACACTTAAAACTACCCAAAAGTCCCTCTTTTTACCCACACTAATAACCAACCAAAACTTTCCCTTGGTAATCACCCGAATAACCACCGAAAACCCCCCCTTGGTAACCACCCTAATAACCACCGAAAACTGCCTCTTTTTAACCACACTAATAACAACGCAAAACTGCCTCTTTTTAACCACACTAATAATCACCCAAGTCTGCCTCTTTTTTATTACAGTAATAACAACCCAAAAACTGCCCCTTTTTAACTACCGTAATAACCACCCAAAACTGCCCCTTTTAACCATCCGTATAGCTACCCAAAACTGCCTCTTTTTAACCACCCTAATAACCACCCAAAACTGCCCTTTTTTAACCACACTAGTAACCACCCAAAACTGCCCCTTTTTAAGCACCCTAATAACCTCCAAGAACTGCGTCTTTTTAACCACACTAATAACGATTTGGATTTGGATCGGAATTCTTTCCAGTAGAACGAGGTGTTAGACAAGGTTGTCCGTTGTCCGGACTATTGTTTGTAATTGGCATAGAAATACTCGGAAGAGCAATTAAAAACGATACCGGCATAAAAGGCATTAAGGTAAGTGAGAAAGAAATTAAAGTCTCCCTATACGCAGATGATACCACTGTTTTTGTTCGGGATCTGGATTCTGTTGACCACTTGCTAACTCTACTTGATAAGTTCAAAAACCTCTCTGGTCTAGAAATTAACACAACAAATTCTGAGGGAATGTGGCTTGGTCGATGGAAAAATAAAACCGAGACTCCCTTTGGCTTTCGTTGGCCGCGGGACCCAATAAAAGCTCTTGGTATCTTCTTTTCGTATGACACAAATAAAACCAACGAGTTAAACTTCGCAGAGAAAATCCGAAACTTAGAAAAGACGCTTAATAGTTGGAAGAGAAGAAACTTAACACTGTACGGAAAAATAAACATTGTTAAAACTTTCAGGCTTTCAAAATTAATCTACAATGCATCCGTTCTTGTTATCCCAGAAAAATATATCAAAGAAATCGAGAAGTTGATTTTTGACTTTATTTGGGATGGAAAGCCTGCAAAGATAAAAAAAATCAACTATCGTTGGTGAAAAAAAAAAAAAGGCGGTCTTAAAATGACTGACTTTAACATCATGAATAAAGCTTTAAAGGTTGCTTGGATACCACGTTTGCAAACCAATACTGATGCGTCCTGGAAAATAATCCCTGAGATCGCATTAGAACATCATGGAGGACTCTCTTTTCTAACACACTGCGATTATGATATTAACTTGCTGAAACTTAACCGCCTCCGAAGCTTCTACCACGAAGTCTTAAAACATTGGCAGAGCACAAAACAGACCTTTCAGAACAACACATCGCTACACAACGAAATAATTTGGAACAACCGCAACTTAAAAATCGAGGGTAAAACACCGTTTTACAAAAATTGGTTCGAAAAAAATATTCTACGTATTAAAGACCTTCTCCAAAATGACGGTAGTTTCCTTTCTTTTAAACAATTGTCCGAGAAACTTCATCTTGAAACACCTTTTACTTTATATTTTGGATTGATCAATTCCATTCCGAATGACTGGAAAGTAAAAATTAAAAAAACGCCCCGGGAAACAGCAGAAAATGGAAATCATAAAACAAACATAATTTCTACCAAAAACGTCTACTCCGCTATGTTAAAAAAGGTTTTTTTACCTCCAACCGCTGAAAGCAAAATTTTGAGGTATGGTGTTAACCGAGCAATCTTAAACAAAGTTTACGAATTACCCTTCCAGATAAAAAATGACATAAAGATATCAATGTTTCAATATAAACTTATTCATAATATCCTTCCAACAAAAGTTAGCCTTTTCAAAGCCAAAATATCGGATAGTGATTTATGCCCTCAATGTCTCACTGACAGACATTCTTTAGATCACATGTTCTTAAACTGCCCTTCAACTTTATTATTTTGGAATTTATTTCAAAACTGGTGGTCCAGCAAAACTAAAGAAAAGATCACGTTATCAAACAGTATGATTTTATATGGACTTCTTGACAAAAGGATGCACTCGTACTCCTTAAACTACGCGCTTCTTATTGCGAAATACTCCATTTTCTGTAAATGTTTACACGACGAAAAACTATGCTTCGAAAGTTTTCTGTCACTCCTAAAAGAAAAACTTAATATACAAAAAGAAATCGCAATCCAAAATAACAAACTGCCTGAATGTAAAGAAATATATGGAAATCTTTTGTAGTTTTTTTTTTAATACTACTATTTCTATGTTTTCTTCAGCTTAGACCCTTGTATAAGTAAGTTTAGCGATAAATGTATGCACTGTATGTAAAAGTAATTGTAACGCACGTCAATACCCTCATTATTTATTTTATTTATCTTTTATTTTTTATTTATTTATTTTTTTGCTTCTTGTTAGTTTATTGTTTTTTCTTGTACTGTAAGCACTAACACCAATAAATCTTTTTATTGCAAAAAAAAATGAAAATAACGATCCGAAACTGCCTCTTCTTAACCACCCTAATAACCACCCAACACTACCTCTTTTTAAGCACTCTAATAATCACCCACAACTTTCTCTTTTTAACCACACTAATAACCACCCAAAACTGCCTCTTTTCGACCATACTAATAATCACCCAAGTCTGCCTCTTTTTAACTTCAGCCACCACCCAAAACGGAATCTTTTTTACCACTCTAATAACCACCCAAAACTGCCTCTTTTCGATCATACTAATAATCACCCAAGTCTGCCTCTTTTTAACTACAGTCACCACCCAAAACGGAATCTTTTTTACCACTCTAATAACCACCCAAAACTGCCTCTTTTTGAGAACACTAACAACCACCCAAAACTGCCTCTTTTTAACCACCCTAATAATCACCAAGAACTCCCTCATTTTAAATACACTAATAACCATCCGAAACTGCCTCTTCTTAACCACCCTAATAACCACCCAAAACGTCCTCTTCTTAACCACCCTAATAATCACCCAAAACTTCCTCCTTTTAACCACACTAATTACCACCCAAAACCGCCCCGTTTTAACCACGCTAATAACCACCAAAAACGGCCATATTTAAACCAACTAATAAGCACCCAAAACTGTCTCTTTTTAACCACACTAATAACCACACAAAACTGCCTCTTCTTAACCACACTAATAACCACCCAAAACTGCCTTTCTTTAACCACCCTAATAATCACAAAAAACTGCCCCGTTTTAACTACCCTAATAACCATTCAAAACTGTCCCTTTTAACCATCCTAATAACTAGACAAAACTGCCTCTTTTTAACAACCCTAACAAACACACAAAACTGCCCTTTATTAACCACACTAATAACCACCCAAAACTACCCTTTTTTAACCACACTAACAACCACCCAAAACTGTCTCTTTTTAACAACCCTCATAACCCCCAAGAACTGCCTCATTTTAACCACACTAATAACCATCCGAAACTGCCTCTTCTTAACCACCCTAATAACCACCCAAAACTACCTCTTTTCAACCACTCTAATAATCACCCAAACCTCCCTCTATTTAACCACACTAATAACCACCCAAAACTGCCCCTTTTAAAGCGCCGTAATATTCACCCAAAACTGCCCCTTTTTAACGACACTAATAAGCACCCAAAACTGCCTCTTTTTAGAGCGGTTTTCAATTGAGTGTCGAAAGTGATTCGTGTTTTGCTTTGGTTTTGCTTTTCTTCGCTCTGTGATTGGTTAAAACCTTTCGCGCCACTTTCTCGACCAATCAGGACTAAAACTCAAACCAATCAGTCGCGACTTGCTCGCGCTTGCACGCGTTTTCCCGCGCTTGACGCCGGTTACATGTATTTACTTCGAGTTCTCATTGGTTCGTTGGGTAATTTGTGTTTGTTGTTGGGTAATTTGGTTTTGGTTTTACGACACTCATTTGAAAAGCGCTCTAACCACACTAATAACCACCCAAGGGTGCCTCTTTTTAACTACACTAATAACAACCCAAAACGGCCTCTTTTTAACCACACTAATAACCACCCAAAACTGCCCCTTTTTAACCACACTAATAACCATCCGAAACTACCCCGTTTTAACCACCCTATTAACCACCCAAAACTGCCTCTTTTTAACCCCACTATTAATTATACGAAACTGCCTCTTCTTAACAATCCTAATAACCACCAAAAACTACCTCTTTTTAACCACTCTAATAATCACCCAAAAACTTCCTCTTCTTAACCACACTAATAACCACCCCAAACTGCCCCTTGAAAACCACGCTAATAACCACCCAAGACTGCCTCTTTTTAACCACACTAATAACCACCCAAAACTGCCCCTTTTTAAACACACGAATAACCACCCAAAACTGCCTTTTTTTAACCACACTTATAACCACCCAAAACTGCCTCTTATTAACCCCACTAATAACCACCCACATCTGCCTTTTTTTAACCACCGTAGCAACCACCCAAAACTGCCTCTTTTTAAGCACACTAATAATCACCCAAAACTGCCTCTTTTTAACCACACTAATAACCACCCAAAACTGTCTTTTTGTAACCACACTAATAACCACCCAAAACTACCTCTTTTTAACCACCCTTAAATTTACCCAAAAGTTCCTCTTTTTAACCACACTAATAACCACCCAAAACTGCCCCTTGGTAATCACCCTAATAACGAACGAAACCTGCCTCTTTTTAACCACACTAATAACAACCCAAAACTGCCTTTTTTAACCACCCTAAGAACCACCCAAATCGCCCCCTTTTTAACTGCCCTAGTAACCACCCAAAACTGCCCATTTTAACCATCCTAATAACTAGCCAAAACTGCCTCTTTTTAACAACCCTAACAAACACACAAAAGTGCCCTTTTTTAACCACATTAATAACCATCCAAAACTGACCCTTTTAAGCACCCTAATAACCTCCAACAACTGCGTCTTTTTAACCACACTAATAACCATCCAAAACTGCCTCTTCTTAACCACCCTAAAAACCACAAAAAACTACCTCCTTTTATCCACGCTTATAATCACCCAAAAGTTCCTCTTTTTAACCACACTAATAACCACCAAAAACTGTCCCTTTTTAACCACACTAATAACAACCCAAAATTGCCTTTTTTAACCACACTAATAACCACCCAAAACTGCCTCTTTTTAACCCCACTAATAACCACCCAAATCTGCCTCTTTTTAACCACCGCAGCAAAAACCCAAAACTGCCACTTTTTAATCACACTAATAATCACACAAAACTGCCTCTTCTTAACCACACTAATAACCACCCAAAACTGCCTTTTTTTAACCACACTAACAACCACCCAAAGCTGCCTCTTTTTAATCACACTAAGAACCACCCAAAACTGCCTTTCTTTAACGACACTAATAACCACCCAAAACTGTCCCTTTTTAACCGCCGTAATAACCACCCAAAGCTGCCTCTTTTTAATCATACTAAGAACCACCCAAAACTGCCTTTCTTTAACCAACCTAAAAACCACCCTAAAACGCCCCTTTTTAACCACCCTTAAATTTACCCAAAAGTTCCTCTTTTTAACCACATTAATACCCAACCAAAACTGCCCCTTGGTAATCATCCTAATAACGACCGAAAACTGCCTCTTTTTAACCACCCTTAAATTTACCCAAAAGTTCCTCTTTTTAACCACACTAATAACCAACCAAAACTGCCCCTTGGTAATCACCCTAATAACGAACGAAAACTGCCTCTTTTTAACCACATTAATAACAAACCCAAATTGCCTCTTTTTAACCACACTAATAACCACCCAAAACTGCCTTTTTTAACCACCCTAAGAACCACCCAAATCGCCCCCTTTTTAACTGCCCTAATAACCACCCAAAACTGCCCATTTTAACCATCCTAATAACTAGCCAAAACTGCCTCTTTTTAACAACCCTAACAAACACACAAAAGTGCCCTTTTTTAACCACATTAATAACCATCCAAAACTGACCCTTTTAAGCACCCTAATAACCTCCAACAACTGCGTCTTTTTAACCACACTAATAACCATCCGAAACTGCCTCTTCTTAACCACCCTAAAAACCACAAAAAACTACCTCCTTTTATCCACGCTTATAATCACCAAAAGTTCCTCTTTTTAACCACACTAATAACCACCAAAAACTGTCCCTTTTTAACCACACTAATAACCAACCAAAACTGCCTTTTTTAACCACACTAATAACCTCCCAAAACTGCCTCTTTTTAACCCCACTAATAACCACCCAAATCTGCCTCTTTTTAACCACCGCAGCAAAAACCCAAAACTGCCACTTTTTAATCACACTAATAATCACACAAAACTGCCTCTTCTTAACCACACTAATAACCACCCAAAACTGCCTATTTTTAACCACACTAACAACAACCCAAAGCTGCCTCTTTTTAATCACACTAAGAACCACCCAAAACTGCCTTTCTTTAACGACACTAATAACCACCCAAAACTGTCCCTTTTTAACCGCCGTAATAACCACCCAAAGCTGCCTCTTTTTAATCACACTAAGAACCACCCAAAACTGCCTTTCTTTAACCAACCTAAAAACCACCCTAAAACGCCCCTTTTTAACCACCTTTAAATTTACCCAAAAGTTCGTCTTTATAACCACATTAATAACCAACCAAAACTGCCCCTTGGTAATCATCCTAATAACGACCGAAAACTGCCTCTTTTTAACTACACTAAAAACCACCCAACACTGCCTCTTTTTAACCACACTAATAACAACCCAAAACTGCCTCTTTTTAACCACACTTGTCTAATAACCACCCAAAACTGCCTTTTTTAACCACCCTAACAACCAGCCAAATCTGCCCCCTTTTAACCATCCTAATAACTAGCCAAAACTGCCTCTTTTTAACGACCGTAACAAACACACGAAAGTGCCCTTTTTTAACCACATTAATACCCATCCAAAACTGCCCCTTTTAAGCACCCTAATAAAATCCAAGAACTGCGTCTTTTTAACCACACTAATAACCATCCGAAACTGCCTCTTCTTAACCACGCTTATAATCATCCAAAAGTTCCTCTTTTTAACCACACTAATAACCACCCAAAACTGCCTCTTTTTAACCACACTAATAACAACCCAAAACTGCCTCTTTTTAACCACACTAATAACCACCCAAAACTGCCTTTATTAACCACCCTTACAACCACCCAAATCTGCCCCTTTTAACTACCCTAATAACCACCCAAAACTGCCCATTTTAACCATCCTAATAACTAGCCAAAACGGAATCTTTTTAACAACCCTAACAAACACAAAAAAGTGTCCTTTTTTAACCACATTAATAACCATCCAAAACTGCCGCTTTTAAACACCCTAATAACCTGCAACAACTGCGTCTTTTTAACCACACTAATAACCATCCGAAACTGCCTCTTCTTAACCACCCTAAAAACCACCCAAAACTACCTCTTTTTAACCACGCTTATAATCACCCAAAAGTTCCTCTTTTTAACCACACTAATAACCAACCAAAACTGCCCCTTGGTAATCATCCTAATAACCACCCAAAACTGCCTCTTTTTAACCACACTAATAACCACCCAAAACTGCCTTTCTTTAACCACACTAATAACCACCCAAAACTGCCCCTTTTTAACCGCCGTAATAACCACCCAAAACTGCCCCTTTTTAACGACACTAATAAGCACCCAAAACTGCCTCTTTTTAACCACACTAATAACCACCCAAGGGTGCCTCTTTTTAACTACACTAATAACAACCCAAAACGGCCTCTTTTTAACCACACTAATAACCACCCAAAACTGCCCCTTTTTAACCACACTAATAACCATCCGAAACTACCCCTTTTTAACCACCCTAATAACCACCCAAAACTGCCTCTTTTTAACCACACTATTAATTATACGAAACTGCCTCTTCTTAACCATCCTAATAACCACCCAAACCTACCTCTTTTTAACCACTCTAATAATCACCCAAAAACTTCCTCTTTTTAACCACACTAATAACCTCCCAAAACTGCCCCTTTTTAACCACACTAATAACCACCCAAAACTGCCCCTTGAAAACCACCCTAATAACCACCCAAAACTACCTCTTTTTAACCACACTAATAACAACCCAAAACTGCCTCTTTTTAACCACACTAATAACCACCCAAAACTGCCTTTTTTAACCACCCTAAGAACCACCCAAATCGCCCCCTTTTTAACTGCCCTAATAGCCACCCAAAACTGCCCATTTTAACCATCCTAATAACTAGCCAAAACTGCCTCTCTTTAACGACCCTTACAAACACACAAAAGTGCCCTTTTTTTAACCACATTAATACCCATCCAAAACTGCCCCTTTTAAGCACCCTAATAAAATCCAAGAACTGCGTCTTTTTAACCACACTAATAACCATCCGAAACTGCCTCTTCTTAACCACGCTTATAATCATCCAAAAGTTCCTCTTTTTAACCACACTAATAACCACCCAAAACTGCCTCTTTTTGACCACACTAATAACAACCCAAAACTGCCTCTTTTTAACCACGCTAATAACCACCCAAAACTGCCTTTATTAACCACCCTTACAACCACCCAAATCTGCCCCTTTTAACTACCCTAATAACCACCCAAAACTGCCCATTTCAAAAATACTAATAACTAGCCAAAACGGAATCTTTTTAACAACCCTAACAAACACAAAAAAGTGCCCTTTTTTAACCACATTAATAACCATCCAAAACTGCCGCTTTTAAACACCCTAATAACCTGCAACAACTGCGTCTTTTTAACCACACTAATAATCATCCGAAACTGCCTCTTCTTAACCACCCTAAAAACCACCCAAAACTACCTCTTTTTAACCACGCTTATAATCACCCAAAAGTTCCTCTTTTTAACCACACTAATAACCAACCAAAACTGCCCTTTGGCAATCATCCTAATAACCACCCAAAACTGCCTCTTTTTAACCACACTAATAACCACCCAAAACTGCCTTTCTTTAACCACACTAATAACCACCCAAAACTGCCCCTTTTTAACCGCCGTAATAACCACCCAAAACTGCCCCTTTTTAACGACACTAATAAGCACACAAAACTGCCTCTTTTTAACCACACTAATAACCACCCAAAACTGCCCCTTTTTAGCCACACTAATAACCACCCAAAACTGCCTTTTTTAACCACACTAATAACCACCCAAAGCTGCCTCTTTTTAATCACACTAAGACCCACCCAAAACTGCCTTTTTTAACCACCCTAACAACCACCCAAATCTGCCCCTTTTTAACTACCCTAATAACCACCCAAAACTGCCCATTTTAACCATCCTAATAACTAGCCAAAACTGTCTCTTTTTAACAACCCTAACAAACACACAAAAGTGCCCTTTTTTAACCACATTAATAACCATCAAACTGTCCCTTTTAAGCACCCTAATAACCTCCAAGAACTGCGTCTTTGTAACCACACTAATAACCATCCGAAACTGCCTCTTCTTAACCACCCTAAAAACCACCCAAAACTACTTCTTTTTAACCACGCTTATAATCACCCAAAAGTTCCTCTTTTTAACCACACTAATAACCACCCACAACTGTCCCTTTTTAACCACACTAATAACAACCCAAAACTGCCTTTTTTTAACCACACTAATAACCACCCAAATCTGCTATTTTTAACCACAATAACAACCACCCAAATCTGCCCCTTTTTAACTACCCTAATTACCACCCAAAACTGCCCAAACCGCCTCTTTTTAACAACCTAACAAACACACAAAAGTGCCCTTTTTTAACCACATTAATAACCATCCAAAACTGCCCCTTTTAAGCACCCTAATAACCTCCAAGAACTGCATCTTTTAAACCATACTAATAACCATCCGAAACTGCCTCTTCTTAACCACACTAAAAACCACCCAAACCTACCTCTTTTTAACCACGCTTATAATCACCCAAAAGTTCGTCTTTTTAACCACACTAATAACAACCCAAAACTGCATTTTTTTAACCACACTAACAACCACCCAAAACTGCCCCTTTTTAACCCCACTAATAACCACCCAAATCTGCCTCTTTTTAACCACCGTAGAAACCACCCAAAACTGCCTCTTTTTAACCACACTAATAATCACCCAAAACTGCCTCTTTTTAACCACACTAATAACCATCCAAAGCTGCCTCTTTTTAATCACACTAAGAACCACCCAAAACTGCCTTTCTTTAACCGCCCTAATAACCACCCAAAACCACCCCTTTTTAACCACACTATGAACCACCCAAAACTGCCTCTTCTTAACCACCCTAATAACCACCCAAAACTACCTCTTTTTAACCACCCTTAAATTTACCCAAAAGTTCCTTTTTTAACCGCACTAATAACCAACCAAAACTGCCCCTTGGTAATTATCCTAATAACCACCGAAAACTGCCTCTTTTTAACCACACTAATAACCACCCAAAACTGCCTCTATTTAACCACACTAATAACAACCCAAAACTGCCTCTTTTTAACCACACTAATAACAACCCAAAACTACCTCTTTTTAACCACGCTTATAATCACTCAAAAGTTCCTCTTTTTAACCACACTAATAACCACCCAAAACTGCCTTTTTTAACCACACTATTAACCAACCAAAACTGCCCCTTGGTAATTATCCTAATAACCACCGAAAACTGCCTCTTTTTAACCACACTAATAACCACCCAAAACTGCCTCTATTTAACCACACTAATAATAACCCAAAACTGCCTCTTTTTAACCACACTAATAACAACCCAAAACTACCTCTTTTTAACCGCGCTTATAATCACTCAAAAGTTCCTCTTTTTAACCACACTAATAACCACCCAAAACTGCCTGTTTTAACCACACTAATAACCACCCAAAACTGCCTCTTTTTAACTACACTAATAACAATCCAAAACTGCCTTTTTTAACCACACTAATAACCACCCAAAACTGCCTCTTTTTAATCACTCTGAGAACCACCCAAAACTGCCTTTCTTTAACCACCCTAATAATCACAAAAAACTGCCTCTTTTTAACTACCCTAATAACCACCCAAAACTGTCCCTTTTAACCATCCTAATACCTAAACAAAACTGCCTCTTTTTAACAACCCTAACAAACACAAAAAATTCCCTTTATTAACCACACTAATAACCACCCAAAACTGCCTTTTTTTAACCACACTAACAACCACCCAAAACTGCCTCTTTTTAACCACCCTCATAACCCCCAAGAACTGCCTTATTTTAACCACACTAATAATCATCCGAGACTGCCTCTTCTTATCCACCCTAATAACCACCCAAAACTACCTCTTTTCGACCACTCTAATAATCACCCAAACCTCCCTCTATTTAACCACACTAATAACCACCCAAAACTGCCTCTTTTTAACCCCACTAATAACCACCCAAATCTGCCTCTTTTTAACCACCGCAGCAAAAACCCAAAACTGCCACTTTTTAATCACATTAATAATCACACAAAACTGCCTCTTCTTAACCACACTAATAACCACCCAAAACTGCCTATTTTTAACCACACTAACAACCACCCAAAGCTGCCTCTTTTTAATCACACTAAGAACCACCCAAAACTGCCTTTCTTTAACGACACTAATAACCACCCAAAACTGTCCCTTTTTAACCGCCGTAATAACCACCCAAAGCTGCCTCTTTTTAATCACACTAAGAACCACCCAAAACTGCCTTTCTTTAACCAACCTAAAAACCACCCTAAAACGTCCCTTTTTAACCACCCTTAAATTTACCCAAAAGTTCCTCTTTATAACCACATTAATAACCAACCAAAACTGCCCCTTGGTAATCATCCTAATAACGACCGAAAACTGCCTCTTTTTAACCACACTAAAAACCACCCAACACTGCCTCTTTTTAACCACACTAATAACAACCCAAAACTGCCTCTTTTTAACCACACTTGTCTAATAACCACCCAAAACTGCCTTTTTTAACCACCCTAACAACCAGCCAAATCTGCCCCCTTTTAACCATCCTAATAACTAGCCAAAACTGCCTCTTTTTAACGACCGTAACAAACACACGAAAGTGCCCTTTTTTAACCACATTAATACCCATCCAAAACTGCCCTTTTTAAGCACCCTAATAAAATCCAAGAACTGCGTCTTTTTAACCACACTAATAACCATCCGAAACTGCCTCTTCTTAACCACGCTTATAATCATCCAAAAGTTCCTCTTTTTAACCACACTAATAACCACCCAAAACTGCCTCTTTTTAACCACACTAATAACAACCCAAAACTGCCTCTTTTTAACCACACTAATAACCACCCAAAACTGCCTTTATTAACTACCCTTACAACCACCCAAATCTGCCCCTTTTAACTACCCTAATAACCACCCAAAACTGCCCATTTTAACCATCCTAATAACTAGCCAGAACGGAATCTTTTTAACAACCTTAACAAACACAAAAAAGTGCCCTTTTTTAACCACATTAATAACCATCCAAAACTGCCGCTTTTAAACACCCTAATAACCTGCAACAACTGCGTCTTTTTAACCACACTAATAACCATCCGAAACTGCCTCTTCTTAACCACCCTAAAAACCACCCAAAACTACCTCTTTTTAACCACGCTTATAATCACCCAAAAGTTCCTCTTTTTAACCACACTAATAACCAACCAAAACTGCCCCTTGGTAATCATCCTAATAACCACCCAAAACTGCCTCTTTTTAACCACACTAATAACCACCCAAAACTGCCTTTCTTTAACCACACTAATAACCACCCAAAACTGCCCCTTTTTAACCGCCGTAATAACCACCCAAAACTGCCTCTTTTTAACGACACTAATAAGCACCCAAAACTGCCTCTTTTTAACCACACTAATAACAACCCAAGGGTGCCTCTTTTTAACTACACTAATAACAACCCAAAACGGCCTCTTTTTAACCACACTAATAACCACCCAAAACTGCCCCTTTTTAACCACACTAATAACCATCCGAAACTACCCCTTTTTAACCACCCTAATAACCACCCAAAACTGCCTCTTTTTAACCACGCTTATAATCACCCAAAAGTTCATCTTTTTAACCACACTAATAACCAACCAAAATTGCCCATTGGCAATCATCCTAATAACCACCCAAAACTGCCTCTTTTTAACCACACTAATAACCACCCAAAACTGCCTTTCTTTAACCACACTAATAACCACCCAAAACTGCCCCTTTTTAACCGCCGTAATAACCACCCAAAACTGCCCCTTTTTAACGACACTAATAAGCACCCAAAACTGCCTCTTTTTAACCACACTAATAACCACCCAAGGGTGCCTCTTTTTAACTACACTAATAGCAACCCAAAACGGCCTCTTTTTAACCACACTAATAACCACCCAAAACTGCCCCTTTTTAACCACACTAATAACCATCCGAAACTACCCCTTTTTAACCACCCCAATAACCACCCAAAACTGCCTCTTTTTAACCACACTATTAATTATACGAAACTGCCTCTTCTTAACCATCCTAATAACCACCCAAAAGTTCCTCTTTTTAACCACTCTAATAATCACCCAAAAACTTCCTCTTTTTAACCACACTAATAACCTCCCAAAACTGCCCCTTTTTAACCACACTAATAACCACCCAAAACTGCCCCTTGAAAACCACCCTAATAACCACCCAAGACTGCCTCTTTTTAACCACACTAATAACCACCCAAAACTGCCCCTTTTTAGCCACACTAATAACCACCCAAAACTGCCTTTTTTAACCACACTAATAACCACCCAAAGCTGCCTCTTTTTAATCACACTAAGACCCACCTAAAACTGCCTTTCTTTAACCACCCAAATAACCACCCAAAACCGCCCCTTTTTAACCACACTATTAACCACCCAAAACTGCCTCCTCTTAACCACCCTAATCACCACCCAAAACTACCTCTTTTTAACCACCCTTAAATTTACCCAAAAGTTCCTCTTTTTAACAACACTAATAACCAACCAAAACTGCCCCTTGGTAATCATCCTAATAACCACCGAAAAGTGCCTCTTTTTAACCACACTAATAACCACCCAAAACTGCCTCTTTTTAACCACACTAATAACAACCCAAAACTGCCTCTTTTCAACCACACTAATAACCACCCAAAACTGCCTTTTTTAACCACCCTAACAACCACCCAAATCTGCCCCTTTTAACTACCCTAATAACCACCCAAAACTGCCCATTTTAACCATCCTAATAACTAGCCAAAACTGTCTCTTTTTAACAACCCTAACAAACACACAAAAGTGCCCTTTTTTAACCACATTAATAACCATCAAACTGTCCCTTTTAAGCACCCTAATAACCTCCAAGAACTGCGTCTTTGTAACCACACTAATAACCATCCGAAACTGCCTCTTCTTAACCACCCTAAAAACCACCCTAAACTACTTCTTTTTAACCACGCTTATAATCACCCAAAAGTTCCTCTTTTTAACCACACTAATAACCAACCAAAATTGCCCTTTGGCAATCATCCTAATAACCACCCAAAACTGCCTCTTTTTAACCACACTAATAACCACCCAAAACTGCCTTTCTTTAACCACACTAATAACCACCCAAAACTGCCCCTTTTTAACCGCCGTAATAACCACCCAAAACTGCCCCTTTTTAACGACACTAATAAGCACCCAAAACTGCCTCTTTTTAACCACACTAATAACCACCCAAGGGTGCCTCTTTTTAACTACACTAATAGCAACCCAAAACGGCCTCTTTTTAACCACACTAATAACCATCCAAAACAGCCCCTTTTTAACCACACTAATAACCATCCGAAACTACCCCTTTTTAACCACCCCAATAACCACCCAAAACTGCCTCTTTTTAACCACACTATTAATTATACGAAACTGCCTCTTCTTAACCATCCTAATAACCACCCAAAAGTTCCTCTTTTTAACCACTCTAATAATCACCCAAAAACTTCCTCTTTTTAACCACACTAATAACCTCCCAAAACTGCCCCTTTTTAGCCACACTAATAACCACCCAAAACTGCCTTTTTTAACCACACTAATAACCACCCAAAGCTGCCTCTTTTTAATCACACTAAAACCCACCTAAAACTGCCTTTCTTTAACCACCCAAATAACCACCCAAAACCGCCCCTTTTTAACCACACTATTAACCACCCAAAACTGCCTCCTCTTAACCACCCTAATCACCACCCAAAACTACCTCTTTTTAACCACCCTTAAATTTACCCAAAATTTCCTCTTTTTAGCAACACTAATAACCAACCAAAACTGCCCCTTGGTAATCATCCTAATAACCACCGAAAAGTGCCTCTTTTTAACCACACTAATAACCACCCAAAACTGCCTCTTTTTAACCACACTAATAACCACCCAAAACTGCCTTTTTTAACCACCCTAACAACCACCCAAATCTGCCCCTTTTTAACTACCCTAATAACCACCCAAAACTGCCCATTTTAACCATCCTAATAACTAGCCAAAACTGTCTCTTTTTAACAACCCTAACAAACACACAAAAGTGCCCTTTTTTAACCACATTAATAACCATCAAACTGTCCCTTTTAAGCACCCTAATAACCTCCAAGAACTGCGTCTTTGTAACCACACTAATAACCATCCGAAACTGCCTCTTCTTAACCACCCTAAAAACCACCCAAAACTACTTCTTTTTAACCACGCTTATAATCACCCAAAAGTTCCTCCTTTTAACCACACTAATAACCACCCACAACTGTCCCTTTTTAACCACACTAATAACAACCCAAAACTGCCTTTTTTTAACCACACTAATAACCACCCAAATCTGCTATTTTTAACCACAATAACAACCACCCAAATCTGCCCCTTTTTAACTACCCTAATTACCACCCAAAACTGCCCAAACCGCCTCTTTTTAACAACCTAACAAACACACAAAAGTGCCCTTTTTTAACCACATTAATAACCATCCAAAACTGCCCCTTTTAAGCACCCTAATAACCTCCAAGAACTGCATCTTTTAAACCATACTAATAACCATCCGAAACTGCCTCTTCTTAACCACACTAAAAACCACCCAAAACTACCTCTTTTTAACCACGCTTATAATCACCCAAAAGTTCCTCTTTTTAACCACACTAATAACAACCCAAAACTGCCTTTTTTTAACCACACTAACAACCACCCAAAACTGCCCCTTTTTAACCCCACTAATAACCACCCAAATCTGCCTCTTTTTAACCACCGTAGAAACCACCCAAAACTGCCTCTTTTTAACCACACTAATAATCACCCAAAACTGCCTCTTTTTAACCACACTAATAACCATCCAAAGCTGCCTCTTTTTAATCACACTAAGAACCACCCAAAACTGCCTTTCTTTAACCGCCCTAATAACCACCCAAAACCACCCTTTTTTAACCACACTATGAACCACCCAAAACTGCCTCTTCTTAACCACCCTAATAACCACCCAAAACTACCTCTTTTTAACCACCCTTAAATTTACCCAAAAGTTCCTTTTTTAACCACACTAATAACCAACCAAAACTGCCCCTTGGTAATTATCCTAATAACCACCGAAAACTGCCTCTTTTTAACCACACTAATAACCACCCAAAACTGCCTCTATTTAACCACACTAATAACAACCCAAAACTGCCTCTTTTTAACCACACTAATAACAACCCAAAACTACCTCTTTTTAACCACGCTTATAATCACTCAAAAGTTCCTCTTTTTAACCACACTAATAACCACCCAAAACTGCCTTTTTTAACCACACTAATAACCAACCAAAACTGCCCCTTGGTAATTATCCTAATAACCACCGAAAACTGCCTCTTTTTACCCACACTAATAACCACCCAAAACTGCCTCTATTTAACCACACTAATAACAACCCAAAACTGCCTCTTTTTAACCACACTAATAACAACCCAAAACTACCTCTTTTTAACCACGCTTATAATCACTCAAAAGTTCCTCTCTTTAACCACACTAATAACCACCCAAAACTGCCTTTTTTAACCACACTAATAACCACCCAAAACTGCCTCTTTTTAACTACACTAATAACAATCCAAAACTGCCTTTTTTAACCACACTAATAACCACCCAAAACTGCCTCTTTTTAATCACTCTGAGAACCACCCAAAACTGCCTTTCTTTAACCACCCTAATAATCACAAAAAACTGCCTCTTTTTAACTACCCTAATAACCACCCAAAACTGTCCCTTTTAACCATCCTAATACCTAAACAAAACTGCCTCTTTTTAACAACCCTAACAAACACACAAAACTGCCCTTTATTAACCACACTAATAACCACCCAAAACTGCCTTTTTTTAACCACACTAACAACCACCCAAAACTGCCTCTTTTTAACCACCCTCATAACCCCCAAGAACTGCCTTATTTTAACCACACTAATAATCATCCGAGACTGCCTCTTCTTATCCACCCTAATAACCACCCAAAACTACCTCTTTTCGACCACTCTAATAATCACCCAAACCTCCCTCTATTTAACCACACTAATAACCACCCAAAACTGCCTCTTTTTAACCCCACTAATAACCACCCAAATCTGCCTCTTTTTAACCACCGCAGCAAAAACCCAAAACTGCCACTTTTTAATCACACTAATAATCACACAAAACTGCCTCTTCTTAACCACACTAATAACCACCCAAAACTGCCTATTTTTAACCACCCTTAAATTTACCCAAAATTTCCTTTTTTAACCACACTAATAACCAACCAAAACTGCCCCTTGGTAATTATCCTAATAACCACCGAAAACTGCCTCTTTTTAACCACACTAATAACCACCCAAAACTGCCTCTATTTAACCACACTAATAACAACCCAAAACTGCCTCTTTTTAACCACACTAATAACAACCCAAAACTACCTCTTTTTAACCACGCTTATAATCACTCAAAAGTTCCTCTTTTTAACCACACTAATAACCACCCAAAACTGCCTTTTTTAACCACACTAATAACCACCCAAAACTGCCTCTTTTTAACTACACTAATAACAATCCAAAACTGCCTTTTTTAACCACACTAATAACCACCCAAAACTGCCTCTTTTTAATCACTCTGAGAACCACCCAAAACTGCCTTTCTTTAACCACCCTAATAATCACAAAAAACTGCTTCTTTTTAACTACCCTAATAACCATCCAAAACTGCCTCTTCTTAACCACACTAATAACCACCCAAAACTGCCTTTTTTTAACCACACTAACAACCACCCAAAACTGCCCCTTTTTAACCCCACTAATAACCACCCAAATCTGCCTCTTTTTAACCACACTTATAACCACCCAAAACTGCCTCTATTTAACCACACTAATAACAACCCAAAACTGCCTCTTTTTAACCACACTAATAACAACCCAAAACTACCTCTTTTTAACCACGCTTATAATCACTCAAAAGTTCCTCTTTTTAACCACACTAATAACCACCCAAAACTGCCTTTTTTAACCACACTAATAACCACCCAAAACTGCCTCTTTTTAACTACACTGATAACAATCCAAAACTGCCTCTTTTAACCACACTAATAACCACCCAAAACTGCCTCTTTTTAATCACTCTGAGAACCACCCAAAACTGCCTTTCTTTAACCACCCTAATAATCACAAAAAACTGCCTCTTTTTACCTACCCTAATAACCACCCAAAACTGTCCCTTTTAACCATCCTAATACCTAAACAAAACTGCCTCTTTTTAACAACCCTAACAAACACACAAAACTGCCCTTTATTAACCACACTAATAACCACCCAAAACTGCCTTTTTTTAACGACACTAACAACCACCCAAACCTGCCTCTTTTTAACCACCCTCATAACCCCCAAGAACTGCCTTATTTTAACCACACTAATAATCATCCGAAACTGCCTCTTCTTAACCACCCTAATAACCACCCAAAACTACCTCTTTTCGACCACTCTAATAATCACCCAAACCTCCCTCTATTTAACCACACTAATAACCACCCAAAACTGCCTCTTTTTAACCACACTAATAACCACCCAAAACTGCCTCTATTTAACCACACTAGTAACAACCCAAAACTGCCTCTTTTTAACCACACTAATAACAACCCAAAACTACCTCTTTTTAACCACGCTTATAATCACTCAAAAGTTCCTCTTTTTAACCACACTAATAACCACCCAAAACTGCCTTTTTTAACCACACTAATAACCACCCAAAACTGCCTCTTTTTAACTACACTAATAACAATCCAAAACTGCCTTTTTTAACCACACTAATAACCACCCAAAACTGCCTCTTTTTAATCACTCTGAGAACCACCCAAAACTGCCTTTCTTTAACCACCCTAATAATCACAAAAAACTGCCCCTTTTTAACTACCCTAATAACCACCCAAAACTGTCCCTTTTAACCATCCTAATACCTAGACAAAACTGCCCCTTTTTAACAACCCTAACAAACACACAAAACTGCCCTTTATTAACCACACTAATAACCACCCAAAACTGCCTTTTTTTAACCACACTAACAACCACCCAAAACTGCCTCTTTTTAACCACCCTCACAACCCCCAAGAACTGCCTCATTTTAACCACACTAATAATCATCCGAAACTGCCTCTTCTTAACCACCCTGATAACCACCCAAAACTACCTCTTTTCGACGACTCTAATAATCACCCAAACCTCCCTCTATTTAACCACACTAATAACCACCCAAAACTGCCTCTTTTTAACCAAACTAATAACAACCCAAAACTGCCTCTTTTTAACCACACTAATAACCACCCAAAACTGCCTTTTTTAACCACCCTAACAACCACCCTAAGCTGCCCCTTTTAACTACCCTAAGAACCACCCAAAACTGCCCATTTTAACCATCCTAATAACTAGCCAAAACTGCCTCTTTTTAACAACCCTAACAAACACACAAGAGTGCCCTTTTTTAACCACATTAATAACCATCCAAAACTACCGCTTTTAAACACCCTAATAAACTCCAACAACTGCGTATTTTTAACCACACTAATAACCATCCGAAACTGCCTCTTCTTAACCACCCTAAAAACCACCCAAAACTACCTCTTTTTAACCACGCTTATAATCACCCAAAAGTTCCTCTTTTTAACCACACTAATAACCAACCAAAACTGCCCCTTGGCAATCATCCTAATAACCACCCAAAAGTGCCTCTTTTTAACCACACTAGTAACCACCCAAAATTGCCTTTCTTTAACCACACTAATAACCACCCAAAACTGCCCCTTTTTAACCGCCGTAATAACTACCCAAAACTGCCCCTTTTTAACGACACTAATAAGCACCCAAAACTGCCTCTTTTTAACCACACTAATAACCACCCAAGGGTGCCTCTTTTTAACTACACTAATAACAACCCAAAACGGCCTCTTTTTAACCACACTAATAACCACCCAAAACTGCCCCTTTTTAACCACACTAATAACCATCCGAAACTACCCCTTTTTAACCACCCTAATAACCTCCAAGAACTGCCTCTTCTTAACCACCCTAAAAACCACCCAAAACTACCTCTTTTTAACCACGCTTATAATCACCCAAAAGTTCCTCTTTTTAACCACACTAATAACCACCCACAACTGTCCCTTTTTAACCACACTAATAACAACCCAAAACTGCCTTTTTTTAACCACACTAATAACCACCCAAATCTGCCATTTTTAACCACACTAACAACAACCCAAATCTGCCCCTTTTTAACTACCCTAATTACCACCCAAAACTGCCCAAACTGCCTCTTTTTAACAACCCTAACAAACACACAAAAGTGCCCTATTTTAACCACATTAATAACCATCCAAAACTGCCCCTTTTAAGCACCCTAATAACCTCCAAAAACTGCGTCTTTTTAACCATACTAATAACCATCCGAAACTGCCTCTTCTTAACCACCCTAAAAACCACCCAAAACTACCTCTTTTTAACCACACTTATAATCACCCAAACGTTCCGCTTTTTAACCACACTAATAACCACCCAAAACTGCCTCTTTTTAATCACTCTGAGAACCACCCAAAACTGCCTTTCTTTAACCACCCTAATAATCACAAAAAACTGCCCCTTTTTAACTACCCTAATAACCACCCAAAACTGTCCCTTTTAACCATCCTAATACCTAGACAAAACTGCCCCTTTTTAACAACCCTAACAAACACACAAAACTGCCTCTTTTTAACCACCCTCACAACCCCCAAGAACTGCCTCATTTTAACCACACTAATAATCATCCGAAACTGCCTCTTCTTAACCACCCTGATAACCACCCAAAACTACCTCTTTTCGACGACTCTAATAATCACCCAAACCTCCCTCTATTTAACCACACTAATAACCACCCAAAACTGCCTCTTTTTAACCAAACTAATAACAACCCAAAACTGCCTCTTTTTAACCACACTAATAACCACCCAAAACTGCCTTTTTTAACCACCCTAACAACCACCCTAAGCTGCCCCTTTTAACTACCCTAAGAACCACCCAAAACTGCCCATTTTAACCATCCTAATAACTAGCCAAAACTGCCTCTTTTTAACAACCCTAACAAACACACAAAAGTGCCCTTTTTTAACCACATTAATAACCATCCAAAACTACCGCTTTTAAACACCCTAATAAACTCCAACAACTGCGTATTTTTAACCACACTAATAACCATCCGAAACTGCCTCTTCTTAACCACCCTAAAAACCACCCAAAACTACCTCTTTTTAACCACGCTTATAATCACCCAAAAGTTCCTCTTTTTAACCACACTAATAACCAACCAAAACTGCCCCTTGGCAATCATCCTAATAACCACCCAAAACTGCCTCTTTTTAACCACACTAATAACCACCCAAAATTGCCTTTCTTTAACCACACTAATAACCACCCAAAACTGCCCCTTTTTAACCGCCGTAATAACTACCCAAAACTGCCCCTTTTTAACGACACTAATAAGCACCCAAAACTGCCTCTTTTTAACCACACTAATAACCACCCAAGGGTGCCTCTTTTTAACTACACTAATAACAACCCAAAACGGCCTCTTTTTAACCACACTAATAACCACCCAAAACTGCCCCTTTTTAACCACACTAATAACCATCCGAAACTACCCCTTTTTAACCACCCTAATAACCTCCAAGAACTGCCTCTTCTTAACCACCCTAAAAACCACCCAAAACTACCTCTTTTTAACCACGCTTATAATCACCCAAAAGTTCCTCTTTTTAACCACACTAATAACCACCCACAACTGTCCCTTTTTAACCACACTAATAACAACCCAAAACTGCCTTTTTTTAACCACACTAATAACCACCCAAATCTGCCATTTTTAACCACACTAACAACAACCCAAATCTGCCCCTTTTTAACTACCCTAATTACCACCCAAAACTGCCCAAACTGCCTCTTTTTAACAACCCTAACAAACACACAAAAGTGCCCTATTTTAACCACATTAATAACCATCCAAAACTGCCCCTTTTAAGCACCCTAATAACCTCCAAAAACTGGGTCTTTTTAACCATACTAATAACCATCCGAAACTGCCTCTTCTTAACCACCCTAAAAACCACCCAAAACTACCTCTTTTTAACCACACTTATAATCACCCAAACGTTCCGCTTTTTAACCACACTAATAACCAACCAAAACTGCCTTTTTTAACCACACTAACAACCACCCAAAACTGCTCCTTTTTAACCCCACTAATAACCACCCAAATCTCCCTCTTTTTAACCACCGTAGAAACCACCCAAAACTGCCCCTTTTTAACCACACTAATAATCACCCAAAACCACCCCTTTTTAACCACACTATGAACCACCCAAAAGTGCCTCTTCTTAACCACCCTAATAACCACCCAAAACTACCTCTTTTTAACCACCCTTAAATTTACCCAAAAGTTCCTTTTTTAACCACACTAATAACCAACCAAAACTGCCCCTTGGTAATTATCCTAATAACCACCGAAAACTGCCTCTTTTTAACCACACTAATAACCACCCAAGGGTGCCTCTTTTTAACTACACTAATAACAACCCAAAACGGCCTCTTTTTAACCACACTAATAACCACCCAAAACTGCCCCTTTTTAACCACACTAATAACCATCCGAAACTACCCCTTTTTAACCACCCTAATAACCTCCAAGAACTGCCTCTTCTTAACCACCCTAAAAACCACCCAAAACTACCTCTTTTTAACCACGCTTATAATCACCCAAAAGTTCCTCTTTTTAACCACACTAATAACCACCCACAACTGTCCCTTTTTAACCACACTAATAACCACCCAAAACTGCCTTTTTTTAACCACACTAATAACCACCCAAATCTGCCATTTTTAACCACACTAACAACAACCCAAATCTGCCCCTTTTTAACTACCCTAATTACCACCCAAAACTGCCCAAACTGCCTCTTTTTAACAACCCTAACAAACACACAATAGTGCCCTATTTTAACCACATTAATAACCATCCAAAACTGCCCCTTTTAAGCACCCTAATAACCTCCAAGAACTGCGTCTTTTTAACCATACTAATAACCATCCGAAACTGCCTCTTCTTAACCACCCTAAAAACCACCCAAAACTACCTCTTTTTAACCACACTTATAATCACCCAAACGTTCCGCTTTTTAACCACACTAATAACCAACCAAAACTGCCTTTTTTAACCACACTAACAACCACCCAAAACTGCTCCTTCTTAACCCCACTAATAACCACCCAAATCTCCCTCTTTTTAACCACACTAATAACAATCCAAAACTACCTCTTTTTAACCACCCTTATAACCACCCAAAACTGCCTCTTTTTAACTACACTAATAACAATCCAAAACTCCCTTTTTACCCCCCCCCCTAATAACCACCAAAAACTGCCCCTTTTTAACCACCGTAGTAATCACCCAAAATTGCCTCTTTTTAACCACACTAATAATCACCCAAAACTGCCCCTTTTTAACTACCCTAATAACCACCCAAAACTGTCCCTTTTAACCATCCTAATACCTAGACAAAACTGCCTCTTTTTAACAACCCTAACAAACACACAAAACTGCCCTTTATTAACCACACTAATAACCACCCAAAACTGCCTTTTTTTAACCACACTAACAACCACCCAAAACTGCCTCTTTTTAACCACCCTCATAACCCCCAAGAACTGCCTTATTTTAACCACACTAATAATCATCCGAAACTGCCTCTTCTTAACCACCCTAATAACCACCCAAAACTACCTCTTTTCTACCACTCTAATAATCACCCAAACCTCCCTCTATTTAACCACACTAATAACCACCCGAAACTGCCCGTTTTTAACCACACTAATAACAACCCAAAACTGCCTCTTTTTAACCACACTAATAACAACCCAAAACTACCTCTTTTTAACCACGCTTATAATCACTCAAAAGTTCCTCTTTTTAACCACACTAATAACCACCCAAAACTGCCTTTTTTAACCACACTAATAACCACCCAAAACTGCCTCTTTTTAACTACACTGATAACAATCCAAAACTGCCTCTTTTAACCACACTAATAACCACCCAAAACTGCCTCTTTTTAATCACTCTGAGAACCACCCAAAACTGCCTTTCTTTAACCACCCTAATAATCACAAAAAACTGCCTCTTTTTACCTACCCTAATAACCACCCAAAACTGTCCCTTTTAACCATCCTAATACCTAAACAAAACTGCCTCTTTTTAACAACCCTAACAAACACACAAAACTGCCCTTTATTAACCACACTAATAACCACCCAAAACTGCCTTTTTTTAACGACACTAACAACCACCCAAACCTGCCTCTTTTTAACCACCCTCATAACCCCCAAGAACTGCCTTATTTTAACCACACTAATAATCATCCGAAACTGCCTCTTCTTAACCACCCTAATAACCACCCAAAACTACCTCTTTTCGACCACTCTAATAATCACCCAAACCTCCCTCTATTTAACCACACTAATAACCACCCAAAACTGCCTCTTTTTAACCACACTAATAACCACCCAAAACTGCCTCTATTTAACCACACTAGTAACAACCCAAAACTGCCTCTTTTTAACCACACTAATAACAACCCAAAACTACCTCTTTTTAACCACGCTTATAATCACTCAAAAGTTCCTCTTTTTAACCACACTAATAACCACCCAAAACTGCCTTTTTTAACCACACTAATAACCACCCAAAACTGCCTCTTTTTAACTACACTAATAACAATCCAAAACTGCCTTTTTTAACCACACTAATAACCACCCAAAACTGCCTCTTTTTAATCACTCTGAGAACCACCCAAAACTGCCTTTCTTTAACCACCCTAATAATCACAAAAAACTGCCCCTTTTTAACTACCCTAATAACCACCCAAAACTGTCCCTTTTAACCATCCTAATACCTAGACAAAACTGCCCCTTTTTAACAACCCTAACAAACACACAAAACTGCCCTTTATTAACCACACTAATAACCACCCAAAACTGCCTTTTTTTAACCACACTAACAACCACCCAAAACTGCCTCTTTTTAACCACCCTCACAACCCCCAAGAACTGCCTCATTTTAACCACACTAATAATCATCCGAAACTGCCTCTTCTTAACCACCCTGATAACCACCCAAAACTACCTCTTTTCGACGACTCTAATAATCACCCAAACCTCCCTCTATTTAACCACACTAATAACCACCCAAAACTGCCTCTTTTTAACCAAACTAATAACAACCCAAAACTGCCTCTTTTTAACCACACTAATAACCACCCAAAACTGCCTTTTTTAACCACCCTAACAACCACCCTAAGCTGCCCCTTTTAACTACCCTAAGAACCACCCAAAACTGCCCATTTTAACCATCCTAATAACTAGCCAAAACTGCCTCTTTTTAACAACCCTAACAAACACACAAGAGTGCCCTTTTTTAACCACATTAATAACCATCCAAAACTACCGCTTTTAAACACCCTAATAAACTCCAACAACTGCGTATTTTTAACCACACTAATAACCATCCGAAACTGCCTCTTCTTAACCACGCTTATAATCACCCAAAAGTTCCTCTTTTTAACCACACTAATAACCAACCAAAACTGCCCCTTGGCAATCATCCTAATAACCACCCAAAAGTGCCTCTTTTTAACCACACTAGTAACCACCCAAAATTGCCTTTCTTTAACCACACTAATAACCACCCAAAACTGCCCCTTTTTAACCGCCGTAATAACTACCCAAAACTGCCCCTTTTTAACGACACTAATAAGCACCCAAAACTGCCTCTTTTTAACCACACTAATAACCACCCAAGGGTGCCTCTTTTTAACTACACTAATAACAACCCAAAACGGCCTCTTTTTAACCACACTAATAACCACCCAAAACTGCCCCTTTTTAACCACACTAATAACCATCCGAAACTACCCCTTTTTAACCACCCTAATAACCTCCAAGAACTGCCTCTTCTTAACCACCCTAAAAACCACCCAAAACTACCTCTTTTTAACCACGCTTATAATCACCCAAAAGTTCCTCTTTTTAACCACACTAATAACCACCCACAACTGTCCCTTTTTAACCACACTAATAACAACCCAAAACTGCCTTTTTTTAACCACACTAATAACCACCCAAATCTGCCATTTTTAACCACACTAACAACAACCCAAATCTGCCCCTTTTTAACTACCCTAATTACCACCCAAAACTGCCCAAACTGCCTCTTTTTAACAACCCTAACAAACACACAAAAGTGCCCTATTTTAACCACATTAATAACCATCCAAAACTGCCCCTTTTAAGCACCCTAATAACCTCCAAAAACTGCGTCTTTTTAACCATACTAATAACCATCCGAAACTGCCTCTTCTTAACCACCCTAAAAACCACCCAAAACTACCTCTTTTTAACCACACTTATAATCACCCAAACGTTCCGCTTTTTAACCACACTAATAACCACCCAAAACTGCCTCTTTTTAATCACTCTGAGAACCACCCAAAACTGCCTTTCTTTAACCACCCTAATAATCACAAAAAAACTGCCCCTTTTTAACTACCCTAATAACCACCCAAAACTGTCCCTTTTAACCATCCTAATACCTAGACAAAACTGCCCCTTTTTAACAACCCTAACAAACACACAAAACTGCCCTTTATTAACCACACTAATAACCACCCAAAACTGCCTTTTTTTAACCACACTAACAACCACCCAAAACTGCCTCTTTTAACCACCCTCACAACCCCCAAGAACTGCCTCATTTTAACCACACTAATAATCATCCGAAACTGCCTCTTCTTAACCACCCTGATAACCACCCAAAACTACCTCTTTTCGACGACTCTAATAATCACCCAAACCTCCCTCTATTTAACCACACTAATAACCACCCAAAACTGCCTCTTTTTAACCAAACTAATAACAACCCAAAACTGCCTCTTTTTAACCACACTAATAACCACCCAAAACTGCCTTTTTTAACCACCCTAACAACCACCCTAAGCTGCCCCTTTTAACTACCCTAAGAACCACCAAAACTGCCCATTTTAACCATCCTAATAACTAGCCAAAACTGCCTCTTTTTAACAACCCTAACAAACACACAAAGTGCCCTTTTTTAACCACATTAATAACCATCCAAAACTACCGCTTTTAAACACCCTAATAAACTCCAACAACTGCGTATTTTTAACCACACTAATAACCATCCGAAACTGCCTCTTCTTAACCACCCTAAAAACCACCCAAAACTACCTCTTTTTAACCACGCTTATAATCACCCAAAAGTTCCTCTTTTAACCACACTAATAACCAACCAAAACTGCCCCTTGGCAATCATCCTAATAACCACCCAAAACTGCCTCTTTTTAACCACACTAATAACCACCCAAAATTGCCTTTCTTTAACCACACTAATAACCACCCAAAACTGCCCCTTTTTAACCGCCGTAATAACTACCCAAAACTGCCCCTTTTTAACGACACTAATAAGCACCCAAAACTGCCTCTTTTTAACCACACTAATAACCACCCAAGGGTGCCTCTTTTTAACTACACTAATAACAACCCAAAACGGCCTCTTTTTAACCACACTAATAACCACCCAAAACTGCCCCTTTTTAACCACACTAATAACCATCCGAAACTACCCCTTTTTAACCACCCTAATAACCTCCAAGAACTGCCTCTTCTTAACCACCCTAAAAACCACCCAAAACTACCTCTTTTTAACCACGCTTATAATCACCCAAAAGTTCCTCTTTTTAACCACACTAATAACCACCCACAACTGTCCCTTTTTAACCACACTAATAACAACCCAAAACTGCCTTTTTTTAACCACACTAATAACCACCCAAATCTGCCATTTTTAACCACACTAACAACAACCCAAATCTGCCCCTTTTTAACTACCCTAATTACCACCCAAAACTGCCCAAACTGCCTCTTTTTAACAACCCTAACAAACACACAAAAGTGCCCTATTTTAACCACATTAATAACCATCCAAAACTGCCCCTTTTAAGCACCCTAATAACCTCCAAAAACTGGGTCTTTTTAACCATACTAATAACCATCCGAAACTGCCTCTTCTTAACCACCCTAAAAACCACCCAAAACTACCTCTTTTTAACCACACTTATAATCACCCAAACGTTCCGCTTTTTAACCACACTAATAACCAACCAAAACTGCCTTTTTTAACCACACTAACAACCACCCAAAACTGCTCCTTTTTAACCCCACTAATAACCACCCAAATCTCCCTCTTTTTAACCACCGTAGAAACCACCCAAAACTGCCCCTTTTTAACCACACTAATAATCACCCAAAACCACCCCTTTTTAACCACACTATGAACCACCCAAAAGTGCCTCTTCTTAACCACCCTAATAACCACCCAAAACTACCTCTTTTTAACCACCCTTAAATTTACCCAAAAGTTCCTTTTTTAACCACACTAATAACCAACCAAAACTGCCCCTTGGTAATTATCCTAATAACCACCGAAAACTGCCTCTTTTTAACCACACTAATAACCACCCAAGGGTGCCTCTTTTTAACTACACTAATAACAACCCAAAACGGCCTCTTTTTAACCACACTAATAACCACCCAAAACTGCCCCTTTTTAACCACACTAATAACCATCCGAAACTACCCCTTTTTAACCACCCTAATAACCTCCAAGAACTGCCTCTTCTTAACCACCCTAAAAACCACCCAAAACTACCTCTTTTTAACCACGCTTATAATCACCCAAAAGTTCCTCTTTTTAACCACACTAATAACCACCCACAACTGTCCCTTTTTAACCACACTAATAACCACCCAAAACTGCCTTTTTTTAACCACACTAATAACCACCCAAATCTGCCATTTTTAACCACACTAACAACAACCCAAATCTGCCCCTTTTTAACTACCCTAATTACCACCCAAAACTGCCCAAACTGCCTCTTTTTAACAACCCTAACAAACACACAATAGTGCCCTATTTTAACCACATTAATAACCATCCAAAACTGCCCCTTTTAAGCACCCTAATAACCTCCAAGAACTGCGTCTTTTTAACCATACTAATAACCATCCGAAACTGCCTCTTCTTAACCACCCTAAAAACCACCCAAAACTACCTCTTTTTAACCACACTTATAATCACCCAAACGTTCCGCTTTTTAACCACACTAATAACCAACCAAAACTGCCTTTTTTAACCACACTAACAACCACCCAAAACTGCTCCTTCTTAACCCCACTAATAACCACCCAAATCTCCCTCTTTTTAACCACACTAATAACAATCCAAAACTACCTCTTTTTAACCACCCTTATAACCACCCAAAACTGCCTCTTTTTAACTACACTAATAACAATCCAAAACTCCCTTTTTACCCCCCCCCCTAATAACCACCAAAAACTGCCCCTTTTTAACCACCGTAGTAATCACCCAAAATTGCCTCTTTTTAACCACACTAATAATCACCCAAAACTGCCCCTTTTTAACTACCCTAATAACCACCCAAAACTGTCCCTTTTAACCATCCTAATACCTAGACAAAACTGCCTCTTTTTAACAACCCTAACAAACACACAAAACTGCCCTTTATTAACCACACTAATAACCACCCAAAACTGCCTTTTTTTAACCACACTAACAACCACCCAAAACTGCCTCTTTTTAACCACCCTCATAACCCCCAAGAACTGCCTTATTTTAACCACACTAATAATCATCCGAAACTGCCTCTTCTTAACCACCCTAATAACCACCCAAAACTACCTCTTTTCTACCACTCTAATAATCACCCAAACCTCCCTCTATTTAACCACACTAATAACCACCCGAAACTGCCCGTTTTTAACCGCCGTAATAACCACCTAAAACTGCCCCTTTCAAACGACACTAATAAGAACCCAAAACTGCCTCTTTTTAACCACAACAATAACCACCGAAGGGTGCCTCTTCTTAACCACACTAATAACCACCAAAAACTGCCCCTTGAAAACCACGCTAATAACCACCCAAGACTGCCTCTTTTTAACCACACTAATAACCACCCAAAACTGCCCCTTTTTTAAAAACACACTAATAACCACCCAAAACTTAAACGGGTCGGATTTCCAGCGACCAAGAGCCCTGATCTGGGAATCGGAGAAACCTAGGTCAGCCGCGTGACAGGCGGCCCCGATCCGAAAGCTGTGGCTTTTGTATCGGCTTGAATCGAGAGAACAAAAAGATAGGCAAGAGCGAAATTGAGCATTGAATTGGTTAACGGTGATGGGGCGGTTGTGTAGGTAGAAAAGCGGACCTGGCGAAAAACGCCTCACTTTGCAATAGTCGAGCATCGCCTGCACTGGGCAGAAGGGCGAAGCAGAATCGCGTGCAATAATAATGTCCACCGGCCGGTTGCTGGTGTTGTGTTTAAAGTGACAGATTGTTATCTTAAGAGATCGTATGCAACCGTCCATCGATAAAAATGAGAGGCTTTTGAATTGGACAACTGAGTCGCCGGACTCAGGGCTCTTGCTAGCTAGTTCGCCTATGCGGCAAAATCCATAAAAGGTTGTTAGAAACATAGCGGTAAAAAAGAGTACGCTGAACGGCCGAAGAGTTGGTGTGCTGCAGTGAACGCACACGTTGAAAAAGAACGGGTTTTGTAATAGGAAGTCTAGTGTCGGGTGACCTTTGTTTACTGACCGCTATCAAAAGTTTTTGAACCAAAAATGCCTTAGTTGGGTCACGTAGGGCTTTCATCTTGTGTACATAGCTGATGGCTGATAAGTAAGATGTTATAGTAGAAGCGGCTAATTTCCGGGTGCGAAGATAAGAGCTAAAAAGTGCAATCGTAGCTGTAGAAAGGGGCAGCTTAATAGAGTGAGAAGAAACGAAGTGTTCGTAAAAGTCACGGAAAACTGTCCAAGCTCGTGAATACAACTTTTGTGACCCTGCGGACAGGGCTGAGGAAAGAAGGTCGTTCAGGGAAGCGACCAGCTCTTCGGCTGAAGGTTTTCTGGTATTGGAGTTGGCATTTCGTCCGCCTCTGGAAAAATTTGTTTGAACTGATTGACCTGCAAGCGGGATAATAAATCAGCACAAGAATTATGAATACCCGCGATGTGACGAGCCCGAAATAGAATGTTGTACTTGAGCGAAGTAAGTACTAAATCCCGGACGAGTATCATAATGAGCTAATGTTTTGAAGTCTGCCGGTTAATAACATCAACCAGCGCTGAATTGTCTGTCACAAACCAAACACATTTATTGGCCATTGTTGACCCCCAAATATGTAATGCGAGGACTATGGGAAAAAACTCGAGGAAAGTGATATTTAAGGAGCTCCACGACTCAGGCCATGAACCATAAAACCATTTCCTGCCGAAAACTGCGCCGTAGCCTTTCGAACCGGCTGCGTCAGTGAAGAGCTCAAGCGTAGTTGACGTGACCCACAGGTCGTCTAAAAAAAAAAACTCGGCCATTGAAACCGGCCAGAAATCGCATCCAAACCTTTAAATCGGCCTTAGCGTCTTTGCTTAAACGTATGCGGTGATGTGGATGCTTTAGACCTATCGTAAGATCAATAAGGCGACGGAGGAAAGCTCGGCCTGGTAGGATGACTGAGCAAGTAAAATTCAGAAGGCCGATTAGTGATTGGAGCTCCTTAAGAGTCACCTTCCGACGTGAGTAAAACGAGGTTAAGAGTGCGTGACATTTCCGAAGCTTATCTTCTGGGAACCTAGCCTCTTGCAACACAGAGTCAAGCGTAATGCCTGCAAACTGTAGCGAGGTATCGGAACCGACAGTTTTTTCCTCGGCGATGGGGACGCCAAGGAATTGACATATACCCAGAAAGTTAGTCAGATCTAACTGACACTTCTCTTTAGTGTCAGCGATAAACAAAAAATCGTCGAGTATATGTAATACGTTGGAGGCCCCCAGACGATGTATAGCAATCCATTCGAGTGCAGTGCTAAAACTTTCAAAAATTGCACAGGATGAAGAACAGCCCATTACCAAGCAACGATCGTTATAGTAAAAATTTTCCCATTTCATACCCAGCAAAGGGTGATCGTCTGGGTGTACTGGGATGATCCGAAAGGCTGATTTGATATCAGTTTTAGCCATAAAGCAACCCCTCCCCGCGCGCTTTAGGGCAGAGATAGCGTCGTTAATGGTTGCATAAGAAACCGAAGAAAATTCGCTAGGAATAAAGTCATTTATCGAAGAACCCTGAGGAAAGGACAAATGATGAATTAATCGGAATTTCCCAGGATTCTTCTTTGGTACTATGCCTAAAGGTGAGCAGAACATGTCAGGGAAAGGAGGAGTCTGAAAAGGACTGGCTATTCGTCCAGCAGTAATTTCTTTGTTGAGTTTTTCGCGAACGATGTCCGGTCGCGCAATTAGTCCAGCAATATGGTGCACAAAAAGACCATTATTGTGCACATTTGGTTAAAAGCATAAAACTTGGCATACTTATAGTATAGCACAAACAGATTAATTTCAGCTATGGGCCCACCTCGATTTCTTCCAGGGGGTGCAAATTCGCTACCTACAGGGGAGGGGTAGGGCAAATAACTGAAAAATCGTTAAAATTTGTTTATACCTAGTCAAATCAGCTCTTATCTTACAAAACTACGTCTCTAATAGCTTTATTATATTTCAAGCTTGAAATGATGCTGATTTCTTCAGTGGGGACACTTTGGGATACTCAGGGGGGAGGGGAGGGGAAGTAAACTTGTTTGTAATACCTCTAAACGTATAACAATGAGAGTTTTATAAATATTTTTATGTTGACAATATAAATTCAGCGTTCCTATGCAATTTTAGTTTAACCAAAAATTGTTAAATTGTGGGACAACCGGTATAAAAAGGACTGGGAACGAGAAGGCTCGGTTACAAGGGTCTTAAAGATGGCGGCCCCCATGGTCGCCATTTCTAGAAGCTCTGTAAGGTTTGAGGTACGTTTATATTCTTTCTATTAACTCCTATTGATATTAGCAAGAGAATATTGTATTTTTATTAATTTACACTCTATATCTTAGCTGTAATTATTAAAAAGTTCTTTCATTTGAGTAAAAATCCATCAGGTATTTTCTTCTTTTCGAATTTGATAATAGCAAGAACATCTTCAAAATGTGGTTTACTTTTGTGTTAAATATCTTCTTTTGACTATTTTATTGAGACTTTAATTATTTGATTTTATTGATTTCATAAGGTAAAAATATACAAATTTAGCAAGTAATTACAAGTAACAACAATGGCTACCAATTCAAAAGGTAAGATTATTATGTGCAGTACACAATGGCAATCTTTATAATATGTTTACAATTACATGATTTTAGATAGTGCTCAAAATATAATAAATCACCAAAATTAAAGACAATTTGAAAATATTATTTTAAAGAAAACAATCCTATCGACTGGAAGAGATGTATATTGTGTCAGAAAGAAACAGCAGAGAGGCTGCGCTGTCCGTATGATTCCAAACAAGCAGGAGTTGAATCATGGTATGAGAACCTTGCTGCTAACATACAACGATTTCACGATCTTGGTCGTATGCCTATCGAGGTTAATGTGGCAGGTCTTTCCTCTCAAGATAATACCTTGGCAGGAGCACTGAATACTAACAAGGCTAAGTGGCACAAATCCTGTAGGGATAGATTTAGCAACCTTAAACTAGAGAGAGCTGAAAAAAGATCGGCAGATCCCGCATCAGACAATAAATTTGAGGACAGTAAAAAGATGCGCCGTATTACATCTGCAACAAATGTCAAGTCTTGTTTTTTCTGTGAAAAAGAGTCAGGGGAACTTCACAGAGTTTCAACTCTGAATGTAGATTCCAAAGCTAGAGAATGTGCCCTGAAACTAAATGATACTATGTTGTTGGCTAAGCTCCGTGCTGGCGATATGCCAGCTCTAGATGCAACGTATCATACCAAATGTCTAGCAACGCTCTACAAAAAAGCTGCAAATGTTGAACAGGGATCTGAAGATACCACGTATGAGGCAGTTCAGGAAGGTATAGCGCTAGCAGAGCTCATATCATTCATAGAGGACAGTCGTGGAGATTCAAATGTTAGTCCAGTGTTTAAATTAGCAAATATCACCAAAACGTATGAAACAAGGCTCAAACAACTTCATGTTGATGTTTCAAAACGCATTCACAGCACAAGGCTAAAGGAACGCATCCTAGCTTACTGCCCTGGTCTGAAAGAGTATAAAGATGGTCGTGATGTAATTTTGGCATTCGACGAAGACGTCGGGCACCTCCTGAAGAAATCAGCAGAAATAAGTTATGATTGCGATGCAATGATTCTTTCTAAAGCAGCTAAAATCGTTCGTCGAGATATTCTTGCTATGGAAAACAATGAGTTTTCTGGAACATTCGAGACAGAATGCCAAGAGAATTCTGTCCCACCATCGTTGCTGTCCCTAGTAGAGATGATAATGGGTGGTACAAATATTGAAGATCAATCAAGCAATGTTGTTGAAATCCAAGCCGCTCTGAGCACATCGCAGCTAATTAGGTACAACTGTATTGTTCGACGTCGTAAAAATTCAGTAGCCGCATACCATGCTAAAGCTCGAGAGACACCACTGCCCATCTATCTTGGTCTCATGGTACACGCTGAAACCAGGAAAAGAGGTTTAGTTGACAAATTGTATGACCTTGGACTTTCCATATCTTATAACAGAGTTCTGGAGATTTCTACAGCAATGGGAAACAGAGTTTGTGCACAATTTGAGGAGGAAAATGCAGTCTGTCCGATAAATCTCCGAACTGGATTGTTCACCACAAGTGCACTTGACAACATCGATCACAATCCCAGTTCCACTACAGCTACTGGATCGCTACATGGTACAGGAATTTCACTTTTTCAGCATCCGACTCCTGATAATCCAGGCCAAGAGCGAGAATTCACACCAACCATTGCATTTGAGTCTACCAAGTCAATCACACCACTTCCACAGGACTATTCAAGCGTCCCCCCCGTAGATCCTTGGGCAAAAGAGCCATCGTTTCCTGAAACCAGCGTTTCTCTGGATCAGTTTAAAGAGCAGACTGTCGACATTACGGCACAGCACGAATGGCTGAATCACGTCAAAGATGAGCTAGACGGGAACGAAAGCAATGATGAAATTCAAATCATGTCTTTGTCATGGGCGGCATTCTATGCAAGTAGAATCCCTCAGAATACAATCAGGTTGACGGATATCAACTCATTGTTGCCACTTTTTCAAGAGGAAGCTCATTCAGTCGCGATGATACTCCATGCAATGAATATAGTCAACAAGTCAGTGCAAGTGTTAAATCCAGGCCATATTCCTGTAATTGCATGCGACCAACCACTCTATGCGATCGCCAAAAGAATCCAATGGCACTGGCCTGAGACCCATGGAGAATCGAAGTTCATTATCACGCTTGGAGGATTGCACGTTGAAGCAGCAACTCTTCGAGCTTTGGGGGATTGGCTTGGTGGTAGTGGCTGGACTAGCGCAATAGTTCAAGCCAACATAGCATCACCTGGCACTGCAGAGTCGTTTCTAAAAGCGTCACATATATCACGAACACGGCATGCCCATGAAGTTACAGCAAGCAGCCTTTATGTTCTTATGTATAGAGCATACCTGGAGTTCTCCCAAGCGTTAACTGAAGAGGATCAGCAACTCGACTTCTGGCAGTGGCATCACCTGAAGTCATCAGAAAGTCCTCAATTCTTGTATTGGGCTTTGACACTTAAGTTTGAGCTCCTAGTTCTGATGTTTGTCCAGTCGTTGCGGGAAGGCAATTTTAACCTCTACCAAGAATCTTTGAAGCAACTGGTCCCATTGCATTTTGCGCTCGACCATTTCCACTACGCCCGATGGCTACCAATCCATATACATGATATGGTGAAATTGAGCGAATCCCATCCAAACGTTGAAGGAAAGTTTCAAGAAGGACATTTCGTCGTCAACAAGACCCAGAGAGTGTTCTCTGGAATATCACTTGATCAAGCTCATGAATAAAACAACAAACTAGTCAAAGGAGATGGCGGAGCAGTTGGTTTGACAGAGAACTCGTCGCAGCTATTAAGATGGATGGTATCAGGGCCAGAAGTTGCTCGTGCTGCAGCCACTTTTGAGGCCCAACTTGATGTTATCAAATCCAACCAAAGCAAAGGTCCAGATATGCGTCATCATGACCAAGTGAGCAGTGTTCAGACGAACTTCAAGAGGCAAGTTCAAGCGCTTATAGAGGTTATAGAAGGCATGGGAAACCCATTCAAAGAGGAAAGCAATGACCTGCTGGTTCTTGATACCAAAGAAATTGCAAGTGAAAAGGTCATAACAACAGTAAAAGAAATAGAGAAAGTCGGTTTGCAGCAATTTCATTCGTTCGTGGAGGAACGCCTTATAAAGAAAGAAAAAGGAGTAATGGATGTCATAAAGCGCAACAAGTTGGCCTTGTTCAGCAATCCACAAAAGCCGCCTTCCAAAGAAAAGCAAGGAGTGGTTTCCCTAAAGCAAAACTGCTCTCTATTTTCGCAGTTGTATGTGTCTTGCCAGGTTCGACAGGGAAATCTTGATGAGTTCTTTACTCACGAGAACCAAGCGTATCCACCATCTATTTCTCAGTTTGGAGATTTGAAACTAGGTGTCAAATCTGATTTAATGAAGTGCTTGGAGAAGCTATCTCCGGGATGTCAAAGGCACCCAACAGTAGATGCTACACTTATTGATGGTGCAGCGTTGGTGAATATGCTAAAGCCAAGCAAGGAATCCAGGACATTTACAGATTATGTAAATGTAACATACTTGCCATACATTGAAGCACAGCTGCTAAGTGTTCAGAGAGTTGACATTATATGGGATATTTATGTCGACAACAGTTTGAAAGCCTCAACTCGAAGTAAGCGAGGGACAGGTATCCGACAAAGGGTAGAACCTGGTGTCAAGCTTCCAAAGAACTGGCCCCAGTTCCTCAAAGTAGATTCCAACAAGGTTGAGCTATTCCACTACCTCGCTGAGCAGACAGGTTTGGCCCAGTATGAAGGGAAGTGTGTGCTGGTTACAAAGGACAGTCTGGTGCTTTCCTCAACTGCACAGATAACGGACAACATCTCCCCCTGTACACATGAAGAAGCTGACACGAGACCTCTTTTGCACGCAGCAGACTGTGCCAGACAAGGACTCAAAAAAGTCCTGATAAGAACAGTAGACACTGATGTTGTTGTGATAGCCGTTTCTGTATTCAGCAGACTGAATCTTGATGAACTGTGGATTGCATTTGGCGTGGGCAAGTATTTTAAATACATTGCTGTGCATTCCATTGTACGAGCTCTTGGTCCTCAGAAATCCAGTACTCTCCATGTTTTCCATGCATTTACTGGATGCGATCAGACCTCCGCCTTTCTTGGTCGAGGTAAAACTACAGCCTGGGAAACATGGATGGCATATGAAGAAGTCACTATCGCATTTTTGTCTTTGAGTCAGTCGCCAACTGAGTAAGATATTGTTAGTGCGATGCCAAGGCTGGAGAGATTTGTGGTTTTGATGTACGACCGAACAAGTACATGCGAGAACGTAAATAAGGCCCGTAAAGTCCTATTTACCCAGAAAGGAAGATCTATTGAGAATATCCCTCCCACATCAGATGCCTTGCAGCTTCACACAAAGAGAGTAGCCTACCAAGCCGGCCATTGTTGGGGACAATGTGATATCCCATGTCCTGTCATCCCCTCTCCCTCTGAATGGGGATGGACCATGTCTGAAGAACAGTTGTGAAAACCACTATGGATGACCCTCCCAGAAGCATCTAAGGCCTGTAGAGAACTTCTGCGATGTGGTTGCCGCATGGAAAAGGGCTGCAAAGGACACTGCAAGTGCAGAAAAGCGGAGATGCAATGCACCGCTCTCTGCAAATGTGGTGGCGATTGCCAACGTGATTGACTGTCCAGGTAACCACAGTAATGCAATAAGGAATTTGTCAATAAAGATTGCTTTTAATGATAACATATTTATTTAACCTTCAGATGTGCGAGCTACGAGCATCAGGAAGGATAAGTAAACACCACTTAATATTGTCAACATAAAAATATTTATAAAACTCTCATTGTTATACGTTTAGAGGTATTACAAACAAGTTTACTTCCCCTCCCCTCCCCCCTGAGTATCCCAAAGTGTCCCCCCTGAAGAAATCAGCATCATTTCAAGCTTGAAATATAATAAAGCTATTAGAGACGTAATTTTGTAAGATAAGAGCTGATTTGACTAGGTATAAACAAATTTTAACGATTTTTCAGTTATTTGCCCTACCCCTCCCCTGTAGGTAGCGAATTTGCACCCCCCTGGAAGAAATCGAGGTGGGCCCATAGCTGAAATTAATCTGTTTGTGCTATACTATAAGTATGCCAAGTTTTATGCTTTTAACCAAATGTGCACAATTATCTCACCATATTGCTGGACTAATTTTAGCGTGCGTGACGAAGAGCGTGAGGAAATATTTTGATCATAGCGTGACTCAGCCTTGCCTCGTAGCTCAGTTGGTAGAGCGACGATGTTCTAATCAGGAGGTCGTGGGTTCAAATCCCGCCGGGGTCAAAGATTTTTCTTTTATCTTGGTTCTCATTTCTAATTTCTTCTTTAAAGGCCTGTGGCCGGGGGGAAATTATGGAGGGCAGTATTGCTCACTTCTTGGCACTCATACATACACTTTACATCATAATATTACTAAGTTCACAGCGATCGCGAGTTCATGCCAGGTTTCAAACTAAAGCTCGCTAGTACATTCGTCCTCGCTCTCGTCGAAGAAAAGTTAAGTCCATTGAATTCCTTGTACTTTTCTACACAATTTTCCTTAAAGATTTTGGCGAAGCAAAGCAAAACTGCCAAAAAAATGCTTGCATTTGACTGTTGAATTATTCAACTTGGCGAAAGCAAGGGACTTCCCCGAATCGACTTCTGTGTTTCAGTGATGTAATGTTTACGTGCCAGGGCAAGTTAGGCGAATTCATGCCAGCTTCAAAGCTCGCTAGCACCTTCGTTTTTGCTTTCATCGAAAAGGGTTTTATGCCATTAAATCGCCAGTAATTTTCTACACCAACTATCATGAAAATTCTGGCGAATAAACTCTAAACGAACGAAAATTACCGGCAAGTACTGTTTTGACCGAGCGAAGGTCTGGGGCAAGTGACCATCAAAAAAAACAAGAAAAGCCCCAGGGGCATTGGACCCCACCGTTTTTCCTCCTCCCCTCGGGGTGCAAAATACATCACAGTCACTCAAGATATGTGCCGACGTGGTATAAAGCTTTGAAGTTGCTGATTCTTCTTACTTTTGACGTGTGTGCTGACATCTCCCCCCGCCAACGTCTTCTCTGCACCCTTCTCCTTGTGATATCATGAATCCCTTATAGTATGAACACCTTTCCCTTCCCTCATTCCTTGGTCATCCACCTATTCTAGCACTCGCGAAGAAGAACGGGGCGAAATAGTTTTGACCATGGCGTGACTCAGTTACGTCACGTTTTTTGTTTTAAACGAACTGACATCTCAGCGTAATTCTAAATATTAAACAAGGGCACGGAAATTTAAATAGATTTATTGATGAAGAAAAAATTATCCATTAATCGAAAGGGAACGGTCATCTACTGAAAAAGGAAACTTAAAAGTTTACTTTTAGGCCATGATTCGATAAATGCTTTAGAGAAAGCAAGGAATTCCCCGAATCGGCTTCTGTCTTTCAATGACGTAATGTTTACGTGTTACGGCAAGTTAGGCGAATTCATGGCAGCTTCAAAGCTCGGTACGTAGCACCTTTGTCCTTGCTCACCTTTGTCCTTCAAAGCTCGCTAGCACCTTCGTTTTTGCTTTCATCGAAGGGGTTTTTATGCCATTAAATCGCCAGTAATTTTCTACACCAACTTTCATGAAAATTCTGGCGAAATAACGCTAAAAGAACGAAGATTACCGGCAAGTATTGTTTTGACCGAGCGGAGGTCTGGGGCAAGTGACCACCAAAAAAAAAACAAGAAAAGCCCCAGGGGCATTAACCCCGTCGTTGTTCTCTCTGCCCTTGGGGTCCAAAATATATTACGGCAACGTAAGATACAAGCCGAAGTGGTGTAAATTTTAAAACACGGTGGGGCCAAACCACCCCCCAAATGGGTCATGAAATGTCCGGTTTTTGGTTAATTTTTTAATAATTTTGTTACTTTTCATCATTTCTTTACCAAACTTGGTAATTTGATATGGGTCTTTGTGCCAAACAATTTGACATGAATGATGATGCCAAATGTCAAATTATGACGTCATAATTGGTGACGTCATATTATTCTCTAAAATAAAATTTTAGAATTTGTAATTTTTTCTAGTGTTTTAGAAAGAACACGTCAAGAGGAGTTGAATGCTGAAAACAGTTTGTCGATGTGACAAATAATGGATGAGATATGGCATTTTAGATTTTGAAAATTTCACAGTCTGAAAATAGGGTCCCCCCCCTTGTGTAATACGTTTGAATTTAAGTGTTGTTTTGTTGCATCAACGACACCATTTAAGTTGCAGATAAGATGTCTTAAATGACGGAAGCTAAATGAAAAAGAAAAACTCGGAAAAAATTTTTCCTGCCAGAGCTAGAGCCCCCAAACCAGTTTTGTGACGGAATTAAGTGTCACGTGATCAATTATGCACTTGCTAATATTATCGTTTTCAAGCCAAAAACTTAAAATCTAAAATGATACGATTTTTTGGAACAACAAGAAGTCCATTTTACCAGATTATTAGCTTGCATGGAAAAAAACTGTACAAAAAAGATCAACAGGGTTGTTTTTAGAAGAAAAGTATGGTTCCGGGGGGACACTTTAAATGTCTTTAAATTGCCATAACTCAAGATACGTTTGTCTTAGCGAGTTACAGTTTTCAGCATTTTACTCCCCTTGCCAAGTTCTTTCCGATGACATAACTTTTTATTTCAAATTTGAAATTTTCAGTTAACTCAGTTTGTGACGTCAGCCATTATGACGTCACAATTTGGCCTTTTTAGTCATTCTCATACTTAAAATAAATTGGGCGACAACCCAAGGTTTTTTGCCAAGTTTGGAAAAGAAATATGAAAAAGAAGCAAAATTAGTCTAAATGACCCATTTGGGGGGTGGTTTGGCCCCACCGTGAAAAGTTGGTGATTTATCGTATTTTTTACGTGTTTGCAATGATAATATAAATCAAGATATGACCTGACTAATCCCCCTGTTTTAGCGTGCGTGACGAAGAGCGTGATGAAATATTTTGATCATAGCATGACTCAGCCTGGCCTCGTAGCTCAGTTGGTAGAGCAAAGCAAAACTGCCAAAAAAATGCTTGCATTTCACTGTTGAATTATTCAACTTGGCAAAAGCAAGGGACTTCCCCGAATCGGCTTCTGTGTTTCCGTGATGTAATGTTTACGTGCCAGGGCAAGTTAGGCGAATTCATTCCACCTTCAAAGCTCTCTAGGCCCTTCGTTCCCGCTTTCATCAAAGGGGTTTTTATACTAGTAAATCGCCAGTAATTTTCTACACCAACTTTCATGAAAATTCTGGCGAATAAACTCTAAACGAACGAAGTTACCGGCAAGTATTGTTTTGACCGAGCGAAGGTCTGGGGCAAGTGACCACCAAAAAAAAAACGGGTATTACTAGACCCCGTCCTGACGGCGGGGTAAAAAGACAACGGGTATTACTAGACCCCATCATGACGGCGGGGTAAAAAGAAATTACACGGTGGCTTGAATATATGAATTTTATTTTCTCGTGGTAAAAGACAACATTTTGCCACTCGATAATAAAATTCCTATCTTCCCGTCTCCGTGTAATATCCTCTATATATTTTGGGTGAACTCCAGTGCGTCCCGTTATGCTCACACCATTTTTTTTTCACACTTGCCAGATGAAAACTGTTAACCCACTTTTCATAAATTATCATAAAGTGCACAGCGCCTAAAGCGCAAAAGATTTACTAAGTTAGTCGCGCGACGTTGATAAGATTGTGTGACAAATTGTGACGTAAGCAAACTCCAAGAATCTTGTCGGGGTCGTCCCAAGTCTTCTGAGATCAGTAATTCTAAATACTGCATGCTAATTTCACAATTTTTACTCAAAAGAAGATTCCTAAAGTCCACTACCGAACGACTAGTACCAAGGCTATAACGGAAACTCAGGCGACTTAGTCGAAAATAATTTCATTTCACCTTCTGGCGGCAGGTGAGTCAGGACTACTAACACGATTTTCGTTGCAACTTTTCTCAAATATATTTTTCTGCCTCGATCGCGTCCAAGTTGCCAGAGTTGTTGAACAGTCTAAATTCATTAGTAGAGTTCAACTACATAACTACTTTTCTTTTTCTAGGGATCTGGAAAATGTTTTGTATTCCTTGAGGACGAGAATATTTGAATCAACTACAATACCCGACGTTGTTTACTTTGTCGAGCGTCACCCGCCATGAATATTTATCAACTTAACGCAACTTTCATCCTGTTCTGGATCAATATTGGACGTACGAGAATTAAAGGAAGCTATAGACATTTATTTTGGTGGACAGCAACGATTAGCATCTCCGAAAAATGTATTTTTGCCAAGTTCTACGGTTATGTCAGTGACCTTTGACACGAGCGATATTTATGTTAACACGCTGTCAATGGCGGAGTTCTTACCTTCTTACCTATTTTCGCTTGTGATTCAGGGAGATACCCGCACGTTTGAGCTTACGACTTGATTAAATAAGGTAAGAACTTTGCTGTGATGTTGTTTTTTAACCCAATTTAGGCCGCAAATGATGCGAAATTGTTTCTTGTGTTTGGCCTATTTCTGGGATCTCATTATAGGCTTCAGAGTAGGTTGTTGTTAAAGTGGTACTATGATCAAAAAATCACTTTAATTTTTTCTTCGGATTTCGAAACTATGTTTGTTAAACACTCCCCAAGCGAAATTATAAGCCTTAATTTTGAGAAGAAGACCGTTAATTTAAACTGCACTTTTCCGTTTTAATGGTCCGCCATTATTACACCAGAAAGGATACAATCACGTCATACACTCAAGAGCTGTAGAATGTAGTGTGTGAACGCGGCTTACAAATTATGCAAAACACAAGTTTGAGAGTGTGAAAGCTCAAAACTCCCGTGCTGCATACTAAATAAGGCACTTTCACACACACTACATTCTAAAACTCGTGTGTGAATGATGTCATTCTGTCCTTTCTGGTGTAATAATGGCGGACTATTAAATCGGAAAATTGCAGTTTCAATAAACAGTCTTCTTGTCGAAATTAAGGCTTAAAATTTCGCTTGGGGAGTGTTTAGTAAACAAAGTTTCGAAATTCGAAGAAAAAATAAAAGTGATTTTTTGATTGTAGTACCACTTTAACTTTACCTGGCGTACTCAAAAATTTATTAACTTTTTCCACATTTTGTCTGTGAACTTAGTTGGTCTACCTTAGATAATAGGTCCAAGCAAAATTTCGTAAACTATATCTAATTAGCCGTTAAGCGCGCCTCTCAAAATCCATAAATTTCAGCCTTTCGATCACTGCTTGAAACCCCGTTGCGGGCAAAATTGGTTTTTGGCTTGTAGCAAAGCAAAAATAAAGAATTGGAAAATAAATAAAGTGGTTTTGATACATGTGCACCAAACCCTTTTCACAAGCAAAAAATAAAGGAAAACTATTTTTGGTCGCGAAATCGAATGGACCGCTTTTAGCGACAGAAGAATTTACAAATTCAATGTAGGCTCGATTTCCTCTTGATCAGCCAAAGTCTAATAAACAATGTCAACACCGTAGACATTGTTCCTGGATACAAAACGGACCACTCGATGGTAACCATGGAAATTACAACAAACGCTAACCCCAGAGGGCCGGGTTTCTGGAAATTGAACACATCATTTCTATCGGACATTGATTACATCTCAAAAATAAAAGACACGATCCAACAAACAAAAAACGAATATTCAAATGATCCGTTTGTTTCTCCTGCTCTCCTTTGGGAAATGATAAAACTTAAAGTGAGAGAATCATCGCTATATTATTCCAAAGAAAGAAAGAAAAAAAGCGCTCTTCAAGAAGACGAAATAGAAAGGACCATAGCCGCGATTGAAATAAAATTAGAAGACAAAAACATTGAAGCGAAGCAGCGGGAAGAACTTTTAGGCGTGCTGAAAAGCAAAAAAGATCAACATGAAAAGATAATAGAATACCGAACAAAAGGGGCTATTTTAAGATCGCAGTGTCGATGGCATAATGAAGGTGAGAAAAACACCAAATATTTTCTTAATCTGGAAAAAAGACATTACAAACAAGGAACAATAAGCCAGCTAAAAACCGACAATGACATCGTCATCACGACAGACAAAGATATTTTAAAGGAATGTCTTTCCTTTTATAAAAATCTGTACGAGACAAAGCTAACTTCTGAACAAGATCCATCTATCATGGAAAAATTTTTCCCGGCCGAAAATACAATACATCTTTCACAAGAAGAACAAAATTTGTGTGAAGGCCCACTCACGGAGAAAGAGTGTCTCACTTCCTTAAAGCAAATGGCCGACGGCAAAACCCCTGGAACTGACGGGTTACCAGCAGAGTTCTATAAAATATTTTGGGATGATATTTCAGGCGCTCTTCTCGCTGCTCTTAACTTTGCATACGAGAATGGGCAACTCGCAATGACACAGAGACGGGGCATAATAAAACTTATCCCTAAAAAAGAAGCAGACCTCAAAATATTAAAAAATTGGCGGCCTTTATCTCTGTTAAATTGTGACTATAAAATAGCAGCAAAGTCAATCGCAAATAGAATCCAGCCTACTCTTCCAAAACTTATTAATAACGATCAGACAGGATTTATTAAAGGTAGATTTATCGGCGAAAACATACGACTGATCGACAGTATTATTAATTACACCAATGACCAAAGCATCCCGGGCTTGATTTTGCTTCTAGATTTCGAAAAAGCCTTTGACACACTCGAATGGTCTTTCGTTGAAAAAACGTTGCAACACTATGGCTTTGGCCCTTCCATTCAAAAATGGATACAAACTCTTTACTGTGATATCGAAAGTGGCGTAATGAACAACGGATGGATGAGCGAATGTTTTAAAATTGAGAGAGGCGTGCGGCAAGGCTGCCCTCTTTCTCCATATTTATTTGTCCTTTCCGTCGAAGTTTTAGCTAGCGCAATCCGAAGTGACCAACATATTAAAGGAATTTCAGTCAACCAAAAAGAAATCAAATTAAGCCAATATGCTGACGACACGACATTAATCCTTGACGGCTCAAAAGACGCGCTTGAAACTTCGCTCGATGTTATCGGAAAATTTAGCAAGATTTCTGGTCTCAGACTCAATAATAAAAAAACCGAAGCATTGTGGATAGGTTCAAAAGCAAGAAGCCAAGACATTATGTTTCCCGAGAAAGGTTTCAGATGGCAGCATTTAAAAATCAAAACATTAGGCGTGTGGCTCTCAATAGAACCCGAATTAACGGTAAAGCTGAACTTTAACGAAAAAAAAGAGAAAGTTCGAAATTTACTTAGAAACTGGCAGTACCGAAGGCTAAGCTTACTTGGAAAAATCGCTATATTAAAGAGCCTAATTGCTTCACAGCTTGTTCATGTTCTTTCCCCTCTCCCAACAAACCACCAGGCTATCAAAGAACTGAATGGAGCTTTCTATCATTTCCTCTGGGACGGGAAACCCGATAAAATTAAAAGAAACATTATGATTAACGATTACAGTAATGGTGGGCTTAAAATGATTGACCTTTTCTCATTTAATAAATCTTTGAAAACTATTTGGATTAAAAAATATCTTGACAAAACAAACTTAGGAAAATGGAAACTTTTCTTTGAACGAGAACTTGGAAGATATGGCGGAGAAGCTGTTTTTCTTGGAAATTTAAACAAAACAGATATCAAGCATCACTTCTCATCTACCAATATCTTCATTAATGAAATTCTGATGATCTGGTCCGAGGTTAATTACACTGACAATATCTCCTCCTTACAACATTATCAATCACAGCCTCTCTGGAATAATTCTCTTATCAGAATAGACAGCAAACCCATCTATTTTCGAGAATGGCTTGCAAATGGAATATCGACCATTAGGTCTCTCATGAAAGACGCAAACAAACCTCTCTCCTATGAAGAATTTCAGAATAAATACGGACTCAAAGCCTGCCCTTTAGCATTCGGGGGGATTATTGCCACGCTGAAGAATCTAAGAAAACGTTTCAAAGAAAACATAGATAGCCCCGAAAAAGATGAGATTGAACCATTCATTAAAATTTTCCTCAAGGCAAAAAAACCCAGCAACTTAACGTACAAAATTCTAGTTGCAACTAAAAGCGAAGCACCGGAAACTTCTCAGGCGAAATGGCACGAAGATTGCGACTTGGAAAAAGGTGAATTTGACTGGAAAAGAGCTTTTCAATCTACAAAGATTTGCACAAAAAGTACCAAACTAATAATATTTCAATTTAAATTTCTTCATCGACGTCTACCTACAAACTCCTTTTTGTATAAAATTAACGTCAAAGACAGTGACCGCTGTTCCTTTTGTGAAAAGGAAACAGAAACTTTGCTCCACCTTTTTTGGCATTGCAACCAGACCACTCGTTTTTGGGAAAGCTTTTTTAAATGGCTTCAGACATCCCTATGTACGCAAAAAGGGAATAAATTAGACATGACCATTGCTCTCGGCCTAAAGCCAGACACCTCAAATGCAAAGTTGCAAATTAATTTTTCTTGTCTGATGAGCAGATATTGTATCTGGGTCTGTAAATTAAAAAACGAAATCCCTAATCTTTCGCACTTCTTGCATCTCATGAACAAAAGCTATGAAATTGAAAAAAATGATCCTAATTCTTCATCAGAGAAATGGAAACCTCTCCTCGGCCACCTTTCAAATTAAAAATCTATATAAAAAAAACTGAATCAAATTTAACTTTTCAGTCCTGGTTTGACCCTGTTAGTAGTAATTTTTTTCTTCCGATCTCCTTAATTATACAATATTACTCTCCTAAAAAATATTTGTTTTAAATGCTACGGGGACTATTTTCTATAGGGTATAAGATAGGCTAGTGTTTGTAAGTTCTTTTTTTCTTTTATTTCTAATAAGGTTAACTTACATTGTATTGTAACTGTAGTTCGTAATGTATTGTTAGAAGTTAGTTTTGTGCAAATAATATCTGTAAGTAGTGTAATAATAACACTGTTAATGTAATGTTTGTAAATGTGTGAGCAATCAATAAAAAAAAAAAAAAAAAAAAAAAAAAAAAAAGAATGCCACTTAATGAGTTTTTGAATGACTCAATAAACCACAGAAATGTGTGGTATATTTCTTAAGTATTATATAAGCGAATTTAGCGCAGAAAAGTTTTCACTCCTCCTGGTCAACTTAAAACGCCAGCTCCCTTCCCGGGGGGTAGGGGTGGAGAAGGGCAATTAATTTTGTTGCACTCCCAGATATATATGGCAGCTCCCATGCTGTCTTGAATATTTTCTCTCTCTCTTTTTCTTTTTATTTTTCACATAAAGTGACGGGAACAATTCGTTAGTCCTAATTTCCTTTCCAGAAAGAAAAAAAAAGGAAAAAAGATACTTGAACTTTTTACAGAGAACTACATGTATCTCCATATGACGGCAAGTAGATCCAATACCAAAACAATGTTCGCCTTTGAATTAAAATCCATTGTAGAGCTTGTTAAGGGTAGTAGATTCCTTAGCTGACGGATATGTGCGTACTGACAATACCGTGTGGCACTAAGTTTTTGCGGGTTCTAATTTTTGCGGTTTTTTTCGCGACCCGCAAAAGGAAGTCCCCACAAAAAAAAATACTGCAAATATTTTTCCGTAGAGATTATATACTAAAATACTGGTTTGTAGGAGAAAATGCCATAGATAACTCGGTGGATAATACGTCAGGTGGTACTCTAGTTACTGTCGATTCATTGTAGTGTAATATGTCTTACGTTCCCGCGTTGTTTAATCTACATTGCGATTGCAATGTACTCAATCTCTTCCAATCGCAAAAACTAGTTCCCGCAAAACACAAAAAACACGCCAATCCCCAAAATTAAACTCCCGCAAAAATTTAGTGCCACACGGTAATCAACACCTTTCAGGGTGGTTTCCAAAAAGTCTCAGGACTACGTTTTCGGAAGTTCTTTTTTTTTTTCTTACACGCCATCTTTGTTTACCTGTTTACATTCCGGTTTATTGTTCATTAAAAGGTTCACGCTTCCCCCCCCCCCCCCCCCCTGCCAGAAAACTGGGAAACTAAATTTTCATGCACAGACGAGTCATTACAGGCCAGCTGTTCGGAGACACCAGGGAGTAGACTAGGGAAGTAAGTGGGGGCAAAACAAGTTCATCTTTCAACTTGAAAATAAAAACTGCTCCCTTTACAATATGTCAGTTAACTGCCTGAAATAATTCAAACCTTTCTGAGAGCAGTAAACATCATCTTGTAGTCTAATTTCTTACGTTTAATTTATTTTCTTTGTTCTATTTTCTTTTGTATAACTGTAAGTGATAACCCCATGCATACTGATCAGAGACCTTCGGGTGTAGCCAAACTTGTCGAACATCAGCGTTCGAAGTTCCGCTCTAGCATGTAAATAATGGTGACAATGTTTTTGTCTTTCCCTTATTCCAGATGTCAGGGTCTCAAAATAGCTAACTTTTTGTGCGCTTATTCTCACAGTTAGCCACTGGTGTTCTTGGGATGTATTTTCAAGAATCGATATACGTCATTTACTAAGTAGTTCCCCGTGTAATCCACGAACTTTTACACTAATATTAAGCAATCAGTTCATCATTGCTTCAGAAGGAATCATGGCAAAAAGGATGATACCCGGCGTTTTCCTACAGGAGCGAGAGACGCCGTTATACCCAGATTATTAAGATCTCAGAAATTGGGTAAGACCGATTTTCGCCCTTTTGACAGCACAATCGAACCTAACCTCTCGCTTGAAATGAAACTCACACGTCAAAAGCTCACCATCAAACTCGTTGTACTACTTACGTGAGGAGAGCCTGGGGGAAACGTCTTATTGTGAAGTTCTGCCAGAACTGTCTTAAATGCGGAGCTGCCCACTTTGGCAATGGCACAGTACATGATCTTGAATTTGTCATCAACGAGTATATTCTGCAAACCGCCAAGTTTCTCCTGGAATTTATGCGTAAGACAATAATCTCTCATAATCCTCTTCGCATTGAACTGCCTTAGTTCAGCCTCTGAAATGACACATAATTACAGTTGTAAGTGAGTAGTTTCTGGTACCACTAGGGATGGGATTCATGGGCCTTAGCTGCAGCTGTGGCCAAGGACAGGGACAACTGGAAGCAACTCATTTCTGGACCTATCCCACAGCTGGGGGGAAGAAACTAAACTAAACTTAACTAAACTAACGAGTGATTGAAATCCCGCTCAATCTGGTCCTATCTCCCGTTTGTAAAGACGCATGTCTGGTGGAATGTGGAAGGAGGGGTGGGGAGATTACTCTATAACAAAGGGTACCAAATTAAACAAAGTTGACTCCTCCACGTTCTAATAAATTAACGAAGCAATCAGGGGAAGACATTCTCGACTTTCTTTCTTACTACTCCATCTGTTCAACATATCACTAAATTTTTTAAGTGGTTTCCAAGGAACTGCATCTGTACCATTGAAACGTAGGCCTTCAATTTAAGTAAAGCCGATAATCTCGAAATCTACCCAGACGCTTTGTAACGAAACTTCGGCATTTGAAGTATGTGGATGGTAGGGGGTCATCAGTTCCACTAATGAAAAATTGGTGGACCTTTTGCCACCTACGCAATCCAGACTGCTGCGGAACAGAGGCCATCCTTATACGGAACGTTTCAAACGTTGCCTCATAAATTCATGTTTTTTTTAGTATGTTTAGTAGGAAAGCCAGGAGTCTCTTGGCTTTCCAGGAAAGCGCGGCGACTATTGGCTTTCCACGCGTTCCAGGAAAGCCAAGAGACTCCGCACTTTCCGGGCTTTCCAAGATTCCACTGTCTCCTGGAAAGCCAGGAATGTTTCTCCCAAGAGCCTGGGAAAGCCTGGAAAGCCAGGAAGAAATGCTCTACGCTTTCCTGGCTTTCCCCTATGTGTAAAAAAGCGCGGAAAGCCAGGAATGATTCCCAGCTTTCCAGGATTCTGCGGTTTTTTGGCAAGCATGGGATACCAACATGAAAAGCGTGGAAAAAGTGGAAAGCCAGGAATAAGTACTCCACCTTTCCTGGCTTTTCCCTTAATGTGCAAAAAAACGCGGAAAGCCAGGAATGATTCCTAGCTTTCCGGGCTTTCCAGGATTCCACGATTTTTTGGAAAGCATGGAATACCAACCCGAAAAGTCTGGAAAAGCATGGAGAGCCAGGAATAAATACTCCATGCTTTCCTGGCTTTTCCTTATGTACAAAAAAGCGCGATAAGCCTGGAATCCACTCCCAGCTTTCCAGGATGCCACGGTTTCTTGGAAAGCGCAGAATTTTATACCCGAAAAGCCTGGAAGAGCATAATTTCCTGGCTTTTCCCTGTATGCAAAAATCACAGAAACGTTTAGCACACAAACCCTAAAGGCCTGCAAAAGAATAGGGCTTTTCAGGCTTTTGTGCTTTTCTAATGCTTAAATAGAATGAAATAGTTTGGCCTAATTGCGTGTATTTGCACATAAAATATAGTGGTAAATGATTGCTATTCGATCCTTTTCTCAGGGTTTCTCAAGAATTTAAGCTCAAACAGCTATATTTAATAAAAAAATCAAACTAAAAACGTTGTAGAAAAACCCAAGTGTAATATGTACTTTGTCTTGATTTACAATGAAAGATGTTTTTCAAAAATAAATTACGGTAATAAATCAAGATTTGACTACATAAATGTGCATAAACTATTATTTTCCCCAGAAGAGCAATAAATTCATTTCACTGTGAAAACAAAGTGTTTTGATGTTCCACTTCAGTCAATGTGATCAATACATATTGCACATGATGGACTAACAGTTAAATGTAAAATTCAAGAAAAAAGTAGTTTGTTGCATCAGTTTAAGTATGAACAGGTGACAACTGACATGACCTTCAATAGGTCTCAAATATGTGGGGTAGGTGAACTTTTGAGCACAAATGAGTTTGGCTTACTTAGCTAATATCGACTCATGATTTGCAGTGAGTGAAAGCTCTCAACGTTATCCCTCGCTAGCTTATTCTTCTTTTCTATCATACCAATGATGCAGGTTATCAAAATTCAAATATGTGAATGATCATATCCATTGCATGTTTTGCCCAGGTCATGTTTTTGCGTGATTTATGTTTATGCTTGATGCAATCTTGTACACAATGACATACATACAACCCAAGCAATTCTCTCAACTGGGTAAATGGCATTTTCATTAACTAATAATTATAACAGTTTGATATATAATATTAAATCTGATATATGCTGCCTACCGCTTTCTTGTAACTAAAAGGGTGACTTAAGTTTCTGGTTTCATTATGAAGCCTGATCAACATTCTGTTCTCAGTGCTCTCTACTCTTGGAATTATAGAGAAATGTTTACTTCTGCAGTCTTCTGATCATCACAGTCTTTGATAGATGAACTGGACTGAGCACTTGCACAACCCCATACCTAGCAGAAGACAGGGATCTTTTCTTTTGAAACATAAATCCCTACATGTTAAAGAAGAAAATCAACAATTTTCATTAAATTCAACTTGATTTGTCAGGTACATGGGAAACAATGACCTGATGTGCTTGCAATTAAAAAAATAAAATCATGATTATAGTGATGCGGCCATGGCCTGTCAACAGCTAGCTTGGGGAAAACTGTGGGTGATAAACTATTTTAATAGTTTATCAAAGAGAAAGGCAGCCAAAATTGTATTTGAAACCCAGGGTCTGAGGGAGAACAGAAGTTGCTGCAATTTTTAAGCACAAAGCCAAAAAGGGCCTTTTTTGATAACAGCCTTTTTGGGAGCTGATGAGGTTTTGACCCTCAGGTACAACACCATTTGTCACAGTCATACTGCTAAAGCAGAGGGAACTAACAATGTTTTATCCCTTTCAGTCCCAGAGCCAGTTATGGAGACATTTAAAGTGGTTCTAACTTTTGAGTCTGAAGAAGAAATCGTATGGTGCGACCATTCAAATGAAACCTCTTTAGCATTACTTTATATGGAATTTCTGACATATCTTGAACTGCTTGAATTCTCATTCTGGTCACTCTGAGGATGAAATCGTATGGTGTGACCATTCAAATGAAACCTCTTTAGCATTACTTTATATGGAATTTCTGACATATCTTGAACTGCTTGAATTCTCATTCTGGTCACTCTGAGGATGAAATCGTATGGTGTGACCATTAAAATGAAACCTCTTTAGCAGTACTTTGTATGGAATTTCGGACTTGTCTTGAACTGCTTGAATTCTTATTCTTGTCACTCTTGCGAGTAAAACAGTAAACTATTTATCCGTACTACTCGAATTTGCGATTGGAAGCTGGGTTTTTAACCTTTTTCAACGATCGGATTCGTTCGTAGAAAATTGAATAGCTTGTTCTACACCTGAACTGATCCTTCATTCATAATACACAATCATAATCATAATCAGTTCTTGCAGCAAGGAATGTTGAAGTCCCAATTTGTACTAACTTAACTTAACTTGTACTTAACTTTGTCTGATTTCTTTTGGGTGGTGTACCACATGTACAGTGACAGAGACCAAATAATGTGTTCTCAGACACCATGCAAGAATTTTCAAGCTTTTGCAAATGGCGAGTTCTGTGTTCTATGTTCAGTTTTATTAATATTCTAAGCTACAGTACCAAATAGCCAGTGCAAGAAAGGCAATCATCTTAGAACTCATTTATTTGATTCCCGTTTTTCGTCATATGGCATTAAATTTCTCTTCATATAGCTTTGAAGTGAGTGCATGAAACATATCCAAGGATCGGTCAGAATGCATGTAACAAGCCCCAGCTTCTTCGTCGGTTTCCTTATGACAAGCTAGCATCATTGACACACTAATATTTTAAAACCAGAAAAGAAGCTCAAAATGGAGTTTCAGTCGGTACGTTTAGAACTCGTTTTAATAAAGTAAGAAGGGACGAGAAATGAAAAACCATGGTTAGAAACGCCTTAATACCCTCGTTTATGGTGTTTTCAATGGTAAACGTCTAAGAGACATACCTTTGTAATATCCATGTAAGCCTTAGTTAAGTTAAAAAGTAGAAAAATTATTCTCCAAAGGTCTTCCAAAGGCAGAAGTAGACCGTATTTATTCGAAAGAGCGCCGCCTTCGAATAAGCACCGCCCCCGAATAAGCGCCGCATTTGGGAGCAAAAATGTTAATAAGCGCCGCCCCCGAATAAGCGCTGCATCCATCCAACAATAATGCGGCACTTATTGAATTTTGACGTGGCTAATGCTGAAATGCTAATACAGCTGATATTGTTATTGCTGTTCTTGTTATTTATTTGGATGTGGAAAGGGATTTAGACCCTTAAAACTAACTTTTTCATTGCGTCCTTCCTATGCTATTGTTATGAACAAAACAAAGGTTAAGAATGATACATCTGTGTTATTCGCAAGTAGGCAGCTTTAAATAAGCGCCGCCCCGAATAAGCGCCGCCCTCAAATGAGCATCGCACCGACGAGTCAAAAAATTTAATAAGCGCCGCGGCGTTCTCTCGAGTAAATACGGTACCAATTCTTTTCTCTCTCGACTCACTCTGTACGGGTCAGTTCTATCTTGGTTGTGACTGGCCAATGAGAGTGGCAAGCGGCGAAAACGGCGGGAAGCTGGCTACCTCTGCTCCAGTCTCTTTTCGTCCGGGCGTTAAGCAGGCAGCCATTTTGTTTGATGATTGTGAGATCAAGCTGATCTTTGGGGATCTTGTAAATTTTTGTTCATCTGAGCAGTGTATAGAACTGGTTAATCTGCCCTAGAAAGAACTGGTCGTGAGGGAAAAACATGAAGGATAAAAAAATCGTCTCTCACATGGGCTGAGCTTGAGAGCAAGGTGAATGTCAATGGTCCTGCGTTTTGTAAGTGAACTCCAGCGAACTTCCAGATTGTTAGTGTTTTAAAACATTGCTGAACCGCCCAATCGACCCAGTACCGTAGTTGTTTTTGAACAAGACAAGTAAGTAGCTGGAAAGAACGATACCAAAGGTGAGTACATGTATCAACAGTGCTACAGACACATGTCAGAAACATGTTTTTAACCACTGATTTTGTTTTTCGTTTTTACCTTTCCACGAATCATGAGAGGCATAAGCCGGATTAGGAAAATAAATCCCCGCTGTTTAGGTATTTTTTAAAACCTAAATCTCAGTAGGAGCTACAACAAGAACCACCCTATATTAAAAAGCAGAAGAGAAACCTCAATCTAGAGAAAGGTGTCAATGCCTACTTAATCTGAGCACGTTTTTTTCGGCCATATTCTGCTTACATGTCCTCTACTAAAGGCCGGATATTAATCTTGCGCGCAAGTTTTTAGTTCGCATGCAAGGAAATTATTGAACTGTTAAGAGCAGGCAAACTAATGTCCTGGTCCATCCGTTAAATCCAGGTAAATTTTACCCAAGGCGTTAAAGGGAGATTGTCACGGATTGGTATGCGCCAAAAACACCCACTTCCAGTCATGCCGATTGACTTCAAAACATTTGACCACTCTCTTGTTTGCTCTTTTGGGGGAATCGAATATTCGTTTTTGCCCAGCGTTTCTGCGTTTTCTACCACGACTGCCACCACTTGTCCACGCCATTTTAAATGTGGCTCTTCAAACTTAAAAGGCTGCCTGAATTTTCCAATTTTCGATTCCAGTAACTGCCGCATTTGCTTATGTGATGGTGTCCCTTTAATGCGCCGATCAATTCGAGACTTCATACCCCCTGGGCAACCCCCCCGGGCATTTCACTTTTGAACATTGGCTCCTTCAAATTCTCACTCCCCGGGCCAAAATTGTGTTCAAATGCCCTACCCTCAAGAGCAAATGCTGCCAAAAATCAAACATTTTCAAAGTATTGTGGCAACAGCTCAAAAATCAATTCCGCTCATATTCTTATGTTAGGCAGACCTTAATGTGAAACAAATCACTGCATAGTTCGTTTAGCTGAATATCGATTTATTCTCAAGAAAATCGATATTAACGGAATCCGCTCAAAATACCGCTTTTGAAGGTTAAAATTTAAGGCAAATCTCGAAGCTTCGCGTGACAAAATGAAGCATTCCAGAGCAATAAAAACTAACCAAACTTGTAGAACGATGTTTAAATATACGTCAAAAGCAATTTCAGCAATTTCTGCTCATTTATTTACGAGCTCTAATTAAATTTATCTGACATACTTTTGACTAGATAAAAAGTATATCAAGTTTAACCCCTAAAAAAAGTATGTGGTACCGAATACTATTCGTCAAGAATCTAGATTTCAAGAGGAGAAGGGATGTTCTTTTGCCTCCTAAAAGGATTTTTTGGGGAAATTTATTGACGTGATGTTACAGAATTTAAAGTTGGAAAAAATGAGTTGATTCAAGCGATCAGAAAAGTCAGCTTATTAACTCAGTGTACACATACACAAACAACTTCACGTTTACCGCAGGTTTTGATCAGCCAACAACCGATTTTAACACAAAATCCTCTAACCGTCATGTTGCTGTATCACAGATGAGAGCTGTGGTCCTTGTTCATGATAAAATTCAAGCAAACTGCAAGGAAACTTGACAGGATATCGCAACTTGCCATGCCGTTTCACCGAACATCCGCCGTTTTTGATGTGAGGATTCTCTTTTCCTATTTTCGTTAGAAAACAGGCTTAAGGTGTTGTACAAAAGATGCCTTTCCTTTGAAACTAGCTCTGAACTGAACAGCGAAACAAGAAGTCGTTAATACAAAAACATCTGTTACGTGCTTTGGGTGATGCCGCTAATTAATTCAGTCAGAACGAGTTTTAGGTTGTTTACCATTTACAAGGGCAAACCGGTTGATCTACGGTTTATGCAAATGGTAAGGAAAGCCCTCCCGAATGGGAAATTCCGTTCGAGATAAGCATGTACCATTTGTGCGATTCGCTCTAATTTACATAGAGTCTGGAACTAGTCTGAAAATTGGCGTTAAGGTCTTGGAACTGGTAGAAAAAAGTAAATGGAACACAATTTTCCCTTTGGATATTCCGGTTGGGAATATTGGAGTACCTCTGAAGACGTTCCGTTTATTTCGGAAATTTTCCGGTCGGGCGAACCAAAATAGTCTTTCCATTTACATTCCAACCGAAATTTCCGGATTTTTTCGGTAAATGGTAAACACTCTTAGTGAAATCGACAACTGCATGCATGTACCCGCGGTAACGAAATTTTGGGTACATCGGGTGACTTTGGGGATTAAGGTTAAATTGTTTTTTCAAATAAGCTATTCTTGTCATCCTACGTTTATTAATTTAAGGACTGAGCGATGATTCTCAGTAGATTGGTTTCAGATGAGCACTTAAAACTGCGTGAAACTGAAAAAAAAACGTACGTTGGTTGCGTGACATTAACCCTAGAGCTTTTTCCTGGTGGGCAGGGCGAAGGGATTTAAAAAATATATTCTCTGTTGGTTTTCCAAGAGGTAGCACAGTTAATGAACTATGGCTGGATTAAAATACAAAGTTGGACATGAAAATCTCCTTTTCGGCCTGAGAATGTTTTCTTTCTTTTTGTTTAGGGTGGGGCGGGGTTTGGGCTAAAGGTGTTTGAAAAGACGTTTAAGAGAATACTAAATCGACTGACTGTAAGTGCCCGGGTGAAAGTGATAGTATAAGTAAACGATTCTTGGCATTAAAGGATTTTCAAATAAAGCGGAGCTTTTCCATCTCTTGTTTCAGAACTCACCTAACCCCACCTTTAACGTATCAATTATGCAGAAGTGAAACCTTTTGCTTTACAACATCACACAACATTCAAGCCAGCCACCTGCATGTGATAAAGCTTTGTTCAGTAATTATTAAGGCGGATCGGAAAGGAATTTGCAGGTTCTTGATTTTCCGAAAACTGGATTTCACAGACCCAAAAGGCTCCGATTAGAAATACTTAGTCCGTGCCTGCACTCTTTCCTCGTGCGTTTTAATATTCTTTAAAGGCATCTTGAGGTGACTTGGACATCTAAGTCACCCTCATATCAAGGTCTTCGAACACCTTTAAGAGTAAGCGGGTCGCTGTAAAATGACAGTTTTGAGGACTTAATTTCTAATCAAGGCTCGCTTGGAATTATTATCTTGGAATTATCTTTCCGTTTTGCTTAACCGACCAACCGACCGACCGACCCACTTCTGCAAGGATGGGTGCGATGGGTGGAGGGGGGGGGGGTGGTTGGTAACCTACGTAAGGGGAAACCTTTTCATGTTGGGAGATTAAGAGTTCAAACTTCCCCCTTCTCTTAGCCTTCAACCCCGGCTGCACCCTCATTTTGTTGGCTCACGCTCTTTGCGTTTTTCGTTTGCAAACTTTATGCCTCGGCCAAACTCATTCAACATTGTTGAACAAGGTGGGCAAGCAAATTCAGTACTTTTGATCACACCTGAGAACATAGAAAAAGTTGAATCAATATTACAGAGCATCATTGCACAGGGTGGCACACCTGAGAACAAAAGAAAAGTCGGCAAAATTGTGAAACATCATTAAGCTGGGAGGCCAAACTTGTTTTAAAAACTCAACAGCGTTGATCGGTGTTGAATAGAACGTTGAACACCCCAGTTAACCGTTTTGTAGTTTTCTTCACTGTTGGAAGCTTTTAAAAAAGACTGCACGCACTACAGTGTCAGTCGAGTAGAGTCGTTTTTCGCTGGTGCCTGTTGAGCATCGAAAGCGGAAAACCCAAGACTCATAAAAAGTCATCCAAGTTAAGCCCGAAGTTGGTCGTATTTTCTGCCACAGGACAAAGCTCTTAACAATCTTGCAGATCATTAAATTTATTCCCTGAGAACCAGTACGAGTTTTGATTTCTTTTTAATGTCTATTCTCCGTAAATAAGTGTTTGTGCGTTAAATGCACACTAGCACGTAAATACGAACAAGAACCAGGTAAAAATAAAAGAGGTTTAAGGTATCACCACTGCCTTATTTGAAAGTCTTTGAATGCCAGGAATCGATACAATCAGTCGATTCAGTGTTCTATCAAACTTCTTTCCCGAAACCTATAGCCCCAGCCCCTCCCCACCCTCACCCCAACAAAACGAAAAAAGAATTTTAAGACCGAACAGGAAATTTTCATGCCTGACTTTGTATTTTAATCTAGCCATAGTATATAATATAGCGTTCATTAACTGTGCGACTTCTTGGAAAACCAACAGAGAATATATTTTTAAAACCCCGTTTGCCCTGCCCATCAGGTAAAAGCTCAGTCTAGGGTATGTCACGCAACCAACGTGCGCTTTTTTCAGTTGCACAGATTTCAAAGTACTCATCGAACCCAATCTACTGAGAATTTTCGCTCAGTCATTAAAGTAGTAAACGTAAGAAGACAGAATTAGCTTATTTGAAAAAAATTAAACCTTATTCCCCAAAGTCACCCGATGCACCCAAAATTTCGTTACCGCGATACATGCGTGCAGTAGTCGATTTCACTAAAACTCGTTCTAAATTAATTAGCGGTATCACCCAAAACAGGTAACAGATGTTTTTGTATTAACGACTTCTTGTTTCGCTGTTCAGTTCAGAGCTAGTTTGACTGAAAGGAAAGACATGTTATGTACAACACCTTAAGCCTGCTTTCCAACGAAAATAGGAAAAGAGAATCCTCACATCAAAAACGGCGGATGTTCGGTGAAACGGCATGGCAAGTTGCGATATCCTGTCAAGGTTCCTTGTAGTTTGCTTGAATTTTATCATGAACAAGGACCACAGCTCTCATCTGTGATACAGCAACATGAAGGTTAGAGGATTTTGTGTTAAAATCAGTTGTTGGCTGATCAAAACCTGCGGTAAACGTGAAGTTGTTTGTGTATGTGTACATTGAGTTAATTAGGCTGACTTTTCTGATCGCTTGAATCAACACATTTTGTCCAACTTTAAAATTCTGTAACATCGCGTCAATAAATTTCCCAGAAAAATCCTTTTAGGAGGCAAAAGAACATCCCTTCTCCTCTTGAAATCCAGATTCTTGACGAATAATATTCGGTACCACATACTTTTTTTAGGGGTTAAACTTGATATACTTTTTATCTAGTCAAAAGTATGTCGGATAAAATTAATTAGAGCTCGTAAATAAATGAGCAGAAATTGCTGAAATTGCTTTTGACGTATATTTAAACATCGTTCTACAAGTTTAATTAGTTTTTATTGCTCTGGAATGCTTCATTTTGTCACGCGAAGCTTCAAGATTTGCCTTAAATTTTAAGCTTCAAAAGCGGTATTTTGAGCGAATTCCGTTAATATCGATTTTCTTGAAAATAAATCGATATTCAGCCAAACGAACTATGCAATGATTTGTTTCACATTAAGGTCTACCTAACAGTAGTAATGTATGTCCGTATGGAGAAAATGGAGGCTTCTGATTGGTCGGTGACGTCATGACCGGAACGGGAAGTCACGTGATCTGATGGGTCGGTGACGTCATGACCGGAACCGGAAGTCACGTGTTTTTAAGAGGGGGAAACCGCTGACCAGTTGGAAAAAGGGATCGCAGGCTCATGCAACCGGAAGTCACGTGATTTGGAAGGGGAAACCGCTGACCAGTTGGAAAAAGGGATGGTGGGCTCAAGGGGAAGTAAACCCGCTGAGAAAACGCGGGCTCAAAGTCCAAAGTCCAATTGGAGCAGCGAGGGCGGTCCTTGACTGAAAAACAACAACAAGAAAATAAAAAAAATAATTTATTGTCATACTTTTTTTTCACAATAAGGGTTCCATGATGACTTTGAGTTCTTCTTTGATGTGAGTGTTCCTTTGAGTTCCTTTTAACAGACGACAATTCGTTAATGTTCAATAGAGGGTCCCCACCATTGTTTTTGACATCGAGTTATTCTTCGCCACTGGTTGTTGTCACGGATCCATTGTTGTAGTTGACGTTGATATGCTCGATTTCTCATTAAAGGTATGGCAAAGGAACTGTAGAATGGGGGTGGTGGTGGTGGTGCCAAATGTTCTCGATCACACTGTTCACATTCGATGATCTTGTTGGGGCAACGTTTCTCACTGGTATCCATAAGGGTAGGTCTGGAAAGTGATAGGATCCACGACTCTTTTATCGTACACCAATTGGTAACGTTTGTATTCGGGGAAGGTGTACAGTTGGTAGTGTTTGGGATCGCGCACAATTTGGTATGATTTGACCACTTGGGTTTGGCGTGGACGTAGAAGGGGCTTCTGGATTTCGTCCAGGACATTCTGACGCATGATGTTGTAATTCAATTGGGTTTTGCCTTCGCTGTTAAGGCGGAACCCCCTCACCTTGCACTCGACGTGACCCTTCTGGGTTTGGTATCCATAGTTCTTGGGACCCCCTGAGACAAATTCCACAATGAAATCGTCAGAGTCCAATTCACTCGTAAACTCGCCGAGGTAATCGCCCAAGACCGGGGTTGCTTGATTCTCCTCTGTCCAATAGATGACGGAGTCCGTGTCGTAGTAGAGGACACGTTCCCCTAGCTGTTCCAGGGCTGCATACAGTCGGAGCCGGGCCCAACAGGTAGTGAAACACGCCACGAAGATATTGAGGTTAGGTGAGACAGGGATGTCTTCGTCTTGGTACTGGTAATGTACCTCCACTAAGTTGTCATTGATAACTGATACGTGACGTACCTCCAACGTACTGGTATCTAGAAAACGGTGGAAGGCTTGAGGGTCGTCAAACGTTTGGACTTGGGTCTTGTTCAGACGTTGTCCAAACTTGCCCCACATGGAATTGAGCATCATTTTAGCGAGGGTACGCAACCCCGGATTCTTTTTGATGTTGGCATACTCCAATTGAATGCCTTCATGCTCGAAGTACTCTCGAAGGTATTGCTGACGTTTGGTTTCGTCGTCACCGACCCAGGATGGCCACCCGCTGGCTTCTTGCTTGATCTTCAACCAGGTGTTCACATAGTCCTGAAAGAGGCCCTCACACGTCTCGTCAAAATGCCAGACCTCATAGATGTACTGGATGTCGTACCCCAAGTCCACCGCTTTAGATAATTCGGGGCTACACCATGTTCCAGTCAAGGCTCGCTGTTCGTCGGTGTGCACACATTCTGCGCATCTCTGTAAGGGTCGTTTGGGCATCTCTTGTTCCACACAGGCAGCACAGAGAGGAAAAAGGAGTTTGGACTCATGACGGTAAGGGAGGACAGGATGGTAGAGATGACGTGGCGGCAGGACTTTGCATTGGACGAGACCAAAGTACTGACGGATGTCGGTGTCACCCGGATTGAAGATGAAACGAGGATGTCCTTTGGGGTAGACACAGGTCTTGTTCACCCAGGGGTACAAGGAGGTCACATCAATGTAATGTATTTGTTGACTGGGTGTCACGTGATGGTACAGTTTGACGGCATTGGTACGACCCCCGCAGAAAGCGTCACGGGGGTTCAAAGGGTCTGTCAACTCAAGGGTCCCCAGGTACGTTCGGATGTCCAAGGAGGTGTCTTTGAGACGGGACCAATCACATTCCCACATTTCCACGACAGTGAAGCCTTGCTCTTTAAATTGTTGGATCCTTTGCTGGGTGGTCTCGTAGACATCTTGCATGGTTCGATCATAGTGACGTAGATGGCTTTCGTGACGAATGGGGAAACAGCGACGACACCCATGCCAGAAACACCCGTGAAATTCGTAGATGGTGTTGGTACTGGCATCGAAACCATCGACATGGAAGTTAGTGCCAGGGATGCAATACTCGCCGGCATTACGGGCATGTTGAACGGTGTGTTGTTGTTGGGTACACCAGGTTAACCATTCCAGGGCCACTTTGGAGTAGTTGATGCGATTGCGCCATCCTCGGACGGGTTCACTGGCAATACTGTTGGGGATCATGCGATTCATGCGTAAATCGCGGTTACAGGCAGAGGCAATGGTGATGTGGTCGAAGGGGTTGAAGCCCGTGAGCGTTTCAAACAACCGTTTGAATGTCAAGCAACCTTCTTTCAAGAGACGTACATCCGATTGGCAGTACTTAACCAGTTCTTTCTTGAAGTCAAAGACTTTGTCGCGTTGCTCTTGATGCCAGGTTTCCAAGGCTTGCTTGCCTTCGGGGGACATGGTTTCAGGCATGTAGTAATCAAGGGCCGGGATGGGTCCTACGTAGTTTTGATGGTCTGGATGATTGAACTTGTGGGGGAAGTACCCTTTGCGGAGTTCTGTCAATCCAAAGGTTTTGGGAAACGCGGACAGAGGCATCTGGAAGAAACTCAATGAGTCGATGAAGCGGATACGATCGTGTTGGACTTGCAAGAGTTTACACCCGTTCCGGAGCTGCTCGACGATCCTATTGTCGCCATAATATTGATGAATGATAAAGTAACTATCGTACCCTTGGAAGTTATGGGCCAACACATTAACTTGGCGGGTATCATGGAGCGTCAAGGTATCCAACCATTCCAGAAAATCTCGGACGCAATGCTCACCTACGAACTCAACGGGACGATCGTCGTCTTCGGTTTCGGCCACGACGAGGTTAGCGATGTGTTGTTCTTGGGGTGCATGGCTTCAATATCAAAGAAGACATGAAGGGGTGGTATGCTGTCCTCCTCATCGTCTTCCTCCTCCTCGGGTGTGGCATCCACCCTACGTTTGGCGCGAGGCCCTCCAGACCGTTTCCTCTTTCTTTTCTTGTCTTGAGTGGCTATTTGAATAAAACAACGATGAGTTGCGCCGTCCACGTACTCATGACAGCAGGGGCAATCAATGTAGCCACATTGATGGTTGTCAATGTGGCGAGCAGGAAGTAGAATGAGACATTGAGCACAGCGACGGCACCGAAAGCAGACGGAGGAGTCTAGGTTGGTCACGGGTTTGCCGGCGTGGTCCTTGACCAGATGCATTTGGAAACAGGTGTCTCCAAAAAAGTCCCGATGACATTGTTGACAACGTTGAGTGGCTTTCTGGCCTCGAGGGTACGCCTCCAGGAAATCAGGGCACTCTTTTTGGCAACAGGCTCCGCACAACTTTTTCTTGGTGCATCGATGCTTTCCCTCATTTTCATAGGGTTTCCAACAATGGGCACAGACGTAACTGGATCCGAAAAAGCCTGGCAACTTGGTAATGACATCATAATGGCCTTTCTCGTGCAACAGGATCAATTGTTTGTCTTGAAGGGGACCAAAGGTGGTGATGTGAAAAGAACGGTCGGCATCCACCAACAGGATCTGGTAACCGGCCAGGGAAGGAGTGGTACTGAATTGGGTCAAGGCATCGTAGCCACAAGGGCCGAGGGGCACCTTGGCCTCGTCATGGAGGGCCAGAGCTAGGGTTCTCTGGATTTGACTTCCTTTGCGAATTGAATGCCATTTCGGGTGTTGGTCCACTTTGGCTTTGGCGGTGACGAGGGCTCTGGCACAACAGAGTTCATCCCTGTTTTGAATATGGATAATGGAACGTTTCTTGGGTATTAAATTTCGTAGAGGTTGATGTCCGGGTTTCTCCTGGCGTCGGCTGCCGGTTCCTTGAGGGGCATGATGGACTTGAGTAATGGAGACTTGAAAGGAGTCGTCCATTTCAAATTGTTCGTTGCTGTTGAGGGCTTGGGCTAAACGTTGGAATAAGGCCTCGACACGGTCGCCGCCTTGGCGCCATTCTCCTGCACGTAATCCCCAGCCCTGAAAATTATTATGGAGTCTGTTGGAGGCGATGGTAAAGTACAGGCGATCTTGATCGTGGAGGGGAGGTGTGGTGGTGGTCAACACTTGATTCACCGCGCGACGTAACCCCTCTTCTAGAGCTCGAGTCATGCTCTGATTGGGAATGAAATTCCCCCTTTGGTGTAACTGGGTGTTGAAATGACGTTCACGCACTCCCAGACGGTTGCTCAAACGATCGACATAGGGTTGGAGTTCAAACTCGAAGACACCCTCCGCATTGGCATCCAAACCTCCCCCAGTTTGTTGAAGAAGATGGGTTTGAAACGCACGTTGGCGTTCGAAGCGATCCAAGGCCTCTTCACAAATCTCATCACTGTCCGGCATGTCTTCGGTACATAACATAGGTCCCACACAGGAAGTTGTCTCTTCTGGCTCTGAATCGGACATCTCTAGTCCAAGCAAGGACATGACCTCTCGTCTAGCGAGGCCACTGGGCCCCGCTTCGTCTTGGCGAGAGGACATGATCAGATGAACTTATTGGAGATCGGGGCTCTGTTTTTATAGAGAACCAAAAGGTCACGTGGGAGGGGAAGGAGCCAATCACTAAACGAGGGGGTGCCCTAGGGAGGGGTGGGACGAGGTGGGGGGACCCCCCTCCCCCCTCTCTAGTTAGGGTCCATGGTGCATCACGGGAACGAATGAGAGACTATAAAACAGATCGCACCTCGAGGTGAGTCATCCCAAGATGGCCTCTTGTCAAGACCAATTACTCATAGAGTTTGAAGAATTCGAAGGGGATCTCGAGGTGGAGGACATCTTGAAGAAAGTCAAGGTGGAGTTGGTGCTCGACCCAAGTGTCGTGGAGTTTGGTGAGAAGTTAAAGCGAAGAGAGCGGGGACCATGCAAGTCGTGGAACCCCCCTGACTGGGATGACCTTTCGTTTTTGCAGGACTTATTGAAAGACATGTCACCCGACGATTGGGAGCAGGTCATGGACGATGTCGAGGACTTTGATTTGGAGGCATTGGTGCCCCCTGATGGCATTGTTCATGACATGTCACCCGACGAGGGCGTGGATTTGATGTACGATTTGGTGTCTTAACCCTCGTCTCAGTATTTTGGCAGAACATTGAACTTGACAACTCGTGAATCAAATGAGACATTTTCATTTTTTATTACTCAACATGGTATGGTTTGCCATTAAATTTACAATTTTAAACGTTTCTTGGCTTGCATGATTTTCTTGACCACCCGTTCCGTCTTGTTTTTCTTGCCGGGTAAGCGATCAATGGCTTGGATCATCTTGGTATCGGCTTTCCATTTATCTTGCAAATTCTTAGCACGGCTGTAATCAATGTCGTGTTGCTTAGCAATCTGGTCCAAGCGATTGATGCCGGGATCCCCACGTTTCAGGCGTTTAACCAAATGGGTGCCAGGTCCCATGTACTGATAACCGGGCCAATGAAATTCCTTCCCCGTTTTCGCAATCCATTTTTGTACATCCAAGGCCCCTCCTCGTTGGGGGCGTTTCCGTTTGATACCCCTTCTCCTCTTGGTGGGCATGTTTTAGTCACTGTCGTAATCCAATCGACGTCGTAACTTTTTGCCACGAGCCCAATCTTCCCAACCGGGTAAAGGTTTCAATCGTTCCACTTCACGAGCGGGTCCTTTGCCTTTGCGACTCTCGGCTAACTTTTTTTCCAAGGTCTTGCGCTGTTCTCGAATGACTTCTAAACGCGACCGGGTATCCCCTCGACTGGTGGATGGGCTCCCTTTCTTGACAATCTTACTGGTTGTGGCTGCTCCTTTGCCTTTCTTGGTTGCAGGGGTAATGGGTGGTTTGGGGGTCGACGGGCTGCCTTTTATCATGCGCTTCAACCATTGTTCCACAGGTCCCGTCACCAAATCCCCGGCTTCTTCTTCTTCTTCGCCTGGTGGACCACCCGGGGCACCCGCGGCACCAACCCCCACCCCACCAGGAAATTGACGAATGCGTTTGGTTAACTTGATTAATTCTTGACTCAACGGTTTGGTTTGAGCATTAACCAGGGCGGGAGGTAATTGGGGATTGGCTAATAACACATGTTTTTTGGCGGCGAGCGTGGCGGCTTTGTTCAACAAGGCATTTTCGGTGAGTTCTCCTTTGTAATATTGAATGAGTTGTTCCAAGTCCTTTTGGGGAATCATGTACACCTCGTCCATGTTCGTTGACTACAGTCGGAGCAAAGTTCCCCGTCTTCCTGGTCACGGCAACTCTTACAAAGACGGGCCCTCAAGATGTGTTGGTACTCTCGATACAACAGGTGATATTTATGCTTCCAATAATGACACTCGTCTTTCCACTGGTCGGTGGCCCGATTGGCCTCTTGTAATAGAGTCATCCACGTAGGGAGGGTTAACGAACACATTGACATAACACCTCGTGAAGTCCTTGAAACAATCCGCTTCCTTTTTGTCGGACTAACCACTGACGACGTTTTTTGACGGAATGTCGACGACGTCCCAAATCACGGAGTACCTTTTTATAGGGTTGAAGTTTAGCCAGCATGGGTGGGGTGACGGGAATCTTGTTTTTTAAAAAGTTCAACACCAGTTCACTCACAGCATTGATTTGATCGGCATTGGCATGTTGTAACAACTCTTGACGTTTGGAACCATTGGCTTCTTGTAACATGGATCGTAAAAACGGGAATTGACGTCGAAGACGTTGCATCCTTTATCGATGACGACGACGATACCGTTGATTGGCTTTTTGAATCGTGCGTTTTATACGTTTATCCGTTTCCAAGGCCGCAGCTTTCCCCAATCCTACCATAGCGGGCACCAATAGATTTAAAAAACCGCCTCGTTGACGACGGCGTCGTCTTCTCCTCCTCACCATGGTTGACCCGTCAATAGACGTTGAAGGGCTTTGTCTTGTTTGATCACGTCTCGCGTCTCTTTATAACCTTGACGGGTATTGCGTTTGAAATCTTGCCACCAACCCCCACCTCGTTGTCGTCGGTAATGTTGTACATTATCGGTAATGCCTTTCAAGGCTTGACCCCCTAATTTGCCTAAAGCCAGTCCAAACCCAGGGGCGGGACCTGATAGAAACATACTCATGCCATGGGCAATTTTATCCACCAAACGGGGTTTGCGACGCATTAAAGCCCCTCCTCGTTGTTTCCTTTTTCTGCGTCGTCGTCGTCGTCGTTGGACGGCCATGGTTCTAAGAGTGTGGGACTAGGAGGGAGCGGCTTTTTATGGATCCAATACTCTTTAGGTCTCAAGGGACGAGGACATCCGTCTACATAGCATAGGGCTTCCAAGGGTTGGTACACAAAATGACCATGGTAATCTTGGAGACATCGTTTGGGTAACGGAGGGGTGAAATCCACAATGGTATCATCCAAGGTTTGCATCTTGATTAAAAATCGTTCCAGATCCTCCAAGGGAATACCCCGCACATGGGTTTTCAATTCGGTCAAGGCTTTGGCATAGGTGGTAAACGCAAACCGACTCATGGTCACTTTAAATCGGTATTGTTTAAAATCATTCCATCCTTTGAGCACGGTGCCCACCGCTGCCAAACACGCTACCAATGTACTGTTTTCCAAAAGGGGACCCGCAATCATACCGGCAGCCATCAGGAGTAAGGCCAACCCATTGAACAAGGCATTGATACACCTGTAATGATTCAACATTTTTCGATAACACCACCATTGTTGATGATAAAAGGCATACAAGGAATCCATCCGTTGTAATAATTCTGGGGGGAAGGGAAGACCATGCTGTTTTGATCCATTCAATAACGACACGACGGTTTTCATCCTCAGGGCGAAACACGGGACGACGAGGTTTGTACGCTCGGTGCTCCTCCTTGTTTATAACTGGTGACAATGCTATTGGTCATGGTGACATTAGCAATTTCACGTCCTTGGGCCAACTGTTCTTGATCTTGTAACAGCATCCGTAAACGTCGTTGTAAATCCGCTTGACGCAAGGTACGAGGGGGTGGAGTCCGAGATCCTCGAGGAGTGGAGGGACTGGAGGAAGGTGTCCTAGGTGAACCGGGGAAAAGTCGTCGTCGTCTACCACGTCGGCCACCACGTCGTCCACCACGTCGGCCACCTCCACCGCCACCACCACCACCACCACCTCCACCACCTCCTCCACCACCAGCACCACCAGCACCACCACCAGCACCACCACCACCACCACCACCACCACCACCACCACCACCAGCACCACCACGTCCGCCACCTCTAGTCCTAGGACCACGACGTCCCCCACGTCCATTTCCACTTCCCCCTGCACCCGCTGCTGTTCGAGCACCCGCTGCTGTTCGAGCATCCGCTGCCAAGGGTACGCTAGGAGGAGTCGCAGGGGTTAGACCAGAAGACTCCGGGGTGGTGTGGGGGCTTTGGAATGAGGCTGAATGGGATGCTCGACTTCCTACCCCCGCGGGGGAAGAGGCCTGTACAGCGGGCGCACCATCCAGATCGGGCCAGCTCGCGATGACGTCGGCAGGGGGGATGGATTGCATAAACTCATAGAGGGGATCAGGGTGCATTTCCTCCATGGCCGCGTCGAGAAGGCCTTGGTCTCCCGAGATATACAAATCTTGCCAGGCCCTTGGGGACATTTGATTACTGCTGGCCGCTCCCACCCCCGCAGGGGACACGGTATCGTACGATTGCGGAGGTTGACGGTCATCATCGGCCATGGTTTGCTTTTCTCTTTTTACCTGTTCCAAGGGGCTCCCTTTATAGTCGTTTTTGATAGGTGCGAGTCCATCCTTCGTCTTTTAACAGGTGACTCAACACCCGTTGTTGATCGGACGAGGCCGGGTGTAAATCCAAGACCAAATACCCATACGGTCGTGTCGTGGCTTGATGAAACGTCTCCAACGTGTCTTTCCACGTGGTCGGAAACGATTGCAGCATGACATTGCGTACCCCTAATTGATCTCGAGGGTTCTTGAACGCCACGATGTAATGGGCATTGCGGGATATACTTTTCGCATAGCGACCCACGGGAAACATGTCTTGGCACAAGTATAGGACCGTCACCCCTTGATGATGCGAATGTTTGGTGAATAAATCCAACACGCGTTTATCATGGCTGCCTTCATCCATTAAATCATCCAAGACCAGGACCCCCTGTCCTTCAGGAAACCATTGCACTAAGGCCTCATGATCGGGAATCCCTTCGTGAAACACCACCCCACGATCTTGCATGCCTTGAAATCGATCTTGCCAGGCCCCATAACAATAATGCCTTTGGGTCGGTGGGGTTTCAAACAACTCCGGGTTGTCTACCAAGAGTTTTTCCGTAAACACGGTTTTGCCACATCCCGAAGGACCCACCACCAAGATAGAGGAAGGCGTATGAAAACGAAACGGTTTCCCCGTTTGCATGATGACGAACTACCCCTTAGAAAAAAAAAAGGCACCTTTTTATTGGAATCGGTGGGACTCGAACCCACGCACGACCCAATCCCTATCTGAATCAAAGGTCCAAAGGCTCTACCCACTGAGCTACGACTCCGACACCACTTTTTTCCAACAAATTTTATTTAAGCATTACATTGATGATACGGATGACAACAAAGTTGATACCATCTGGCTTCTTGGCCTACAATCAATTGTTGAAGGCGTTGACCCGCTTGATGGTCATTACTAACATAATCATGATCCGAAAACTCATTTAAAAACGCTTGCAAGGTCCGTCCACGGGCTTTGGCTTTCAAATACAACAAGGCGTAATCACCACAACTCTTGCTTGTAATGGCTTGGAGGGACTTGCCATTGGTCACTACATACTTCCAATGTTGGACAATCCAATCTCGTAACGGGGTAGCTTGCACGTACGTGTCCATGGGCAAAGCATAACTGTCCAGGACTTCACACACCTTTCCATCCGTCCACACCGCTAACCAATGTTGTCCCGGTTGATCGTGTGGGTCGGTATTCACAATGTACCCTTGAGGGGTAGTCTTGACGGGACTCTTGGGTAAACGATCACAGGCCACCGTCCCGTAAAAGACCGGGTTCAATTGGGGGTCGTCTCGGGCTAAATAATCCAATTGCACATTATTCAAGGCCACATGTTCCATCTTCAGTGCTGGTAAATGTTATACAACACGGCTCCGTTCCTGTCAATCTCCAGCAAATTCTCAAATTCTCCATACACGAGTACGGTTATATTGACACCGGGGGCAGCTCCAAATTCCAACACCAGTTGTAAATCACCCGTTTGCTTGGGGTTGAGGTTTTGACTGTCAGCACATCCATTGGCCACATTGTCAAACATGAACAAGGTACAATTTTTCCTGTGGCCCCAATCTTCTAGTTCCACCATATTGCCTTTCTTTTTACACCAGGCACCACTGGCTTGCAGAAAACGGAAGTATCCTAGATTATCTCGGGTGCCATTGTTGTGCACTAACTGGAGGGTTTCATAAGGGTATTCTTCTCCTCTGACAATCTGTTTAATGGAGGTCAGACCAAATTTCTGGAAACAGAAAGGATCTCGGGTCACATCTCCATTGAAGGCACGGCTGTCCAGTAACCCCACAATCAATCGGTCAGGTATTCTGTTTTGAAACAGGTTCGGGATATCAAAGCGGACCAGGTTGTTTTGCATGCTGAAAGTCCGGATTTCACTGCGGACGGTCGGGTAAGCTGCCACTTGGCCTTCATTGTGTCTTTTGCTAGATATACTCTGGTAGATGGCGTCATTCAAACGCAGTTGACAGAGATGAAACCGTAGTTTCACATCCCCTTCTAGTAATCGGCCAGCTAGACCCACTCCATTCAAAAACAAGCTGGGGCTGTTGAAATGAAATTTCATCTTGATTTCTATGCCAGGCACCAACAGTTTGCCAGTATGAAACACTTCCAAGTGCGGGGTAAACACTAGACTGTGGGTGACACCTGCAGCATACTTGGCGGTTTCGGCTACCATGGCGGCCAAGGCTGCTTTGTGATGGGCGGGGAGATCCCGGTAGTCATTATGTGGTGCTGCACTGTTGGTATTGTTGTCCGTCCATTGGGGTGGGAAATCCACTTGATTGAACCAGCCTTGGGGTCCTAACACGGTCTTGCCATCTTCTCGGTCATAATTCAACAAGGTTTCCAGGTAAGCTTTGTAATGATAGGTGTCGGATTGTGGACTGATCAACGTGCCATTCAACTGCAAGTCAATTTGTTTGATGATGGAATGGGCCAAATTATTGACGGGCCACAATTTCTCCGCGGCCACCAAGTTCCCGTTATCGTCCTTTTTCAAACTCAATTCCATGGTAAAGTAACTGCGTCCCAAATCCACAAAATCGTCTAACCCTGGAATGATGAATTCCATGGGATTGATACCCGTGGTGGTGGGTTGGATGGTGACCATGCGATAGGCATTGATGCTAATGTCGGTCGGTGGCACCTTGAAAATCCGTAAGGCAGGGTTGACGGTCCCTTCGGAACGCTCGTGAGCCGGGGCGGTTTGTGTACTCACGTCAGGCATGTTTAACGTCGTCGAGTGGTACCCCGTCGTCGTCGTGAGGGGTTTTTATAGCGTCGTCGTCGGGCTAAACGTTGTCTCAAATCAAACCCGGGGACTCTCATCACCTCGGGACTTAACCATCCACCACGTTGTCCTCTCCTGAGTTTCCAAAACGGATACAGTCCACCCCATTGAGACAACCCTCGATCACTACGAATCCGTCGAGGTCGTGAATGCACGGGTTCCATTAGACTCCCAAAATATCACGTGCACGTTTGGTTTGTTTGGGAAACAAAGCACTAGCCACACGCACGGCGTCTTTCACGTTCTTCTGATTCAAGGCTTTCTTGGCTTGTTTGGTGATTTCTTTTTTGATGACTTGTTCGGCTTTGCGTTTAACACCGCGTGTTAACCCTGCATTCAATCCTCTCTTGATATTACTAGGCAATTTTAAAGGATTTCGCGTGCTTTTAAGGCCTTGGAACCCACCACGCATGACCTCCCTCATCAACCCACTGCCATGTTGATCATACCACTCGTCGGTTCGAAATCGTGTCAAACTTCCCCCTCGCATGGTTGTCTTCTTTGCTCTTTCACCAAGGTCTATGCTTCACGTCACCCCGTTTGTCTTTTTATACCGTCATCGGCCTTTCTTTTTCTTCCGAGTGGTCGCTGCTTCGATGGCTTTTTTACCACCGTAGCCCGCCGCACCACCCACTGCTCCCAACGCGGCGGCTTTCCCCACAGCCATCAAGGCTGGCACGAGAGCGGCCAGAGGCAAGAGACCGCCTCGTTGCCTTCTTCTTCTTCGACGTGCTCTTGTCTTGGGCATCTTTGACTGACCATCCCCCTTTTTTTCCCTTTTTATGCCTTTTTGAAGTGCAAGGTGACCAGGGTGTTGCCTTGGCCAAACCTGACCAACTTATCCTCGGTGCCAAACGTTTCGGTGACTTGCATTTGAATGATTTCCACCACTTCATTACGAAGCGGTAGGTAATGAATGTGCAACGGTTCAAAGTACATGGTACCTCTGCCTTCCCGCTTGTAATGGATTTCTCGCAACAAATCGGTCACGCGATTGCCGACCATCATACTGCCTGCCACGTCCGAGTACACGTGCAACGATCGCGAGGGATCTCCCACCACGGAACGAAACGCCACATTCAAGTTGGTGAAACGCCACCCACAACTCATACTCAATCGTAAATGATCCGGTATAAACGAACGCACCGTCCAAAAGACCGGGTTGTGTTGATCGTCGTCCACATCGTTCCAATCGTTGTCAACGGGTTTTGTCATGTTGGGGATTTGATCCCCCATGAAGTCTTGTTGTAAGTTGGGTCCCAAAATCAACCCACTGCTAATTTTACGTAACCATCCCATCTTGACAGCCAACTTGGTGTAGATGTACAGGGCGGGCGTGTCGGTTTTGCAATGACAGACATTGGTGTTGTCAATGATGAGATCGTCGCCTTCCCAACGAAACTTGACGTATCTGTGTTTGCCTTGATCATTGGTAAACCGACCTCCTTGAATCGCCGTTTCCTTGCGTCGTTGTTCCAAGTGAGCAATGGCGGCTTTCATGAAACTCACCCCATCCACCACCCAATCCAAATGTTGAATGTCATTGATGAGGGTTTGTGCGCTATCTCTTCGCCCGACCGTTTCCCCGTCTTTTCCACCCGGTTTGGGATAGGTTTGGTCCCAGGTCGTCGATAGGATGTACCCATCTTTTTGCACCAACTCGTACAAATTGACGTGCGTATCCGGTAGGGAAATGGCACTCAACCCCACTTGCCATCCACCTCCTTGTAACCGTAACGGTTGAGGTAAACGAATCTTGAAGGAATTGGCTTGGTTGTTGGGAAATTCACGTCGGTTGGCATGACTCGGTAACGTCACGTAGAACGACATTTTCTCTTCTTCTTCTTCACACTACCACTTCCCTTTTAAAGTGGAGAGTCAGGAGGGCATGGCCTTCACCAAATTTCACCAGATCCCCATTGGTTTCGGCCATCTGGGTTTCGACGATTTCCACCACTTCGTTGCGTACTGGGATATATTGAATATGCCGAGGTTCAAAGTGGGTGGTGTTTTGAGGCTGGTACTTGATTTCTCGTAAGAGATCGGTGATACGACCCCCTACCATGCTGCTGGTGCCTACATCACAATACACATGCAAAGGACGCGTGGAGGGAAATTCCAACGAGGGACGAAAGGTCTGGTTCACATTCACAAACCGCCAAGGACACGATAGACTCAATTTCAGATAATCCCCCTCCACTTTCCAAAAGATGGGGTTGTTGGCGGCATCGCGGACATCCGTAGGGGTGGGAATGGTGGAAATGCCTTGAAATTCTTGCAGGAGATTCGGACCCAATCGATACTGGCCGGGGGACACTTGTTCAATCCATCCCATTCTCAGGGCCAAGGATCTGCCCCATGACACGTGCGCTACTTGTCGTTTGTAATCCACATTGGTCGTATTCAATAACAAATCCCCTTCGGACGTCCATTCAAACGTCGGGTATAATTTAACGCCATTGTCCTCTGTCCATTTGTTTTTGGGTTCGGTTTGTTTGGCACGGCTTTGCTCGTAACGGTACACCAGTTGATGAAAAAAGTGCGATCCCGTCGACGAGGCCAATTCCTTTCTCATATCTCGCCCGTAGACAGTGAGTTCGCGACGTTGATGCCACCATCGATCGTTGCCTTGATCGTCTTGGGAATACACCCGTTCGTGCCATCGTACGTACAACAGAGGATGGGAATCGCCCACGCCTCCTTCTTCCGCTATCACGGGAATGGTGGGTAAGGATAAACTCACCATGCCTACCATCCATCCTCGTCCCATAAATCGAATGGGTTTAGGCAATCGGTTTCTGAAATGATGACTCTTGTTCCCAGGAAACTCTTTGGTACTCGCATGACTCATCAACGTCACGTAAAACGAAGAGTTGGGCACCAACGTCATTGTTTAGTCACGTCGTCTTTTGGGTGGGCTTGTCTCTTTAGTCTTCAGTTGTCGTTTGGGTGGGCTTTTCCTCTGGGGTGGTTGGAGAGACGTGACGTCTTGACTACGAATCCAACTATTGTACTTGTCGGGCCACCCTTTCCACTTGACCAACCAACGATCTTTTTGTCGCTTAAGTACCTTTTCAATGCGAAACACCTCGGATACATGGACTTTTTGTAAATCCTCTTCATAAAACGTACCTTGGACGGGGGTATCATCCCATTCGTGAATCTTATACGTGGGCACGGATCCCGGGATCACACGATGCACCACAAACACTTCTTCGGTCCAACCGGGTAAATAGCCTTTTTCAAAGGTACGATGAATCTTATTGAGACGTACACGATCTCCGACTTTGAATTTAGGTTTTTTCTGGTCTTTCAACCGTTGGGCATACAATCGTTTCCACACCGCTTCTTCGTTGTCCCATGTCACGTCTTGAGGGGCCATACCAATACTTCGATGCCGGGTGGCATTATACCCCTGCACCAACTCGGGTAAGACATCGTCAAATTTCAACGTGTTGGCCGCGGTGAAATAACGGTACAACCGTTCTTTCAAGGTGCGGTTAAATCGTTCCACCACACTGGCTTTCGCATCCCCTTCCGTCGAAAAATGTTGAATCCCTTGCTTGTCAAGCCATCGTTGAAAAATCCGGTTATAAAATTCTTTCCCTCGATCCGTTTGCAATCGATTCGGGTGACGTCCTTTCAAAATCTTGTCAAAGGCATGGACCAACGCCACCCCGGTTTTGTCTTTCAACGGTTGTACCCACGCGTACTTGGACAACACATCCAAGACCGTCAACAAGTATCGTATACCCCGATTATACTTGGCCAAGGGTTGCACTTCCACTAAATCCGCGACCCATTGATCATCTAATCCTCCTACGATCACGGGGACCGTGGGAAAACGACGACGTCGGGGTTTATGTAACGTATAGGCCAAATCCCGTTCCAAGACCCGTTGAGCTTTTTTCAAAGGGAGACGATGGGCTTTAGCAAATCGTTGCACCCCTCCTAAACTGCCGGGGGCTCGAGGATCGTGGTACCTATTCAACCATGATGGGGAGACCTTTTTCTTTCGAGGGGCCATACGTTTTGGCATTCACCCCATAAGGTCGATATGGTAGGGACCGTGTGGGGATGCGCCTTTTGAATGATTCGATACCATCGCCATGCCTCTGGGTGAGCTTTTAACCATAAGACAAACACCACCCATCGATATAGGTTACGGTCCACATGGGTTTCTTCAAAGAGGTGGAGAGGATGCGTGTCCTCGGGACAAGGGGGTATGGGGATTTGGGTGCCGGGTTGATGATCATATAAGACTTGACAAAGGGTTTGATGACATTGCCATTGCCCCAGGGACAAGACAGAATCCCATGCATCACACACAGACTCCATGGTGACATTGATAAAAAATTTTATTCGTTCTCTCATTTTAAAAGAGACCTAGACGGCCGTAACTGACGGTCTCTAGACCTTTCTGCCAGTTCTCCACACTGTCACTGTACTTGGGGGGTGGTGGAGCTGGGGCTACCATCATTTCTTGACGGTTCTTGAGCTCTTGAATTTCTCGTAACAATTGTTTCTCATAGTCTGTCAGGGGTCGTTCTCGTTCCACGTCCTCTTTCCTTCTGACTGGAGGGCCAGGGATGTCATAGCCCCTCTTGGGATATCCTTGAGCATCACGGGTGGGTGGTTCAGCTTGTTGGTCGGCTTTTTTGGGAGGGTTGTCATGAAACCACGTCCAGTACTTGGGACCCAAGGGTTGATCGGCCCATCGGAAGAAGCCACACGTTTTCTTGGAACAAGTCAGAAACAACCGATCGGGGTTCTGGGTCGAATGACTCTGTTGAAGCGTAGCGGGTTCACGGCAAAAGCATTGTAAACCACCCCACATGTCCAACACTTCTACATGAGGTTGACTATACACGGCTTTCATATACTCCAGAACTTTATCTTGACCACAAAACAGCAAACACGGTTGCATGGGACATTTCACATACTTCCATCCCTTTTGAGATTCTCGGGCCTCCAAACGCACCTCATGGTAAGGACATACCATAGTGTCCACTGAACTGGGAGGATCATACACGGTCGTCAAGGTGAATTGAGGTGAGGGGGGTGATTGCTCCACCATGTCATTCAATTCTTTCATCATATCTTCCACCGCAGCTCGGGTGTCTTCCACCACGTCGCACACCACAGGATCACAGTCCACGGGCGTCATATGTTGAATGCTCTTCTTCTTCTTCTTCCCCTCTGGGGGATGGGTTGATTTTCTCTTCCGATCGACAGACATCGTACTCAAGGTTGATGTCACCCCTACCGACCATGCCTTTTTATACCTTAGACCCTTGACTGTCATTGGTCAGCTTATCCTACCCATATAAGGACTTGTTATCTTCCCATTGGTCAGCTTGTTCAATCCAAATAAGGACCTCTTGTCTTCCCATTGGTCCGTTGTCCCTATTTAAGACGGTCCCTTGGTCACTAGATCTTCATTCTCAAAAGCCATGCCCCCAGACATTGACATGATCGGAGAACAAGATCTCGGTGCCTTGGAACTGCAAGTGGGTCATGGCCATGTGGTCTACACAGGGGGAGCCAAAGGTACGGATGCCCTCGTGGAACAACATGCCAAACACTTTGGAATGCAACTAGAAGTCCTGGTCCCCCCGAACCATCCACGAGCCACTTTCATCACCCCTTCTACCGTGGAAGTCCTGATGCTGGCCAACCCCCATCTTCACCAGGCGGCTGAGAAACTAGGCAAACAGATGCCCAGTCATTTTTACACCTTGCAATTGCTGCAACGCAATTATCAATTGGCCAAAAAAGCCCATACCATCTATGCCTTTGGCATCTTGGAACCGGATCATAAACGCGTGAAAGGAGGCACTGGTTGGACTGTGCAATTGGCTATGGATCAAGGCAAACCCGTCTACCTGTTTGATATACCCAGTCAATCATGGTACCGCTCGGACCATTACTACCAAGTCAATGAGAATGCCGCCACCCTGGTCACTGGCAGTCAATTTGTCCCTTGGGGACCTAAAAAGCCCACCCTTCATCAAAGCAGTGCTATCGTGGGATCCCGGGATGTGGACGAGAAAACCCGAGCCGAAATTCAAGCCTTATTCAACCGCACCTTCTGTCTACCCGAGAACATTGATCAATTACGCATGGAACTGGAAGACTTTCATTTGTAATTTCTTAGTTTTTATTTTTCAATCTGTACATAGCTTTTCTTTTAGTTTTTAGTTTTTTCCAATTGTACATAGCTTTTCTTTTAGTTTTTCAAATTGTAGATAGCTTTTTTCAATTGTACATAGGAGCGCCCCACCCCGCGTTGCAAAGAACACAGACCACCCTTTGTAAAAAACATCAACTCTTTTTTTTATTTAAAATAAAAAAGTTCACAACCCTGACGTCATGTCCGTTGACTTTTTCTGGAGAGTTGAAGGGTAATGATGGTACTGCCTTGTTTGAAAGGAGCCGGCTGTCCATTCGCTGTTTGAATGTCAATGGCAATGCTGTCAAAGATGGTTTTGCCAAGAGGAAAATACATCCGTTGCGTGGTATCAAGCTGATGATCGGTATTGCCAGCATCAATGGCACGTAAAAAACCTTTTTCTTGATTTCCAACCACGCTGTCAATGACGAGATCCGTGTAAATCATGAGTTGTTGTCGTCCTTGTTGCGGTTTGACGGTTTGGGTGGTGGGAAATGGTTGTCGACTGAGATTAGGACCCAAGAACAACTCATACTCGAAATCGGGGTGGGTAAAGCTGACAGAGACGATGCCATGCGGTGGATATTTGTTGACAGGCCCTATGGTGGGTGTCCATTTGTGGCGATCGTCGTAATCCACGATATGTTTCACCAGATAATTTTTTTCTTGGACAATTCTCTGCGTTGGCGTTCCATCTTTGACAAGTCCCATCAGGCTGGCCAATTTCCATTCCATTTCAAATTGCATGTTGGCTGGTATGAGTACATACAACGAATCTAATTCGGAGGCGATGCCGGCATTGGTGATTTTCACGTAGGGTTGAGCCAGGTTAAGAGCGGCTAGTTGTTGTCGTTTCCCTAGATCGTCCACGTCCATTTTGGCTATATCCATCATGACTTCCATGTGTTGTTTTTCTATTTCGTAAGCGATGGCAATCCATGCCTCTTTCAAATTGTGGTAATACCCTGGCGGTAAATGGATTTGTTTGGTCACTTGAATGGGAGCCGTTCCATCAGCACGTTTTGGTATGTATCTGATATCTGTTTTCATCCAATGTTTTTGACTATCTTCTTGCGTCCAATTCTGCTTGGTTTGATCTCCCAATTGTTGATAAAAAGCCGGGTGTGAGATATGAACCAAGGCCCCTTCCCAATCATCTTCCACCAAATAATGTGAATGAGGAAGTCTGACAGTAAATTTTTGATTCGTGCCTTGTGCTTGATCACTGATAAGGGTGATGTAAAAACTCATGGTCACAATCACCACCTAACCCCTCTGGTTACCTTTTTATACCTGCCCCCGATGCTCAAATTGGACTGTGGACTTTGAGCCCGCGTTCCTCAGCAGTTTTGCTCCATCCTGAGCCCGCGATCCTTTTTTTCCCACTGGTCAGCGGTTTCCCACCCTAGCCAGAGGCCTATTCTGATACGTCATGTAAGCGTCACGAAATGTCCTCTCTTTTCTTTCCTCTGAGCCCACGTGCTCCAGGATTTAATTAATGATTCGCTTTCCTCTATAAAAAAACAACCACGTCATGTCCGTTGACTTTTTCTGGAGAGTTGAGATGAAACTATTTTTTTTGTGTCGCCTCAAAAAAAAAAAAAAAAAAATTTGAAAACCGAAGCGGTTCTGTTTAGCTCGCAATGTTTTCCCATTCCCCGCGTTGTTGTGAAACTCTGCTTCTGATCGGCTGATACTTTGACCATGGCCTTGGACCTTGACCATGGCCTGACTGGGACTGACCAATCACAACCAAATGACGTCACACTGTTTAGCTATATAAGCAGCAAAATTACCCCCGAACTTTCTTTTTTTCAAGATGGAGGAAGGTCAGGGAGACTTACGACAGTTTTTTCACAGATTTATTCATCGCTTTACCCCAGCAACCCTCGGCTTTACAAACAAAACGATGACAGCTAAGATTTCAGCGAAAAATGTGGGAGATTTTTATCTGTAGAAGCCGCCGAATGGATGTTTTGAAAACAGCGAAAGCTTAACACGAGGTAAGTGTTGTGTTTTGCTGCCGGCTAAAAATATTGAAGTGTTTAGCCTGTTTTTCCCACAACGACGAACTTTTCGATTAAAAAACAGTGTGTCTTATAATACTCGTTTACTAGTTTTGTTTTTCGAAATGAAACTAATTTTTTGTCGCCTCGAAAAAAAAATTGAAAACCGAAGCGGTTCTGTTTAGCTCGCAATGTTTTCCCATTTCCCGCGTTGTTGTGAAAAAATCCTTTTCTACCCGAAAGACTATTTGATTTATTTTTACTCACTCTCTGTATTTCTTTTTTCCACAGTCCAACGATGTGCTGACTGTAACGCGGTGAGACAAACGAGATGACAACTCGTATTTTCGCCGAGAAGAAAGCGAGCGGCTTGTTGAAAACAACAAGCAAACCTCCACGCAAAGTAAGCATCCTTTTTTTTCTGACTGTCAGCTAAAAAAAAAATATATAGATTTAGCCAAGCCTAAAAGCGGAACTCCATATCTACCGGTTACCATCGGTCGCCTATAAATTAGGTACTTGACCTCGTTAATTACTGTATAGTTTTATTAAGCGTATCATTTTAGTATAAACTTAGAGTTATAATTCTGTTTCGTGATTCAAGCAAATCTAGTTTATCTATTTGTGCTTTCACTTTAAGTTCGCTAGGCAAATTCATTTAATCGTTGATCGGCATTTTTCATTTGTTTTGATTGCTGTTATTTTATTTGTCGCTTTGTATTTTGTAATTGGAGACGCGTGTTCGCTTCGAAACTACTAGAAATTCTCTTTTGGTTTTGTTTACAGATTATTGCACAGTGTTGCACACATTTGACACATTTTGTCGTAAATTCAATCTGTTTACTGTGAATAAATTTAATTCTGTTTTACAACTGTCAATTGGAAAGCTATGTTCTTCTAATTCTGTTTGGCGACCGGATACGCTTCATTCATTTTAAGTTCGCTAGGCAAATTCATTTAATCGTTGATCGGCATTTTTCATTTGTTTTGATTGCTGTTATTTTATTTGTCGCTTTGTATTTTGTAATTGGAGACGCGTGTTCGCTTCGAAACTACTAGAAATTCTCTTTTGGTTTTGTTTACAGATTATTGCACAGTGTTGCACACATTTGACACATTTTGTCGTAAATTCAATCTGTTTACTGTGAATAAATTTAATTCTGTTTTACAACTGTCAATTGGAAAGCTATGTTCTTCTAATTCTGTTTGGCAAACGGATACGCTTCATTCGTTTTAAAATACAAAGGTCATGCTTTAGGTCAGAATTATTTGTTCGCAAATTATTACTTTTCTGATCAACTTATACTCTTTCCCAGGGCGCGTGTTCCTTCCCAGGACATTGAACTTTGGACTCCGTGCCGCTGCCTGGCTTGCATAGTTCGTCATTGTGCCCTCGTCCTCTACCAGGTGCCTCTCTTCATGGAATCATGCCTCCAGACATCGTCGCAAGCCACCATATCCAGTTTAGACTTTGGACTCATTTTTGTTTTCTCACTTGTTGTGAAAAAGTTTGACAATAAAGTATTTATTATTTTTTTTATGTTGTTTCGCCATGCTTCCCCCTTGTGACATGGAACTCTCATCCTCTGCAAGCCACATTAAAATATTTTCTTTCCCAAATGCCTTTTGCTTGATGTGCCATATCAAACCCATATCTGGGTCACCCCCGTTCCCAACATTGGACTTTGGACTTTGAGCCCACGTTTTCTCAGCGGGTTTACTTCCCCTTGAGCCCACGATCCCTTTTTCCTACTCGCCAGCGGTTTCCCCTTCCAAATCACGTGACTTCCGGTTGCATGAGCCCGCCATCCCTTTTTCCAACTGATCAGCGGTTTCCCCTTCCAAATCACGTGACTTCCGGTTGCATGAGCCTGCGATCCCTTTTTCCAACTGGTCAGCGGTTTCCCCCTCTTAAAAACACGTGACTTCCGGTTCCGGTCATGACGTCACCGACCCATCAGATCACGTGACTTCCGGTTCCGGTCATGACGTCACCGACCAATCAGAAGCCTCCATTTTCTCCATACGGACATACATTACTACTCCTAACATAAGAATATGAGCGGATTTGATTCTTGAGCTTTTGCCACCAAATGTTTGACCGTTGGTAACATTCGCCCTTAAGTGCCAGGTTTGATTGTCAGATACCCCTCCCAAAGAACAAAATGTTTTTAGTAGGAATAATACAAAGCCATTTTGAATTTATTCTGGGGTATGGCTTTTAATACAAATTTCACCTTTATACGGCATTGCAGTCGCCTTTACTGAATGTTCCGGTCGTTTTAGAGTGATTCAGGTCAATAGCTCCAAACGATGCTAAATATGTAGTCATGAAGCTTGTGTATTAAGGTACTATATAAAAGTGATTAATACGAGGATCATGGTATAACATAATTCTTGTGACTTTATATGATGTTGCCCTTCTTACCACTGATAGTGTTTAGCTTGAGGTGGCAAAAATTAACACTGACAACTTTAGTACTGCAACGACACTGTGGATCTTTTTCGTTTCCACGTTAACGCCATGTAACAAAGCAATTACTATAGTTATCACTAAATGGAACTTTTTAACGGTGATTGGCAATTGAAACTACAAAATCTATAAATTATTAATACTAAACAGACTGTACTTTTCATAAATACAATGTACCTTCAAAAATACTGCAGAGCTTGTTAAGAGTGGCTATCCGTAACTTTCACCTAGGACCATGCAAGATAGAAAAATCGAAAATTGCCAAACTTTGTCGCAATAAAGGTCTTCCCAAAACATTTATAAAATTATAAGTTTCAGTTTATTTCCGTTAATATATATTTCGGTTAATATATTAGTAGTTAGCTTTTTTATATTTTGTCCACTGTTATTAGTAGTCAAGCACTTTTTTTATTTGAAGGTTGTAATTTAGGTTTTAATATTTTTATCTTGTAAACGCATTGAGGCTCTGCGAAATGCGTGTATAAAAACTGTTATTATTGTTATTATTATTATTATTATTATTATTATTATTATTATTATTATTATCATTATTATGGTATATGGCTTTCGCAGCTGAGACTACACTTGTTGGAATAAGCAATTTTTCCTCTACGATTTGATGAAAAAAATTTTTTGGGTAAGTGAAACGGTAAATTTTGGGAGCGCTTTATCTACACCCTATTTTCCAAGCGAGGACGACCTTTTGACCTTGACAGGCGGGGAAGTATGGACCAGCGTTTTCAAATAACACGCGCTAATTCCATTGTTTTAAGAAAAGTTTCAGAATGTTTGGTACTTACTAGCAGAAACTCATAAGGAGTTTAAACGTGTAACTCGCGTTCGATGCTCGTAAATATTCATTTTTCTAAGTACCATATTTGGAAACCCCTCGCTCCAGTCCACGCACGAGTTTAAGGCGCCAAAACCTTGCGAAGTGTTGCAGCGTTTCTTTGCAAACCTGAATGGATCAATGAAACTGCTCCGAAGTGAACGTCCGGGAATAAATTTTTTCGCAAAAGTCGTACAATTATTGGCTCTAAAATGTGGTACAGGTTTGATGTTTCCTGAAAAAAATTGTTGTATTCATCGCCCAAAGCGGATTGAAGCTGTATGATTTTAACATTGTAGATGGAGAGTTGAAACGAACACAAAACGTAGTGGTTCCAGGTTCAGAGGCCGTGGACGGGATGTGGCAAAAAAACATGTTAACAATGAATCAAACAACTGGGAAAGCATTCATAATCATTCAACTTATTTTGCATTACGTTCTCTTTATTTGAACATTTGGAGCTGCTTGAACTCAGAGCTACATCGACTGCAGGTAAAACGATGTTATTTTTGTAGTATATAGCCGAAGAAAAAGTCGTCCTTTCTTATTCAGCTTATTTAGCTTGATTTTGGTAGCGAATCACTGAAAACGTACGACACTTCAATATTATTAAACGGTTAATTCTCTTCAATTATACTTTGTTTTATTTTTGTATCATGTCTTGATATTTCGGTGTCAAAAGTTTTCCGTATAAAATCTACCTTTTGTGAACATTTGTTGATAGTGCGACGGTGAAAGAAGCCGGACTGACATCATAAAAACAACGCTAGACTGTTTTGGTTTGGTTTCATCGGCTGATTTAGTTCTTACCCCAGCGCTTTGCTCCATGTTGTTTCAATTACTAATTTTTTTTGCCTCAAAAATTTCCTGCTCGGTCTTCGAAACCGGTATTTCTTTTCGCTTTGTCGTTCCTACCTTTGAAAGTTTTTCGGGCTTCATTTTCCCCAGTTTGTCGGCCATTAATCTATGAACAAGTGCGCGAACTTGGTGTAAAATTACGTCACGTCGTTCACGAAGATTGGTTGGTCAGTTCTCTCTCTCTTCATGTTCCAAATATTGTACTTGCGAAAATGAATAATTACGAGCATCGTTCAAAACCTATATATGCGAGTTACACGTTTCAAGTCCTTATGAGTTTCTGTTACTAGTTAATAGAACATCAAATAAAGTCATCAGGCGGACACAGGACAGGTTTTCGCTAGCAAATACTTTTCTTTGGCCAAGGCAAACTTTGGTTGTTAGTGATTAACATCGGCAAATTTGCATAAATTTGAAACATTTGTTTTTCACAAAAACACTCGTTTTTTACCTTCATTGTTTCTAAAGTAAAAATACCAACGAAAACCAGTAAAACATTACCTAACTATCTATGTAGCAAGTTGCACCTTAATAACCATTTTCTGTGCAGAAATGACGAGATTTCTTCTTAAGCCGCCCATGACAAATGATGACAACCGTCGAACATTTTTGGGTAAATGATGGATGGACTGTCACGCAATACACAGTGGTTACAAAACCACATGGCCAGGCAAAATGCAAACATCTGTCAGTAGTTATCGTAAACAGCGAATCTCCAATGCGTAGGAATGGACGAGAAACAAAAGAGATGTCTAAAACTTTGCTGCTAGTGCAATGAATTGTTTTTAAATACAAACCAGTCTTTATAGCATTGAGTACTGTAGAATGTAAAATTACTGATCTCAAAGTTCTTCAGTAACCAAAGAAAAATAAGAGCCAAATAAAGTTACCGGTCATTATGCCTGAAGTTGCGAAATACTTCCACAACCATAATGTGACAAACATGCCTCGTGTCAAAAAATCCCGACACAAACCTTGCACGTGGGTTGAACTATTTGGAACGCCACCAGTCTGTCAAACCTCATAAACTGCCATGGCTTTGTGTAGGTATTCGGAAATAGTTGGAGGAAGTTGTGGGGCTAGTTCAGACAACCCAGTGAATGTCCAGTGCTTAACTTACTTCTTACTAACTGAGCGTGAGGGCCGTACTGGGAAAATATTGCCCGAGGTCGTACAAGAAAGACTGAGGGCAATATTCTCCCAGTACGGTCCCGAGCTAGCGTGAGTTAATAAGAAGTTTATTATATGGCTGTGCCTAACACTATATTACTTGACAAGCATACAAAACTCAGCAGTTTTTTTCCGAAATTTATATCGCACCCCGGGGGTACTCCCTTACATAAGCTATATAGGTATGTGCGGCGCCAAAGGGTATGGTTTTTGAGCCTTTTTGGTCTGAAATAGGGCATAGATTTTGACCATTTTGGTCTGAAATAGGGTGAGGTTTGTGCCCGGGGGGTACTCCTTTATATTAGCTATATTGGTATGTGCAGCGCCAAAGGGTATGGTTTTTGAGCCTTTTTGGTCTGAAATAGGGTATAGATTTTGACCATTTTGGTCTGAAATAGCGTGAGGTTTGTGCACTCTGATAAGGGATCTGGAAAGGTTCTTTCAAGAAGCTATCTTTTTATAAACTTTCTTCTCCAAAGAACTGAGGTTTGATTAACGTTGGGAATTTGAAGCCCTCTTCAACTGTTTACGCAAACGGAATAGGGATAGGGTCTGCTCTGAAATAGGCTATCAAATTTTAAGTCAGGTCTGAAATAGGGTAGGGAAAAATCACATATCTTGGTCTGAAATAGGGTAAGGGGTTCCAGAAGCACGCCGCACACCCCCACCCAAACCTTCAGGAAGTACCCCCGGGGATATCACACAAGAAAAAGTAAAACAAAAACAAAGAAACTGTCTCTTTGTCTGACGTTTGACGATGCTCGGAACTGTTTTTTTTTTCTTCTTCTAATTTTTAAGGGCATTTTTGAGGTCAATGAAGTTCGTTTGGGTTTAACAATATTCCCGCGACACCAGGAAAGGTTTGGAATCCGCTGGAGATCCTGCAAGAAAAACTGCAGCTGTCCAAGTGAAGTGTCCGTTAAATATTTAGGTCCAATTTGCAGCAAATTATGTGGTAGGCCAGACAGTAGAGAATTACAGTAATCGATCCGAGAGGTTGCAAAGGTGTGTATTAGTATACCGCAGTTTTTGTGTGGCATGAACTTTGTGGTAGTAACTAGATTACGTAGATGATAGAAAGCTGTTTTGTACAGTTAGTTCACTTGCTTGAACATAGAAAGGGCATTTTCAAACCATACGCCAGTGTTCTTGGCTGATTATTTATATAGCAGCCGTTTATATATATGTAGTCGTCGGCAGTATCGTGGAAGCCATAAAAGCACACCCGCAAGACAGTTTTTCATTACCTAGTAATCGCAACACTAAAAACGGAGGTTTTCAAAAAATGACTTAGGGTGGACCGGAATATCTACGTTTGTTTATCAAGAAATGTTTTAGGCAAGGGGGGCCCTGCATCCCCCTATAATTGACATTTTTTCTGTTTAGAATGGTTAAAAATGAAACCATCAGGATTAAATTTATCACAGGCACTTCTATTTAGAAAAAGTGGCACTTACTGGAGAGAACAACAGCAACCAAAACAAACACACAAAGAAAACAAACAAACACAAAACGAGTCATGCCCAGAGATCAGGTAGCCAGACAGCATTCCAGGAGACAAGAGCAGGAAAAAACATCGGACGGATTCTGCCGCAGGCTAGCAAGAAAAAAATAAAAATAAAAAAAAAATCCGGGTATTTTATCTTATGAGGTCCTTTTAACATGTCCGATGATCAATCCCGTCGCTGTTATATGCCCTTCCCCTCATCCCCTCCCCTCTCCGGCTCTATACGTTGCAAGTTGTTGAGTACTTTCAATAGTATCTGAGCCATTTCTTCTGTGAACTGTCCACCAAAATAACACGGTAAAAGCCAGGATGGGACCTCTCTGGTTTGTAATTAAGACCAGTGTATATTGCGTGACAGCAACGTTTTCGCGACCACTAAAAAACTGTTCGACGGTTGTCACGGGCGGCCAGAAGAAATCTCGACGTTTCTTCACCAGAAAAGAGTCATTAACTAAAGGTAAGATTTGCTTTATAAATAGTTGGATCACACTTTATTGGTTTTCTTTACCATCCTTTTGGAAAAAAACTAAAGGCAGAAAAGCGAGTTTGTTGTGAAAGAAAAATGTTTCAAATTTATGCAAATTTGCCGATGTTAATCACCAACAACCAAAGTTTGCCTTGGCCAAAAAAACGTATTTGTTAGCCAAAACCTGTCCTGTGTTCGGCTGACGACTTTATTTGCGGTTCTATTAACTAGTAATTACCAAACATTCTGAAACTTTTCTTAAAGCAATAGAATTAGCGCGTGTTATTTGAAAACGCTGGTCATTACTTCCGCGCCTGTCAAGGTCAAAAGGTCGTTTTCGCTTGGAAAATAGGGTGTAGATAAAGCGCTCCCAAAATTTACCATTTCATTTACCCACACATTTTTTTTCATCAAATCGTAGAGGAAAGATTGCTTATTCCAACAAGTGTAGTCTCAGGCTGCGAAAGCCATATACCAGAGTGCTTTCTTTGGTCCTGAATTTTGCCATTTTTTAGCGTGCGACTATGCCGCTCAAACGGTTAAATTTTTAAAATCTGTTAAAAATTCTGGTTTCCATCGATTTCAAATTTGACAAAGTAAACATGACAAAGGAATATCCTACGTATACTACATGGCTTCGATATTGATATTTCTGTCTTCACAATTCAAGACGAGCGGTCGATTTAAGTGACACTTTCAGGTCGTTTTTACTCGCTCCCGAGCCATCGGAATGATAAAGTCGTCGTAACGGTAATATATTAACCAAAATAAACTGAAACCTATATTTTTATAAATGTTTTGGGAAGACCTTTATTGTGACAAAGTTTGGCAATTTTCGATTTTTCTATCTTGCATGGTCCTAGGTGAAAGTTACGGATAGCCGCTCTTAAGGACGGTGGCCCCTATTGCTAACGCGCACATTTTCTGCGCATCGCGCGATTCCTGTATGTGCAGTGGTGCGAAAATAAAATTTTAGGTGTATTGAGTTGTTGTTTTTGTATTTCGCTTCCGCTGTGGGAGTGTTGACCCGCAAATGGGGAACGGGAAACCATAAACGAAATGGTAGGTTAATGAAAGAATCCGGGCCGTCGAAGCGCCAGCGCTTGCACGTCAAAAAACAAACATCGACACCGGCTTCCCACAACATGTGAAACAAGGAAAGTAGCGCAGAAGGGACGAAGTTGACTTGGCGAGAAGGTGGACGAACAGTGGATCTCGGCGTGTTAGCTGAACAGACTTGTTTTTCATAGGATATCTGCAAAGCGACCTTCTGAAAAGACCACGAGAGCGTCAACCTTTCGGTTAAATTCTCAAATACTTCGCTTCTACTTCCACGGTAAAGAAAATTACCAATTTGATTGTGGATTTACATATTATAAGAATTGTTTAATTGAGAGACTTCCTATGTTGAAAATGATATTCTTAAGATGTTAAAGCGAATGATCGAATGGAATTGCTTCCGAGTAATTTTTTAAATCTTTGGAACAAAATAATACAGCAACTGATCTTGAGTTAAATCACTTTGCCGAATAACACTTCGCGGGCGGAAAACTTGTGCCATTTTCCTCCATAATTTACATGTGCTTGGAAGCTTTCAAAAACCTTTTCTGGGTAATTTTTGCCGGTAAACTGCCAGATGCCGCCGGTAGCAATACTATTTATTTTAGCAAAGTTGTTTGATGGTTGACAGAACTTAACAGCCAGCAGGATGCATACGAATCAGTAAGAAATTCGTTTTTACATTGACAAATCTATAAAGTCGCTATCGGCAGCAAGTTAAAATGGCATTATTAGAGCAACTGTAGTTTCACGAGTACTCTCCTTGAAGTTAATTAGCTTTCCAAAGAATGCTGGAAGAAGAGCTGCCCGTCAAAGTTGTGCTGAAGTCTTGTTTTTGAAGAAAAATAGGTCAACTTCACTGTTTCCTCAGCGGTCCGCATTCTGTTTTTGCCTTTATGTTTTCCCATTGTCGTTTTTCATCTTTTGGCGAATAACGACTGAAATGTGCTGTATTTTAGGGGCCAACGAGTTGAGAAGAATCTTTACAAACCACAAATGCACTCCAGTGTATGAGTGTTTAGCTTGATCAGGATAAAAACACAGAACAATTAGTAGAAAAGTACGAAGTTTTATGATGGCATGGCCTTCCTGTCTCTCTTTTAGAATGCTTTTAAAGCAGTGTTTCAAAATGAAAGTCGTAAAAAGAACTGTCTAGAGGACAAATTTGAAGCAAACTACTTGTCTAGATTGAAACTGTGTCTCACCTAACGCGAAAACAGAAAGTTTCAGACACTTACGAGCAGTATTGTATTTCAGATCTTTTGCAGTGAAATAATCACTCCTTTTTTTAAGGTACTAACATGTTGTCATTTCCACGTGTGGCATTTTCTTAGCAGAGGGAAAGGAAACGTATCTAAGGCTTACAGCTGATGAAAAATCTTTCCATTTGTGATTTGTTCGTAAGAGATTAGAAAGAGTCAAAAGCGTAAACAAATTGTGAAGCAACTTCTTGAAAGAAAAACAAAAGCGGCACCTAACTGACCCGCCCGATAGTCTATGAAATATTAAAAGAAAACCTACCTCCTCTCGGTCTGGAAAAATGTCGATAGCTTTTATAAACTGCAGCAACCGATGGAATGAAATCAGGTTGACCTGCTGAAGTAGACGAGTAGCCGATTTTGATAACTCCACCGAGCGATCTAGCCGAATGAGAAGGAACAAATCGAAAACTTGACGAGAAATTTCAACTTTTGATTACAGCTAGGTTAGTTCGCTTCAGAGCTACAGATTCCGATTTAGTGGCATTTCGTGTTTAATTAATATTTGTCAAGATCCGAACACGATGAAAACCCAAAACAATAAGTTATATTTAGCTGCTGTAGATAAGTGACGTTTCCAGTTCATTCAAACAAACAGCCAAAAAGTCTGAGATGATTTGACACGCCTTGACAGTTAAATGACAGAATATTGAAACATTGTAAAAACCAAGGAACACGGCGCAAGAAGAAGAAAATATTTCATGCAGACAGTTTGAAGCTCGAAAAAAATTAATAACAACAGTAGTGTGACTTTCGAGTTTGGATTGTTGTGAAGCAATTCGCGGGAAAATTTTGCTAAAATTTGCGGCGTTGTGCAAACAATTTCGAAAGAACATCGCGCCCGAAACTAGCCCCGCAAAAATTTTGGGCCCGAAGAGTTTTCGGGTTTTTTGAGAAACGAACACCAGCTTATTTATGGGAGCTCCAGGGTTTGGCTAGCTAGCCTAGCTATATATATATAACAGGCTTGGTCTGACCCCACTGACAATTTGCAGTAGCCTTCTAGAACTTCCAAGCATGTAAACAACAATCAAGATTCTCGCTGCACAACATTCGTTGAACAATTAAATCGCCTAACGGCACTCCGTTATAGTATGTTCTTTGATAAGGCAATTGTAAAATCCCCATACAGTTGGCAGAGATAAAATCAATCGATGTTTTACGGGGATTTTGCTTTGCTGCATCCTTTCACCACGCGTCCGCTCCCCCATCTTCGATTCCCAGCATCCATCACTTCGACTTACATTTTATTCCCCACCGGGGCGGAGAGCGTCAAGAAAATCGTCACTGATGGAAAACATGTCGTGCGTGAGTTAGGAAAAAGTGAAGTTAACTTTTTAAAATGCACGGTTACCCCTAGTTTTTATGTAATCAATCAAAAGCAGGACAACTGTTCGGTATTGTGAAATACTTTTTTTCAGAAGAAAAACCGTCTGTCAAAAGTAATTTTACAAAACGTTCCAATCTACTGGGTCAAATAATGGCCCGCCAAGAACAGGAAATTCGAATATAGAATTCGGCAGCATGTTGAGAATTGTATCTTTGTTATTCATTACAAAGCACCTATCAGCTTAGACCTCTTCATCTCCTTCTTAAGTCAAATAATGGCTATCTTTTATTTGAAAAAGTTATTTTTCCTATTTGTTTAAAAATGCTCAATCAGCACTTTTTTTACCATATTTGGGCCTAATTATCTCTGAAAAATGCACGGTAACCCCCCATTTTCTTTTTGGATTTTAACAGCCTTAGGTACGAGGAACAAATCCCACATGCGGACAAATAAGAAAAAATGCCTTCCTATTAGGGGCCACCGTCCTTAAGCCCCTTTTTCCCAGCCATTCGCTCATAAAAGCGAGGTCTTAGCCTATAAATTGGTCCATACTGAACAACCATGTGGGTTAGGCATCGGACATGTGGGTTTTATTTGCTGTCTAATAAGGAATGCAAATATTATACGTTACTTGCAAATTGTGTGTATGAGACTGAGTACATCTCAGCTGAAGTTTATTAACCGGTGTAAACCATAAAATCAATATTCTTCCATAATGCCCACCAGTCCCACCAGAATGTATTTTCCCACTTTGTAGCAAAAACTGTTATCCAAGATGTTTTCTGCTCCAAATTATGCTGTAGATCGCAATAAACTGGTTACACTTTAAACATTTGTCAAAACAGGGTTTAGACTTTGGTGAAAAGCCCACTGGGTTCTGCTCTCCACGCTTTGCCATTTGTAGAATTTCACTTTATCTTGTCAGAAAGATTAAAATATAATATTTTATTGAGTGACTTACCAGATATTGTTGGGGAAAATCTCAGCTTACCACACAGATAAAGGTAAAGAGGTTCAGTTACTTTTTTTGCTAACGCTGGAGAGGAATGTTTAAGACAGTCGAGTTGAAAATTTTCCTTTTGCTATAATCGCACGCCAAAATGTTGCAAAATTACGCGGAGCAGAGGGATTTCTCCTATCACAGGTGCTTTGTAATATATTAGCCTTGTTGATTTGCTTTAAAAAATAGTGTCATTGTTGACAGAAATAGGGTCTCTAAGGTAATTATCGTTTTATGATACTAGACATATCCAGCAGGAAATTCCTGAAATATTTTTTACCGCAATGCAGTTATCACATGATGTTAACAGATGTCAAGCAGAAGAACTCCCACTGAATCCTGAAAAGGCCCACGTGTAAGCTACTCATGTATCAAAGTCAGGTACGTGACGTCAGAAAGCCTTAGTACATGTACATTTGTCAACATCGCGCATCTTGCATCCGATTCGGATCTGAACATGCAGACTCAAAAAAAAAACATTATTCCAGAGACATTGAACTCTGCATGAATACTTTACTGAGTGAAATAAAATAATCCCCACATAAGATTAACTCCCCAATTTTTTTATTATGTAGTGAAAATGTGTTGTCTGACAGAAATGAAAAGACTGGGCAAAATGAAGCAGCTTCTACTATTAAGTCATTACATTCATTGACAGTTTAAACTTATGTTTGCTTATAAAAATGCAGATTACTGCTACCAAAATAAACACATTTAAAATAATTTTACCTGTTCTTGCTGTTATTTCTGGAGTTTGCTGTTTTATTACATTTGGAATGTTTAACAACAGCAACAACAATTTCATTTCAATAAATACAGTACATATAGCACTGAAGGTGGACGTATTGTGAAATACATCTACTTGGAACACTTAAGATTTTATTCAGGTACAAGTTTGGTATTAAATGAATTGGGGAGTGGGAAGTCTGGGAGCAACAGGTGTTTACCAGGCCAGAATTTCATATTGTGGCCTCCTGTAATTGGGGAAAACATTCCAGGCTTTTTCTTGGTATTAGACTCTTAGTTTGTTATCAACCACTAAAACAGTTTCCCACATAAATGAACAGGACCGAAATTTCATGCTCGCATGGTTTCAACTTTATTAAATTTACCAGACCTAATCCAAAAGACTCTTGACTTGTAACTGAGGAAAAAGCAGCAGCCGCGACCAGAGTTTCATGGTCACATGGTTTCGACTTATTAAATTTATCAGACCTAATCCAAGTGACTCTAAACTTGTTACTGAGGAAAAACAATTGACACCTTTGGTTGGTTACATGTAGCTTGTAATGAATCACTAAATTGTTTGCCTGCATATTCACAGCTTCAGCGGTTTCATTCATCAATACATGTAGTTGAATGAATGAAAACAAGCTTTTCTCTTTTTCTTACTAAAAATGTCCATAAGGTGGGAGGAGCCTTGTTTAATCAGTGACCTATTTGAGTTTAAGGGGCTGTTCACATGATACCAGAATGAGTTTCATTCCGGAATGAGTTTCGTCCCAGAATGAATTTCGTACTGCATTCACATGACAAAATCGACCGGCTCAGCCACCTTGAAAAGGACCGTTTTGTCCGCCATCTTGAAAACTATACGCAGGCGCCACTCGCCCCAGACTACACGGTTTGCGTTTTCATCTCGGAACGGAGTTCGTTTTCAGTTTACATGATACCAGAATGAAATGTCATACCAGAACGAGAATTTCATTCGGATTGAAAACCGGAGTGAACTCATTCCGGAATGACTTGTGTGGTAACGAAATTTCGTCTCGGTATCATGTAAACAGACGCAGAGAAATATATGGGGATGGGATGAACTCTTTCTGGAATGAAAGTCATTCCGGTATCATGTGAACGGCCCCTAAGTGATAAATTTATTAACAGTAATTCTTTAGTATATTAGTTTTAATTTGCTTTCTTAGTTTTGTGAAGCGCCTCGAGCAAGTAGTGGATGTGTGCGCTATATAAATGCACTGTTATTATTATGATAATGATTTCTGAATTAAAATTGTGCGAGAATAAGAAAGATGAACATGCCTGTTAGGGAGAAAACGATCATTTGTTTCTCTGTACAGATCAGCAGCAAAGGAACAGAGGCATCCAGCGGTTCGTTTCGAGGAATATCTGTTCCGGAAGGAAAACATCGCCTGAAATATTCTGATTTAATTGCAGTGAAACCTAACCTGCGATCAGGCCGAATTTTAGCATCGCTCTCATATTCTCTTACGTGGGTCGCTCGCTAAAATAGGGCCTGATACAATCTCTCACAGGAGTTCGTGTCGGCGGCCAAATTTTGGCCGCGGGAACCTCGCAATCTGATTGACCCTTTAACAATAGAGCTGTCAACGGAAGTAAATTGTCTACGAGACTTGCTCGCAATTTTCAATCCGACCGCCATGGCCAAGGAACAAGTCTGCTGAGGTAAACGTGTCGCTCAAAGATATTCTCGTCGTTCTAGGAGAATTGTCATCATTTCTTTCTCTCCTGAGAATGGCGTCCGGTTTGACGCAAGCTGTCTCTCACTCGGAGCAGAGAAGTACAGCAACAGTGAAGTATGTATCCCGTTTTATCGCATCGTGTCTCCAAATTTTCATTTGAAGGCTTTCAGCTACTATTGAAAATATAAGCAGAGTTGTGGTTGTATCCGCGTTTTACGAGACAAAACGAACAGCAAGTATCTTTCGCCAAGAGTGATCAACAAGTCAACCGATAATTCCGTAAACTTAACGATAAGCTGATGTTTAGTGAAAGCCGCACTGAGCGAGATGCTGTATTTATTTTTACCTAAGTAATAAAGACTTTCAGTTTATTCATTCAGTGTTAATAATGTCGTTTTAATGATCTCTGACATTGATATCAAAGGATCTGACTAGGTTTATAATAAATGTTCTTCGTTTTAAAATTCGCTGCTGTTTAGAGATGAAATTCGCTGGTAATCTCAAATATTTATCACTTCTGGAACTAAATTAAATTACAAAACACTCGTTTGTTTATAAACGGTTTTATTGATATCTTTTTTCTAAAGAGTGAAACTGAAGGTATTTCTCTTATTTTCGCAAGGTATTTTACGCAGAAAATCGGTGACAAATGCATAGAGAATATTTCCGGATACCACCTGAAATGAGAAAGGATTCAAACATGCAGCATATTTTGGTACATGAGAACCTCGTCGTGTTCTGAATTTTCATTCAGTTTCAGCTCAGACAGAGCAACTATGTACAATACCGGAGCGCGTACCTTCAAGTTGTAAATTTGAAAGCTAGTGCCAAGATTTATCGTAGCCTGTGATTTTCTCATCTTTTGCCGACATTTCCACAGGCAGCCCAAGCTAAGGTTGAGAGCTGCGCATAAATTAGACTATTTTTTCCACGCTATGCATAATAATAACATCGGCACGCTATGCATAATAATGACATCGGCAACATTTAAGAGTTTGTATGGAAATGATACAAAACGTCTCAAATTGCCACAAATCAGAAAGAAGTCGAAATAAAAGTGATTTGTCTTATTTCATTGTTTTATTGGTCATTATTGGAGGGCTTCCTGGGCTGGTTTGAAGCTTTTTGGGCGAGAAATTGAGGTTTATATTTTTCATCAGTTACTGAACGTTTAGAATTAATTAAAGGCAGGAAACAATTTCACACTGCACCTCACTTGATGTTCGATAAATTCCATCACAATAAACAAATCGCCCTACAACTTCAAAGGTATATTCTTGGGTCTTGCGCATACCTCTGTTCTTTCTCATGGGTTCCAGATCCTATTTTAAGCCGTCGAAAATCCCTCTTAAATACGAAACTCGCCTTTCCTGGTATGCGTTTTCATTTGAAGTGCACACATGAATCATTGCGAGCCGCGTTTCGACGACAAAATGTCCCTCAGCCGGGGACAGGCTGAGTGAGATTGTCGACATTAGAAAACACGACACTGCGGAGTCCAGAGAGGTCCGTTTACAGAAATAGAGAAATATTAGAACGGCCGTGAAATTCACTCGCCTCACTTGACTTCGAAACTATCTTTTGCTGCACTCTAATCAATCCATTCGATGATTTTATGCCGAGTATTTGGCGCAAGTGATCCTGCTCACTGCCCGCAAATCAACCTCATTATTTAATTCCCATATATAGGGTTGTCTGCCCTAAAAAAAATTTTGCTGTGACCGTGGAAAATACCCACCACAATTTCCATTCCTTTGAAAACCGGTGCAGTTTTTTTTCTAGGTGGAAACTGCTCCTCGTCTCTGCTTCTAAATTTCGACAACATTTTTTTGGGCTAAACAGGTAAATGTGACGGAACAAATCACTATGCTAATATATTGTCGCACGAAGACGTTAAAGTGTGCTCGTGGCGTCAAGTGAGGCGACTAAATTTCACGGGCGTACCGATAGTTTTCTATCAGGCCCTCAAACCGACCTTTCTGGACTCCGCAGTGTCGCCTTCTGCTTGTGGACAATCTCACTCAGCCTCTCCCCGGCTGAGGGACATTTTGTCGTCGAAACGCGGCTCGCAATGATTCATGTGTGCACTTCAAATGAAAACGCATACCAGGAAAGGCGAGTTTCGTATTTAAGAGGAATTTTTGACGGCTTAAAATAGAATCTGGAACCCATGAGAAAGAACAGAGGTATGCGCAAGACCCAAGAATATACCTTTGAAGTTGTAGGGCAATTCGTTTATTGTGATGGAATTTATCGAACCTCAAGTGAGGTGCAGTGTGAAATTGTTTCCTGCCTTTAATTAATTCTAAACGTTCAGTAACTGATGAAAAATATAAACCTCAATTTCTCGCCCAAAAAGCTTCAAACCAGCCCAGGAAGCCCTCCAATAATGACCAATAAAACAATGAAATAAGACAAATCATTTTTATTTCGACTTCTTTCTGATTTGTGGCAATTTGAGACGTTTTGTATCATTTCCATACAAACTCTTTAATGTTGCCAATCTCATTATTATGCATAGCGTGGAAAAAACAGTCTAATTTATGCGCAGCTCTAAACCTTAGCTTGGGCTGCCTGTGACATTTCAGGACTTTTTGCGAATGCCATTACACACACATGGGAAATTTGCATATCGAGGAGCGCGCACGCAAAACAAATTTTGATTGGCCGTTCTGTTGAATGTCAATCAATCAAAAAAGTGGGCGGCAGACGTTCCGTAGAAGAATTGTATCAGGCTCTATTTTTCGTTTCGCCCTTCCCGCCGGAATGTTTCACCTAGCGAAACGAAAATAGAGCCTGATCGCAGGTTGAGTGAAACCTAGAAATTTCTTTGGCGAAACATCACCTCTGACTTTCGTAACAAGAGGACTTAATAATTCCTGTTGTTTTTGGATGGATAAATGTGCCGTCTAGAGTATAAAATAAGGTCAACTAGCATTTTCGGAGAGCCATCAGGAGGTCGGAAATTCGGCGGATAGGATTCTGTTTCCTAAGAATTTCCGCAAACTAAATTTTCAGCTAAAAACGCCGAACAGATCAACCTGTATTAGTTTACACAAATACGCTTTTGAAAAGCTCTAAAACAATCTAAGAAAGGAGAAAATGATAATTCATGTATTTTGCTAAAATGTTCTTGTTGGGTGTCCCTGAAGGAAACGTACCCGTTCTGCCGTGCACGTGCGCGTGACCTCGCTAATGACGCAAGAAGCTATGCGCAGCAAGGATGCGCAATGCAAATCAATTCTTGGTTTTCATTAATGATAAAATGAATTCGCTTACATGGTCACGATTCAGAAACAAATCGCTTCAACGATAGAAAAACAGAAACAAATGGAAACATTTTCTGGCTCTTTAAGTACTCCGACTCTCCAGAACAAGTTTATTGAGAAAATAATTTTCAGAAAACTACAACACTTAATATACGTCCTGATCATATTGGTGTCCCTCTTTATGGCACCAACGTGGTGGCCAACAAAGTCAGTACAAGAAATAAACAGAGCACGAAAACCTGTGGATTATGCATTTTATGATTTTTATTGAAGACTAACTTTGTTTTCACTGGTCAGTGTTTTTCCCCTCTTTATGTTAGCTAGATTACAAATGCATGAATTGGCACATTCTGTGCGAGCGCAGTGACAGATGTTTCAATAACGCGTTCATAACAAATAAACTCATTGCTATACGTATTTCCAGTTTTATCCAGAAAAAGGCTACAAAAAGCCTTAGGAACTCAAAGGCCCCAAATATATGCCTCATTTTTCAGTTGCCAACAATTGGGAAGCCTTCTCTTTGAGGAAAATGCTATATTCAGTCTTGGAAAAATTAATTCGTTCCTTTGAGCAGCTTTGAGCCCTTTACTCTCCAGTCCAGTTGAATCGAGTTTTTCCATTTGTTTTTACCTCTTAAATGGCGTACTTTGATCCGCATAATGTGCAAAACCCTCTTGAAAATTGTTGCGTACAACAATCGGTTGTGCCACCATTTTTTACAGGGTCCCCTAAAACCTCCAAATGTAAGCGTCATGAGGCATTGCAATAGCCTACACTTCTCCCAAATAAACACGGTAAAAACATCAGCCTTCGTCCATCTTCAGTCCAACAAGATATTATTAAATCCAGTGACCTTGCACAACCTTTGGACAAACCTTTGGACAAATTGACTTTGGACAACCGATGTTAGTACTTTTCTTAGTCGATTTTATCTTGTACAAGGAACACGAAACCCGAAATAAAAATGGTATTTGCTAGAATTCAGTGCATTGACATACAGAAAATACTTAATGGTTGAGGGATAAACATGCCGAAGGAAAGCGAATGATTCCGAACATAAATTCCAATTCAAATAGAAGTAGATTCGTATTACATAGGATTGAATACCAGTCTTGGAATTCAATTTAAAAAAACCGGTAGCTTGGGAGCAGTTGATAAACAATGCCATATAGTTTGACTGTCTGACGGGCAGAAAGAGCGGTATGGAGAGGCAACTTTCTTCATTTTGTGTGATAAACTGTTAGTGGGCAAGATATAATGAATACTCTTATATTTGAACCTTGATAATTTGATTTCTTTTGTGACCTTAACAGGTAAAAGGTAAATCTTGTTTAGGTATTTTTCCTCGACTCCACATGTTGTAAGTCTTTTCTCAGAGGTGGGTGGAGGCAGTTCCTCAAGGGCAAACAATTTATCGTAAAGTATCCTGCACGTCAGCGTTCCAATTGGGGTTGGGGGCGTAGAAGTGTTTTAAGAATTTCCTTGAAAGAAGGCCATGATTATTAAAAGCTACATTTTAGTCGGTATTTGTTGGAGAGGGAATTAAAAGGTAAAATGCCCCAATGGCAGTCATCCATAAGGTCCGAGATTTCTTTTATTCCTGCATGAAACCAACGAGGATAAAATATCATTTTCTTTCACTGTGATAAATTCACTATTCCAGATTGTCTGCTTGAGAACCTCGTTTTTGCCTTTGGGTGCAGGTACAGCGACGTCTTGCCAAAAATAAATAATTTGTTTGGAGAGTTCAGGAAGACGGTCATCGAGTTCCAGGGCCTTACTTTAAATAGCTCGGTCAGTGCCGCCTAAACTGTTTAGAAATATTTTTGGGATTAATTTCCATGCGGCATTCGTGCTTGAACATACTTTAAAAGTTTTGTCGAAAAGAGAAAAGTCTTTCATGGCTAAACCACCAGCTGTCTTCTTCTTTATAACGGTTGTGTTAATTATCTTCGCGGGTTATGATTCGATATAAAGTCAAAAATGGTCTTATCTACCTCTTCAGTGAATTTTTTCGGTGTTTCCATAACGCTGCAGATAAATACGAATTTTGATAGTGCTGGTGTTTTAACCCAAGTCAGACTGGGGGGGGGGGGCTTTTTGAGGCCCACCTCAACTTTGAAGTTGTGTAATTTCGTAACCGTTTATGCTATTACCACTAAATTTTCTCACTTTTCCTAAAATTTAACTCGAAACATTTTGGAATGAGTGTCTTGTGTCCAACAAACTTGACGTGGCCATGGGAACCGCTTTGTGACAGCCAAGTTTTTTTTTAAAAAATGACGATTCTCGCTTTAATTGCTACTATTTCAAGTACCGGAAGTAATAAATGAATATTAACATAACAATATATATCCCACAATTCTCTACGCTGTATATATTATCATGTTTTCTTCTATTGTGCACATTTCTCCTACGACATCACTTGAAGTAGGAACGAAGTCATTACTCTGTTAGCACCGCGTCATGGCCCAACCGCCGCAAATCCAACGGCCTTTGCAAGTTAGAGCTCAAGATATTTTAGCAAACGCCCAAGCAGAATTGCCTGTTCCTCAAGGTCCTCAACCGGCGGTTGCCGTTCCTGCTCCGGGTCCTGCACACGTGGCCGAACCAGAAGTTGCTGAAATTGCTGAAGTTGCTGGACCTCATGCAGTCCCTGACCCTCCACTTGAGGTAAAACAACCGTTTTCCTTTCTTCCCGTTTCATTTACTGGTTTTAGCTTATTTTTGCTCTTACGTCTGTTTTTGAGATGTATGCCACTCGAGTGCGGCGTGTTATTTAAATGCGAGTGATGCCGCTCGAGTGCGAGCGATGCCAGTCGAGAGCGACTGAAGGAAAGCTTGTTACTCGACCATGTGAAATGCAGTTTGCTAGTCGAGGGTTATTTAACCACTCCGGTGTTTTGTGAGTGATGCCACTCGAGTGCGAGTGATGCCAGTCGAGAGCGACTGAAGAAAAGCTTGTTACTCGACCATGAGAAATGCAGTTTGCTAGTCGAGCGTTATTTAACCACTCCGGTGTTTTGTGAGTGATGCCACTCGAGTGCGAGTGATGCTCTCGAGAGCGACTGAGAGCTTTACGAGTGAATGAAAATCCTGTTGCAAACAAATGCTGGTCGGAATTTCGACATGTCACTTGAATGCAATTGAATGCAATTTACCGGTTAGGCACGACTGATCGGACAATTTTTGCCGCTCGAGCGCGAGTGAAAATCTTGAACTTATGTTGTTCAAATATGTTTTTTGGTGTTTTTGTAAAACGCCTCTAACGCGGTAGTGTATGTTATATTCTACAAGTGTGGCTAAAGGTTTTTTGCTCTCAGTAAAACATGGTTTGCTCGTTTGCTTTTTAAAACATCTCATTTTGCCACACGCTGGGAAAGCTGCTGGTTGTTTGTGCAGTTTATCAAGTTTTATTTTCCCTCTTAATAGGGCCAACAGGCCATAACGTGCTTTGCACGTTGTTATTTATTTATTCATTTCCCGTACAGCAAACACGGCAGTTTGTTTGTGAATTTTTTCTCACCTTATGCAAATCACGTTTTCACTTATTTTTTGTTCGGTTTCTCTTTCTAGCTTTCGTTTGTAATTTCTTTTGGCGCGCGAGGCCGCCAATTTTCGGATATCGTTTCCGCTTGTGTTAGTGTTTTGGAAATATGTCAACAGTTTTGACGGCTTTGTGCCAGCTCCCTCGTTTAGTGCGTTCAGGAGATGTTATTTACCTAGTAGGCAGAGTGTTTTATTATTTTGTGGGCATATTTGTGTGCTTATCCTTTTCTTACCTGGTTTCCTTTTTTGTTTTAGCAAAATAAGCCATAATTTCCATTAAATGTTGTCAACTCATGCTGAATCGAGTTATTATAAAGTGTTTTTTGTTGTTGTTTAGTTTTTTGTTAGCGTTTGTTCTCCCTTCTTTTGTTTTTCTTGTTTGCGGCTTTTTTCGTTTCCCTTTCCTTTTGTTACCAGTTGAGTTGGATTGTCGCTTGAAACAGGGGTACAACTCTCCTCCCGGTTTATCTGGGTCAAGCTGTCTTTCCTCCTCCTCTGGTGGCCACTATTTTGTTTTTTACTTTACATTTTCGCCTTTTCTTTCTACTTGGGTTTTAATTCCAGCATTTTTCTGTTTTGCCCTGTAGAATCAAGCAAAACCGCTCACGCCTCGTGCCGGGCACAGTACATTTGATCCCACTCCCTGTGTTGCTGTCTTCTAGTCTAGAGTCAATGAGTGGGTAACCATGGATATGTGGCCACTAGAGTCTGAGGTGGAAATGACAGCCCCTTTGTTTCGATTTTGGCTTTGTTTAAAGTATCTGTTCCGGGAAGATTGTCCCTGACATTACGACCCTCCGTTTCCGCAACCCTGATGTTTTCATTGCTGGTCAGCTTCACCTTCACAGCGAAGTCTGGGAGAAAATTGCGAGTCTCAGTACCTATGACCGCGCGGATGAAGTCCTTGACTGGATTAAGAATAAAGTCTCTCTCTTCAAGTTTTTTCGGCCGTTCAAAGGACATTTTAAGGGACGCGCTTATGACTCTGTTATTCCCCCCCCCGCATTGAATTTGTTAATAACAAATCTTGTAATAATTTTGTTGATTTTATTGTCAACACGTTGCTTGAAAGGGTGTGTAGTGGCGCTATATCAGTCTTAGGGAGGGTTGGTGAGGTGGACCCTCCACATCTCGTCATGCCTTTGACTGTTGAACCGACAAAACCTCGCCTTTGTCACGATAACCGCTTTCTGAACCTTTGGATGGTTGACCGCCCTTTTCGTTTGGACAACTTATCGCAATTACCCAGATACCTCACAAAAGGATGTTACCAGACAACGCTGGACGATAAATCTGGCTATGATCATATTCTTTTGGATGTGTCTAGTCGTACTTTCTTTGGCATTAGGTGGAGAGGATGGTATTTTGTTTCCAACACCATTCCTTTTGGTTGGAAAATTTCTGCCTATGTTTATCATTCTACAGGTCTCCTAGTATCGCATTTTTGCGTTCAATAGGAGTACCATGTTCTTTGTGTATTGACGATAGGCACAATGGTGAGTTGCAATCCAAAACCTCCTACCCTTCGGCGAGTACTTTAGCTACCCCTTCTGACGAAACACGTCTTGAAGCTTCCAAGGCTGCGGTTTTCCTTGCTGCATATACCCTCACTTCTCTTGGGTACACCCTTAGACTAAAAAAGTGTGTTTTCACCCCGCAAAAAAGAATAAAATACCTCGGTTTTATCTCTGTTTCTGACCTAGAAGCTTTTTACTTACCTCCCGATAAGCAAACCAGTTTTCTTGCTTTGGTAAACTCAATTCTCTGTGGGAGTTGCGTTTCGACTGTCACCCTTCAGCGTCTCGCGGGTAAATGTATTTCTTTTCGCCTTGCAGTACAGGATTCTCGCCTTTATACCAATGAGATGAACCTTCGCTATTAGCAAGGGTTCAAAATCCTCTAAGCCTATTCGCATCTCGCCTCCGCTCAGAGCTGAAGTGCAGCATTGGGCAGATCCTTCAGTTGTCGCTAGAATTGGAAAGTGGCGCGACGAGCGACACCTCCAGTTCGTTGTTTATTCGGACGCGTCCTCTTTTGCTTGGGGAGGACTTTTTCCCCGAAAAAGTCATGTCAGTGTTTCCGACTATTGGACGCCTTCTACAGCGGTGTTAGATATTGCCACTAAAGAAACCAAGGCCCTTACCAACACTCTTCTTTCTTTTCGTGATGATCTTCGTGACGCTAGGGTTGATGCTTATGTGGACAACCTATCCCTTGTTCAGGCCTGGCAGTCTCAAGCTGCCCGATCGAGCCTTTTTTCTGACGCGCTAAAGCGGTTAGCGGAAGTGGTCCTAGACCTTAATGTGCACCTTTCAGTTATCCATATCCCCTCGAGTGTTAATCCTGCTGATCAGCCTTCACGTCGTTTTTCTCCTGCTGACAGTAAGTTAGCTTTTCATTTGTGGCAGCGCCTTCAATCACACCCTTCTTTTGGCGGTTTACATGGTCATTCTGTCGATCTTATGGCTTTGGACTCAAACTCTCAAAGTGATCTCAATGGGGTTTCCTTGCCTCATTTTACACCGTATCCTACCCCCTGTTCCTCTGGCGTGGATTTCTTTGCGCAAAATTTTGACCACCCGGATCGTAGTTCCATCTTAAGTAACCCGTATATTTTTCCTCCTATACTTTTGATTGGGCAAGTTTTTAATCATCTGCGGGCTAATCATTTGCGATGCACTATTGTTGTCCCCGATGTTCACCCTAGACGATACTGGTGGCCAATTCTATTTCACTCGGCTTTCGCTTCTCTTAAGCTTTCTTGCAAAGGGGAACAAGGCGCGCTTCTTACGCCTTCTCCACATGGTTTCTCAGACTCGTTTAAACTGCCATGGGACCTCTGGGCTTTCAGAATTTAAGACATTTGTTGCGCCTTTTGTTATATATTTGTTGTTTGCGAACATATACTTATCAAAATGATCTGTACATCCGCTAGAACAGTTTTTTGTTTTGATAGTCAATTATAGATTGTATTTGTTCTATAGAATGTTTGGTAACTTTTTTCTTAACTTTGTAATGATCGAAGTGACAATAAATTTTGTTCATTTATTTTTTGTTTTCCTTCTTCGTTTTCCCTTCAGCCTTTGCCAACGGCCCCTAAACTTTTTTGCCAGTCAGTCTCTTGTCCTCGCTGTGAATATGCCAATGACGCCATTTTCCGTTACTGTCAGAATTGTGGTTACAAGAGGAAAATCCTAACCGTTGGCCATACCCAAAGGACTGACGTTACTCTGGACGTCTCTGCTCTTGATAACCGCCTTTCACAAATCGCGAGCCTATCTGCTAACACGTCCTACTCAAAGCAAAAGTCGTCCCTTCAAAAGGAATTGGAGTTCTTCTTAGCCTCCCTTCCTTTCCCAAAGGATATTTCCACTGTTACTCCTCGCGAGCTATGTCGTTTTTTGGTATGGAAAGATCAAAAGGGGAAGACAAAAGTTTCATTACGCCGGTTGTCAATTCTGCGCACGCAAAGGTTCCTTTCCCTGTCCATGTCCAACGCGTCTGGCTTTTGGCACCGTGGACTCCTTGATTGGAAAGTTGCGTACAATTTTTAATGAAGTCGGCAGGAGAGGAGAATGGGACCCGAGACTTCTGCTGGGGTATCCGGCTACCGATCTTTCACTAAAACAATACCTTAAGTGTGTTACCGCAGAACAGTTGCAAGCTCAAGCAACACCCAAACAAGCCACTCCTTTTTTCGTTAATGATCTTTTACAGTTAAGTCACCTCATCGATCGTAAATTGCGGTCAGAGGATTTAACTCCGATTGACGTGTTTGTTTTATTAAGAGACCAGGCCTTTTTCAAAACACTCTTTTTCAGTGGAGATAGACCCGGCGATCTCAGTCAGGTTAAGACTCCGGAAATTCTCCGCTTCCCGGATAATAGCGGTTTACTATTCAACCATGTTTGGGGGAAGACTCTACGTGATGGTTCTTCGAACCTTTTTGCCATTCGTCGCAACCAGAATGCCGATATATGCCCTGTTAAAGCAATTGACCTTTACGTAACCTTTGCAAAGGGTATAGGTATTGACATTACAAGCGGTTTTTATTCCGCCCTATTACCCCAGATGGGGGGATTGTTGATAGACCTTTTTTCATCCTCGGCGGCAGATTCTCGCTTCAGAGTCTACCTTGACGAAGGAAACCTTGCACAAGCAGCAACACTTCACGGTTTTAGATCGGGTTGCGCTATCACCCTCGCCCTTGCGGGCGCGGGACTGCAGGATGTTATGGGACACGTTGGCTGGCGCCACCGCTCTACTGCGACCTATTATATGCAGTTATCAAAAGTAATGTCCACCAATTCTCCTTCCACGACCCTTTCTGGTCGAGAAGTAAACATTGCAGATCCAGGGGTTTTGTATCAGAATTGTGATAGCCTTAAAGATTTTATTCCAGCCTTCCCGCGGTAGTTTTGGAGAATGGGAGAATAAACTCATTTTTGGCTAGGTTTTCTTCTTTCCCATCTCTGTGTCCATTACCCAGAGTCGAACGGTTGGATTTTGCAACCCATTTTCACCCTTCCATATCTCATTGTTATGTATATTCATGTGTATTGTAGGTACTTGGAATATGTTACTATTTCAAGTACCGGAAATAATAAATGAATATTAACATAACAATATATATCCCACAATTCTCTACGCTGTATATATTATCATGTTTTCTTCTATTGTGCACATTTCTCCTACGACATCACTGGTAGTAGGAACGAACCCGCCCGCCCACCCCCAGTGGCATGACGCGGTGCTAGACCTTCATGCACATGAATATACCGCTGTCCACACTCGTGGACAGCACCCATTTTCACCCTTCCATATCTCATTGTTATGTATATTCATGTGTATTGTAGGTACTTGGAATATGTTACTATTTTAATGTTTTCTTATCGAATTTTTTAATTTTATATTAATTGTAGCAACAATTTATCATTTAGGAATAACCGCTCACTAAAAAAAGGAATTAAGCGCTAATTTGAGGAAAACGTGAGCTGACAGAGCTATTTTCTGAGAATATCGAGAATCGAAAGACACTCACGAAAAATCGATTTCTTTTATTTTTTATTTTGCCAAAACATCTCTTTGGGTAAGCTAATTCAAGGAAAAATAATACAACGTTCCAGCGAGTTATTTAACAATCGAAAATTTTAATTTAAAAGTTCGAAAAATGCTTAAAATGGCGATTTTAGGGTCAAATTCTCACTCAACTTTAGGAAGCCGGCGAGAGCGTAAAAAGGATTCTTTTAACCATGAACATTTTTTAACCTTTGTACTTTAAAACTGTGTAATAAATTTGTCAATGTTGGGTTTCGAACATTTTCAGGCGGCGTTCTTATCGAGCCGATCTTAACCTCGTTTATCACAAAGTAATGCGCCGATCAATTCGAAACTTCAACATCCCCCCTCGGGCATACCCCGGTCATTTGACTGTGCATCGTGCCCGGGGAGGGGGGAATTTGAACGTTGCTTTGGAAGGGTGGGGAATTTGAACCGGATTTTTTATCTCTTGTTCTGACGTAATACGCCCGTGAGTTTTTTCGGTTTTTGCAGGGCTTGACGGATTTACAAGGTCGAATTTCGCCTTTGTTAGTGGATGACTCTTTCAAAAGGGTCTTTAAAAGAAGTTTGAAGGTGTCATTACGGCATATCTCTCTCTGAAAAGAGTGTAAAGTGTTTGATTGAAGACGAAGTTTCTCTCTGAGAAGAGGTAGTTCAGTACTAATTGGTGGGGCATTTGAACGGCTTTTTTGCCCCGAGGGGAGAGAATTTGAACAAGCCAATCTTCAAAAGTTCAAATGCCCGGGGGGGAGATGTTGAACTTTCGAATTGATCGGCGCATAAAATGAAGGCTAACTTCGGCCGCCTAAAGTGGTATCTGGTATGTATCACTCAATGATTAAGACTACACAGAAAGAAAGCTTAATTCCTGGAATTAAGCTTAATTCCTGGAATACCGCAAACAATTACAAAGCTCGTTTAAGATAGGTTCACCATAAGTTACACATGCACTCACTACGTTTTTCCTGATCTTTAAACGAATTTTCAGTTTTCTGATTGAGCGAAGATATTGCAAACTCATCCCGTAGAGGAGTAACCGGAAAGACAGATGGCCGCTGCACTGACCCGCACGTGTCACACCACACCGAGAGAGTCACGCATTCGATTGCGCTTTCCGTCATGCGATTTGACATATAAATACAGGAGTAAAAACGTGGTGGAAAATTAAAAGGAAAAAAAGTTGCAACAGATAGCCAGTACTTTGTTGGATTACATGTTAGCATAAGCTCCACAAAGAGTTTTACAGTCACGACTCTTCCTACAATGCGCGGTTATTTCGCAACGACGTGCGGTTGTATTACATTTTACTATTAATTTAATTACAGCTCATGAAATAAAGTGAATATTGCAGTAAGTTATGTTCAGAGTGTATTAGTACTGATATAAGGCGTCGTGGTAGTTTTTCCGCTCCTCTGGAGGCGGATTACAGCCTTTGGATTAAGCTGTGATTAGCCAGGCCACGTTGAAGCTGTTTCCCTAAAAGAATACACTAGACATCTCGCGTCATCTAAGTGCATATAAAGCAGTTGACAGTGAATTCAAGTTGTTGTTAGCCCGAGCAGGTAATGTTATTGCTTTTTGTTCTGGAATTACTGTGTTCCATAATTTTGGCCACAGATACTTCATAGCACTCTGCGTCCCTTAATGTAGGTTCTGCAGATCAGGACTTTAAAAGTCGCTTCTCCCGTACCCTCTGGCAGCGGAAGGGAGGGGGGGTAGGGGAGGAAGGGGGACTTTGACCAATGTTTGGTCTTAGGGATGACAATGCGGGTTTGACACCCTGACCCTGTTCAGGACAAAAAAAAAGGAAATGGAATGTCGATCGTACTGATCATAGACGTGCATAAAAATTATATACCATGTTTAGGGACAGAGACGAAAAAACCGCACCCCTGTCCAGTTGCACGCCCCAGTAAGGTCCCCATAAGGGAGTAACCCTTCCTTTCGGGGGTGGGGTGTGCAGTGCTTAGCCTTAACTCGCTCAACTGTAGCACAGTATTTATCGACGCTAGCACGATGTGATTTCAGACGCCGAAAGCAGTTCGAGCGAGCGAGAAGCGGAAACTACGCGGGCCCATGCGAGAACTCGCCCACATGATACCTTTTCTCGCTTTGCCATTTTAGCTTTCACTTTTTTGGTTTTTGCTTCATGAGCTTGGAAGCTTAGAGTTCAAAGTAAATTTATCTTTGATTTTTATTGTCAGTGAGAGGTGGGACTCGTCTACTGAAAAAAACACATGGTATATAATCTTATACGTGTCTTCCCCAACCAGGTGTGGTCAGTACGATAGACATTCCATTTCGTTCTTCTGTCCTAAACAGGGTCAGGGTGTCAAACTCGAAGCGTCACCCCTACACCTAAACATTGGTCAAAAGTCCCCCTTCCTTCCCCCACCCCCCGATCCCCCACCGGAGGGCTCGGAAGTAGAGGGACGCCGAGTGCTATGAAGTATCTGTGGCCAAAATTATGGAACACAGTAATTCCAGAACTAAAAGAAATAACGTAACCTGCTCGGGCTAACAGCAACTTGAATTCACTGTCAAACCGCTTTATCTGCACTTAGATTCCGCGAGATGTCTTTTGTGCATTTTTGTTAAGGAAAATACTTCAACGTGGCCTGGGTAATCACTGCTTAATCCACTGGCAGTAACCCTCTCCAGAAGAGCGGAACTACACGACGCCTTATATCAGTACTACCACCCTCTTATCGTAACTTACTGCAATATTTATTTTATTTCACGAGCTGTAATTAAATTAGTAGTAAAATTACAACAGCGCGTACATTGCGAAATTACCGCGCTTATATTCTGTATTTATATCCAACAAGGTACTAGCTGTCTGTTGCAACTTTTTTTCCTTTGAATTTTCCGCCAAGTTTTTATTCCTGCATTTACATCTCAAATCACATGACGGAAAGCGCGATCGAATGCGTGACTCTCTCAGTGTGGTGTGACACGTGCGGGTCAGTGCAGCGATCATCTGTCTTTCCGGTTATTCCTCTACGGGATGAGTTTACAATATCTTCGCTCAATCAGAAAACTGAAAATTTGTTTGTTTACAGTTTGGAATGTTTTTCTATTGTATTGTTGCTTTTTCGGTTGGCAAGGTAGGAGGCATAATACGTCGTATCACAGTGTTTTCGATGTTATCTTGGTTAAGCTGAATGAGTGGATAGTGTTGTTCAAAATGCCGTTAAAAATCGGCTTTGTTTTAACACAATAAAACTCAGGACGGCTCAAGAAAGCAGAACCTTCTTTTAAAGATCAGGAAAAACATAGTGCGTGCATGTGTAACTTATGGTGAGCCTATCTTAAACGAGCTTTGTAATTGTTAGCTGTATTCCAGGAATTAAGTCTGTAATTTGCATATAATTCTACCCGCTTAGGTCACTAAACAGTAAAACTTTACTGACGGGGAAGTATTCAATTCCCAAAGCTGTTGCTTTCCTGGTTAAAAGTACAATGACAGAGCGTTCTTTCTGTGTAGTCTTAATCACTGAATGGTACATACCAGATGCCAATTAGGCGGCCGAAGTTAGCCTTCATTTTACTTTGTGATAAACGAGGTTAAGAGCGGCTCGATAAGAACGCCGCCTGAAAATGTTCGAAAACAAACATTGGCAAATGTATCACACAGTTTTAAAGTACAAAGGTTAAATAATGTTCATGGTTTGTTTCCTTTTAAAAGAATCTTTTTTACGCTCTCACCGGCTTCCAAAAGTTGAGTGAGAATTAGGTTTAGAGACCCGAAAACCGCCATTTTATGCATTTTTCGCACTTTTTAAATTTTCGTCCGTTAAATAACTCGCTGGAACTTTGGGTTATTTTTTTCTTAATCTAGCTTACCCAAAGGGATGTTTTGGCACAATAAAAAAAAAATTTCGATTTTTCGTGAGTGTCTTTCGATTCTCGATATTCTCAGAAAATGGCTCTTAAGGACGGTGCCTACTAATACAGATGTATTTTTGAAAGGTTATGACTTTGGGGAAAAAGTAGATCTTAGCAAGGGTTATTGGAATCCAAAAAGAAAAATGTGGGTAACAGCGCATTTTCCAGAGATAATTAAGCAACAATAATTCTAAAAAAGCGTTGAAATACAAAGAATGTATGGCAATTTCTTTCCAAATTTAAGCTCAATTATCTTTGCAAAATGCGTGGTTACCCCCAATTTTCTTTTTGGATTCTGATAACCCTTGCTAAGGTCTGCTTTTTCCACGTAGTCATAAACCGCGCAAAAATATTGTTGTATTAGGGGGCACATTCCTTAAGAAACCCAAATATCCCGAGATGCGCAGAACGTATGCGCAGTAACAAAAGGAGGCGCCGTTCTTAAAACGTGAAAATTCAAGATGGCGGACTTCACGGGTAAAAAAGATGATTTCTCGCTTCAAATCCACTATTCGCCATAAATTTCAAGTGTATGACATTTTTAATTAACTACACAAACTTTTTATAATCAACTGGTTCCATTTTCTTGTTTATTAAATGAGATGAATTTAAAGAAATTCAAGATGGCGGATCCAAGATGACAGATCCAAGATGGCCGACACCAAAATGGACACCAAAATATATTATAGATGCCCTTTATACCCAACAAAAGAATTTTTACTCTTTCAGGTACAATGTTCAGTAAATTTATTGCTTTAGAGCTTCTAAGTGAAACATTGAGTCTACGTTTATGACGTGGCTATGTCGTGACATGTCGTTACTGCGGTGACAAAATGTCTTAACTCGTTAGCGTTTGTGCAAGCATCGATCTGTGAAAATTTTTTCAGAAGTCTTATCATTTGTTTATGACATGTATTGTTGGTAGTTTCAGTTGGTTATTTCAATACGACGTCATTACCGTTACTAGTAAAGATAAAACTCTTTAGAGGCATTGGAAGGTTTTCCGACATGCTGTTGTTAAAGTTTTGTGAATAAGCATTCGAAACTGATGGAAATATTGATTAAATACATTTTTAGGCTATAAAATCATAGAAATGACGTCATAATGACGTCACAACACGTAACAGTCGGTATCTGTAGTCATTAGAATTAGCTTGTACACTATCCTGTGCAAAGTTGGTGGCCATAACCTAAGCGGTTTTAAAGTTACATGGGGGAGGGGGGCTTCTGAAGCCGGCCCCCTCCCTGGTCACAGAAGGTCGAAAAAGCTCGGTCTGAATAGGGTGAACGATATTTATTCTACCATAAATGGAATGTCTCTTTGAGACCACATGTCTTTTGTTTTCCTTAATGATTCTAGTTTCACAAAAAAAAAATTCCAATCGGAGCCCGTGCGGTCGTAAGTGAGGTGCATAAACTGGTTAACGCTACTCGTTTGAATATTAAGGTTAAGAATTCTGTCTTTTCTTTGGCGCCAAGAACCGAGCCATAACATTTCAGATTTTGCCGGGTTTATTTTAAGGCAAGAGCACTTTTCAAAAAGAGAAAGTAAGTCTAAAAGATTAAAAACTGACTGGACAATGGCAAGAAGGGTGGTTGTGCCGTCTGCATATTGCGAAAACTTAACTTCTTGGTTCTCCTGTATTATAATACTTTTGATCTTATTTGAACGTCTAATACTTTGAGAAAGAAGCTCTAGATCTATCGCTATAATGAACAGAATGCCAGAAAGTGGGCAACCTGGTCGCACACCACGTTCTAGAAGGAAGTGTTTCGATTCATTGCCGTTATTCATAAGACAACTGCCGAAAGCTTGGGCCAAAATTGAAGATTTCGAGGCTTTCTTTTGATAAAGCGCCAGGATAGCCTTCGCCTTAGTGGGCCGCGAGGAGGTGTCGCTTTCCTGGAAACCCATAGATAGGGCGACCGCTGAGTGATTAGAATGGACGTTTGGGAGTATTTTACACTCCCGAATAAGCTTGATTGACTGCTTTGATACGAAGAGTCTACACTGTTAAGTTAGTCCATATAAAGTAAACTAAATCAGGAGTTTTGAAGCGCCAAGAATCGAGGAGGCTGTCAAGTATTGTAATCGAAGCTTGTAGCTCAATAAAAGACTCCTTTCTGTTTATATTGATGGGTCTACCTCCTCTTTTGTCTAAGGTGCTAATCACGCAGTTCAGGTCACCTCCTAGAACAAGCCTCTCATTAGCGTATTTTCTCAGAAATGTGCTGGAGATTTCCCTGAGGAATACAACTTGTTGAAATAGATCGTTTGGTACCGTCAACCACCGTCTCAGCTGCAATACACCTGCCATACTTTTCCTTACGTAGTGATTTGTTCGAAGTTATCCTCAAGACGTGGTTTAAATAGAATCGTCACTCCTCTACTAAGAGAAGAGCCGTGGCCAGAAACGATTTCGCTTCCCCATTCTGTTTCCCATCTTTTAATAGCTTTCGGTAAGGAGTATGTTTCTTGCAAGAAACATAAAACCATTTTGTTGTTGAAGCAGCCAGCAAAAAAAATTGTCTACACTTTCTGGAATTGTTTAGCCCTCTAACGTTCATTGATAGCATCCTGTACATTTAAAGTCTGTTCACAAAAAGTCGGACAACCTACTATGATGAAACGTCCAAAGAACTAAAAGACGGTGCTCTACAGGTCCGTGTTAATAATAAAAGTAATATTCCCAGATTGTCTTCAGAAGTATTGCGAAGTATTGAGGTAGACATTTTTTTCATTTGATTGTCTTCAGAAGTACTGAGGCGACATTTTTCTTCATTTTTATCATACTTGAAAATTTAGGATTTTAGTGACAGCACATGAAAAACTACCTGATGGAACCACCTTAAAAATTTTGCTCGACATTGACTTTCTCTATCCAAGTGTATAATTAGATATCCACAAGGGGGAGGCAGTCTACCCATATTTAGAAAGGAATAGTAACACTCCAGTTACTTTTTGAAACCGGGTTAAGCTCTAACTCCGGTGGCCCCTGTGGTTCAAATGTTGCCTCCTCGCTTGATGCGAACACAAGAACCAAAAAGTGAGCTGAAACTTGCTTAGCAAACGGAAGTTCAAAGGGAAGAAACATTGGTCATAAAACATGGAAGAGCCAATTGAAACTTTTACCTGGTATTCTTTTCATCCTAATAGTCTCATTGTTGGCGGGGACTTTGAAGAGCCTTGGAAATTGATGTGCAGCAGTCTTGTTTTTGTCCTTGATGATCCAATGCGTTGCAGACTCGTAGTGCACGTAAGACAACCCAACGACGACAAACACCAGATAACAGATGAAGACAAACTTACGCGTCATATTGACTGACAGTCATGGACGTTCTTTGCAAACGGACGTTGATTGGAGACCCTCTTTCACAGATGATTACTTGCCACTGGAAACAACAAAATAAATCCATCATAATTGATCATTTTAGATGGCTATTTCAATAAGATGTCATCATAAGAAGCCACAAAGAGAACTACGAAAGTATTTAATGCAAATAAGGAATAGGGGCACCCAACAACACAATTTGAGCAAAATATGCCGTTTCCTGTTTTCCTAAATTATTTTCTGGTTTTTAAAGGAATGCTGGTGTAATCTGGACTTTTACCTGTTTGGATTTTTCCCCTTTTTTAATGAAAAATTTTTTGAGTAGAATTAAGGAACAGTCTGGTTTTTGTCCTTGAAGAAACTCCACTGCGTTGTATACTCCGGCGTAGTGCACGTAGAAGTCAACCCAAAAAGAGGGGGTAAGGGGGGGGGGGGTCCTACGCACGTTTCACGGACATTAAAAAGTAGAAACAACGTATCACGATGATTAAAATTCCATGTCCACGTTTCACGGAAATTTACGAAGCAAAAGGACAGTGCATGGTTGGACTTGTTAAGAATGCTGTCTGCAGAATTGCCACTTTAATGATGTTTAATACCGGGAGTCGATGTTCTGCTTTTTGAGCCTCCCACACAGTTAGTACAGAGAAGTAACAGAAGTCAGGTGAACATAGGTGAAGGTAAACTAATGATGACCAATACTGACGGATACTACTACCTTCTGTAGTTTTAACCACTTGGCACAGTTTTAACTCAATCGACGACCCTATTCCACGCTTTTCAGCTTCGGCCTTGAGGCTAGCATGCTCGACAATATGTCGTCTGAAGGTGTCCAGTGAATGGTATTCCTTTTTTAGGGGAATCCTTATTCTTTCCTTTCCGCCAAGAAAACCTAGAGAACCAGGGGATTTAGGGTCGACAAAGTAGACAACACTTTCCAGAATACGAACATCCTCATCACCAGCGCTCATTTTAGGTCGTTGAACTGTAATTACCTGAATTACGCGGAGTTACGAAACGGAGAGTTCCCTTTACGCAACAGGTCATATGCAGCCCCCAAGGTCAGTTGTCAAGTAAGATCTTTTTAAAAGACACGATTGTCGCGATAAGAGAACTCCCGGAGAGCTCCGCTTTGCTTCGTACACTTCGTAGGTCTTCGTAAGTCTACGTAAGTAATCTTTCACGAAAAAAAGGACGTTTACTTGTCAATTATCACGGATATTGGAAAATTATTTATTTGTTTCACGTATCACGACAGGCATGACGTTCACAGTTCAAGGCTTTTAAATTTTTACAATCACTAGTCACGGCAAATAAAAACAGCCGATCACGTTTCACGGGAAACCCCCTTTACCCCCCTCCAAAAACGACAAACAGCAAACAACAGATAAAGCCAAACTTACAAACTCTTTCACAGGTGTTTATTACTTGCCACTGCCAACAACAACATGAATCCATTAAAATTCTTGCCACGCTCGATTAGTTAGCCATTTCGATACGATGTCATGACACGAAACCACAAAGAGAACAACGAAGAATGTAGCACAGTAAAGAATTGACGGCACCCAACGACGAAATTTGCCAAAATATGTCGTTTGCTGTTTTCCTAAATTAGTTTTCGGGTCTTTAAAGGGCTACTTGTGTAATCTTATTTACCTTCACGTATTTCAGATTTTTCTTTTATGTTTTGATGAATATAATTTTTGCATTAAAATTTAAAAATAAATGAATCGTGTCCAAGCACAGGCAGCCCAGACGCGTTGTAAGTGGAGTTCATTTAAAAATAGAAAAGGGTGAAAATATATGTAATAGCACGAAATAAATCTTTACTTCACGAAATAAATCTTGTTTACTTCTGCTTATTGTCTCCTGTTTAATTAATTTCCGGTTAATCTTGCACCGCTCTCTTAAATTACGCAATCGCTTGTTAGCGTCGCTGCTTATATAACCCGTTAAGCCTAAGGTTTGCAGAGATTTATTACAGACTAACTGGTGATAAAATAAGATAAGATATCTTGACATAAATCGTGCCTACCTTCAGCTCAATGTTCCCCTGTTCGTCCTGGCTGGTTTAAATGACATTTTGTGGCTTTTTTCAATCGGAGGTAGCTTCCACTAAAGAAGAATTAATTCTTAATTAAGAATTAATTAATTAATTAATTAAGAATTTAATTCTTCTTTAGTGGAAGCTACCTCCGATTGACCTGCCTGCGGCCTCGTGGCATTCTATCTTGCGAGGGACGCTATATCCCACAGGACACGAGCGTTCATTGTCTAACCGTCTTAGAACATGGTCGCACCCACGAAGAATTTCGTTTTTGCGTGCAGATTGTATTTTTGCATTTTAATTTTTTAGTTCTCACCTTGAAATCACGTTGCTATTTTGTTTACGATATTTTCGCTATTGTACGCATGCCTTTGAGGTGCAATGTTTTAGAGTGCTTCACCGCGCGGTTTATCGCAGTTGGTGTGTAAACAGCCATGAGCCAATACACGGAAATTTGGAACTCGAGGCAGTGATCGCCGCCAAAGATTTTCTAGATTTACACTGGTGAAAGCAGTCTTCGAGGCGCTACAACCACCGACACCAGCAAGTGGGGAATCCGCAGGAAACTCCAAGAGGCCAAATTAAGTCAAGTTCAAAAACAACACTCGTAGTCTGGCAAACACGGAGAAACAAGTCTGTCCTTCTGTTTCAATTAAGGTCTGAACAGTTCGTATTTCATGTAAAATAATTGTTTTTCTTTCGATTTGCTTTTTGCTATGCTATTATACCGTACGATTGCATTTTTTGTTAAAACACAAAAAATAATGAGTGTTTCTAGCCTTTGAAGTTGTTGATTTTATCGATTTAGTTGTAAATATTCACAGAGAATTTGTGCATTCATTAGTAGTTTCTACTTAGTCGTTAGTATGCTCTATATAGAGCATACTAATGAGGCTTCCAAACAAAGGAAAACAATGCCTCATTAGTATGCTCTATATAGAACCACTAATGAATGCAGAAATTCTCTGTAATTTTACCCCGCAATTTCCCTGTGCTTCAAAGCCCCCGCCACTTTACATAATTTAAGACAGTTTATGGAATATAGAACATCGAAATGCTGGACACTGATTGGCTGAGTGGGTGTGACCATGTTCTAAAAGACGTTAAAACATCGATCATCCGGGATCATTCTAGAACACAACATTGTTGTAGGAGCGTTTTATAACAGTGGAACTTTGTTCAACACTATTCAACGCGCTTAACTTGCAAAATTCAACAATGTTGAACGGCGTCTAATGAAAATGTTTGATCACTGATGTATTTTAACAAGAGTACTTTCTTAAGTAGCAGTTTGTGGGCAACTTCGAGAATCCGGCATCAGATACTAAAAGTCGAAATTGCTTTTGTTATGCCAGAAAGACCGAAGCCATAGTTTTCCACGTTTCACCGATCCTAAACTAAACTAGCGCTGTCTCTTCTAGTCTGTTACTGTAGGAGGTAAGCAGAGGAGGCGGCTTGACATTCCACGAAATAAAATCTTAGTTTTTCATTACAATTAATAGAAGACTGGTACACCATCCAAAGAACATTAAAACGTCGATCATCCCTGAGCAGTCTTCAACAAATCTTTGTTGTACGAATGTTTTATCAAACTTTATTCAACACCATTCAACGCCCTTAACTTGCAAAATTCAACAATATTGAACGGTTGTGAATGAAAATGTTGAATCACTGATGTATCTAAACAAGAGTTCTTTCTTACGTAGCCGTTGTAGGTAACTTTCGAGAGTCCGGCGTCAGATGCGAAAATTCGGAATCGCTTTTGTTATTCCAGGAAGACCGAAGCAATAGTTTTCCACGTTTCGCCTATCCTATTTAGCTTATATTTCCGCCTTCCCCTCTGGTCTGTTACTCTTAGAAGTAAGCAGAGGAGGCCACTTAAATTCAGACTACAGACGTACTACCTTGGAGCTTACAATAGACTATGAAACCTCAAGCAAAGAAGCGGACGAATTACATTGGATTCAGTAGGAGTGAAAACTAAATTCGCAACGGCCACCATAAAAATGTCAGGGATTAGTTCCTAAAGAAGCTTTTTAAGTGCTGGGTCGATGTGGGAGTGAACACGAACTAAAGTATGATTTACCTTTTTGTGGTTCTGTAGATTTTCTTCAAGACAAGCTGAACCAAACAAACAGTTCTATTTTGCATCCGCTGCTACTCGTAGGGCCTCGACAGACTAGAGAAAAAGATGGAGACTGTGCGTACGCGGTAAGTGAAATGACTCAATTTGCAACTGTAAGACTTTGACTAAACTTTTCCACGCACTAGAGGGCAAAATTAGCGATAATTTTCTATTTATGCGGAAGCTTAGTGACTAGGTTTCTTGTGCAGTGGGGTACGCTAGTTACCAGACAATGCACACTGATATCTAACCGGTATATAATGTATGTACACACGTTAAAAGGTGAAAAAAATTGATCGCAAATGTCTCGCAAGCGCCTGATACTTTACTTTTTGTACTGTTCCAAAACATGGGTTATATCAAACTGAAATATAACATAGTGCAAAGCCATAGGCCTTGGAAAAACGGATTCAAAAAGAACATTGTAAAGTTTTAATATGAGTCGTTTGCGTGATACTGGCGATCGTGTTTACCCGTTTCATGTATGTGCTTTCGTATACCGGTTAGACGGACTGGAAACAATTTTTCTAACACGATGGAGCGCTCTGGTTCGCATCATTTAAAATGAACATTAATAGCATGTTAACAGATTTTACTGTTCCCAACGCACAGTCTTGCGGCGTGACATAGCTCCTTCAATGACCACAGGGGAAATGAAAACTCATAACCTGCTTCAAAATTCAAACTCTCAGAAGTTCGCCATGCTTCCTCATGCACAGCTGACGGCTGTCAACTACCACGCCATTATTAGTGTCCGTTGCCTGGTAACTAGCAGAAACCCTAGTCACGAAGCTTTCGCAGAACAATTCAACGTTATCGATAATTCTGCCCTGTAGTGCGTGGAAAAGCTTTATCGAAGTCTTATAGTTCTCGAGTCATTCAGTTACAGCGTACAAATAGTTGTCATCTTTCTTTCTCGTCGATAACTAAGAGTAGCAACGCGTGCAAAAAGGAAATTACTGTTCGTTTGGTTCAGCTTGTCTTGATGAAAAATCACGGAACCATCGAAAGGTAAGTCTTGCTTTAACTCACTTTAACTCATTCCACATCGACCCAGCACTTTAGCAGCTTTATAGGCTAATCCCTGACATTTAAGATTGAAACTTGTGGCTTTTGTTTATTCAGTCTCCACTCCTATTGAAACCAAATGAATGTAATTCGCCCACTTCTTTGCTTCAGGTTTCACAGTCTATTCTAAGCTCCGAGGTATTAAGCCTGTAGTCTCAACTTAAGTCGCCTCCTCTGCTTATTTCTTACAGTAATAGATTAGAGGAGACGGCGGAAATTTAAGCTACTAGGATCAGCGAAACGTGGAAAACGGTTGTTTCGGTCTTTCTGGCATAATAATGGCAATTTGGAATTTTCGCATCTGACGCCGGACTCTCGAAAGATACCTACAACGGCTACTTAAGAAAGCACTCTTGTTTAGATACATCAGTGGTTCAACATTTTCATTCACAACCGTTCAACTTTGTTGACTTTGGAAGGCTAAATATGTTGAATTGTGTTGAACATAGTTTTTACTGTTGTTGTGTTCTAGAATGCTCCCGGATGATCGATGTTTTAACGTCCTTTGAATGATGTACCAGTCTTTTATTAATTATTGTGTAATAAAAAACTAAGTTTTTATTTCGTGAAATGTCTACTTAAATCTTCAAAAGTTATATGAAAACAAATAAGTTGTTTAGAGAGCAGGTTTTAGAAAGTCAGCCACCGTGTCGGTCAGCCACCACCAGCTTGGACAAGATTCAGCTCCTTAAAATTTTATGCAAAGAAAAAAATCATCAAATAAAAAGGAACAATTTAAACACGTAAAAGTCCAGTTTACACTAGTATTCCTTGAAAAGAGCCGAAATCAATTCCGGAAAACAGGAAACGACATATTTTGCTCAAATTGATCGTTGGGTCCCCACGATTCCTTATTAATTTGCGCTACAAACTGCCGTTGTTGTCTTTGTGGCAGCGTATCATGATAACTTATTGAAATGGCTAAATAATTGAGCGTGGCAAGAATTGTAATGGAATTATTTGGCTGTTTGCAGTGGCAAGTAATCATCACCTGTGAAAGAGGGTCTCTAACGTCCGTCAGTTTCCAAAGAACATCCATCACTGTCAGTCAATATGAAGTGTAAGTTTGGCTTTATCTGTTGTTTGCTGTTTGTCGTCGTTGGGTTGACTTACGTGCACTACAAGACTACAACGCAGTGGATTATCAAGGCAAAAAACCAGATTGTTCCACATCAAACTCCAAGGCTCTTCAAATTCCCAAACAGTGAGACTGTTAAGATGAAAATAATACAAGGTATAAGTTTTAAAGTGGTTCATCTATGTTTTATGACCAATGTTTCTTTTCATTGCATGTACTTCCATTTCCTTAGCAAGTTTCAGCTCACTTTTTGGTTGCTGTTTTTCTCATCCAACAAGAAGGCCACATTTGAACCACAGGGGCCACCGGAGCTAGAGCTTAACCCGGTTTCAGGAAGGAATTAGAGTATTATTATACAATTGCAGACATGGGAAGTCGAGCAAAGCTTATTAACGTGATTGATTCTTTTGGTAGTTTCTCATGTGATGAGTAGTATATCAAGAGTCAGACAAATACCACCTGATTGTCAGAGGTTTATTTTCGAATTTTAAAACCCCCACCATAATAACAAGCTCCCTTTGCTCGCTTGTTTATTATGGTGGGGGTTTTAAAATTCGAAAATAAACCTCTGACAATCAGGTAGTATTTGGCTGACTCTTGATATACTACTTACTGGAAATAAACCACCCAGCATAAAAAAAGAAGAAAAGATTAAAACGAAAACATAACCGAATACACACACACAAAAAAAATAATTTATAATCGATTAAATATTTGTGAGTCAAATTTGATATTGATGGCTGCCGGATTCAACAACTGTCAGGCTATTGAAGCAATACAAAACCTACCACCAGAGTTACGTGAGATAATTTACAAACATTACCTCGCTATAAAAATGAAAGAGCGAGAGGCTTTGGGTTGGAACCTGGTTCACGACGAGTTTTTTATTCAACCTTTCTGTCCTGAAAGGCAGCGGCTTGTCCATATTTTGGTGTGTGTAGCTTATATGCATTGTTGTTGTGGAGGGTGTTGTTACCCTTGTTATAAACAAGAAGAAATCTTACATGAAATAACCATCTCCGTTTCGATCTTGGATATAACTCTAGTTAATTATTGCACTGATGTATGGGAAGAGGACCACATCCATTAAGTTGTGTTTACGGCGCGTGACTTCGCGGTCTGGTGAAACTCACAGACAACGACGTAATTTATATTCTTGTACAAACATTGAAGGGAAACCCCCTTTGCAATAGAATATAAAGCTTTCAATTGTCTGTCTAACGCGTTAGACAGTTTTTGGTTTTCAATTGTTTGTCTAACGCGTTAGACAGTTTTTGGTTTTTTATTGTCTGTCTAACGCGTTAGACAGTTTTTTGGGAGGAAAAAAAAGTCAAGTTTGAAAAAATACAGTGAAACTTCTTAAATCACTCTTGGTTTTAAAATTTTTCAAGCCTGAATGCAGACGTTATTATTTTGCCATATTGTGGTTTCTGTTGCTTACATTAATTCATAATCAAAATATTCATTACCGTCAGCAGACGTTTTGAGACCTATTTTATAAACAAATTGATAAGATTCACCTTCAAGATCTTCAGCAAGACGTTTAGGAGCCCATACAAGAAGTTCATCTCCACATTTTGTTTTTAAAGTTAAGATAGCTGAAATCCCATATTTACTTTCCCGGTGTGAAACTTTTTTAATTTTGTACAAATCGTCTGAAATATTTCTCCATTTTAAAATTTCTCTTCTTTTAAAACTTTCTTTAGTTGGCCATTCTTCTGAGATTTCTTGTTGATTTATAAATACATCTTCTGTTAGCCAGTCTTGTGAGATCGTTTGTTGATCTGTACAGACATCCATAGTAAGAGATGCGTTGAAGATACATTTGTTTAATAGCGTGTACTTTTCTGTTCGAGGTGAAATTTTGTGAAGCGCATGCGTAAACATCCAATTATTGTGACATTTTGGTGAAGGACAGAAAAAGGGTACCATAAGGAATAGAAGAAGAAAAATGTGTTTAATATATATTGAAAGTGATCAATATTAATTAGTTCACTCATTGGTAAAGCCTTAGGGGGGTGATGGTTGGCCACCATCTGAACCCTGTTTGAGGGCTTGCATGCGGTGAATTACGAGGTATAGGGGAACTCCTTCCAGTGGGAGAGTACCCTCGGGTGAGCCCGCCTCGGCCCTACTGGTGACAGGGGGGTGCTCAGAAATCCCTCGGGATTTCAACCTCGCTCCCAGAGGTAAAATGTGGAATGACAACCGCCTTGTCAGCGGTTAAATCCTCACTTCGGTGGGGTGAAAGTCCTAGCCGAGGCTAGGTAAGAACAGCCACGAGCACCCCCTGACAAGGGTTTTTGCTCTTTTATGTGACCTGTCAGGCAATGTCACGCGTGACTGGCACGTTTGCCGTCACGCAATGTCACGCCTCTTGTCACATAAGGTCACGCGTGACTATCACGCATTTTCGTTGTTTTTAAGAAAAAAAGTTTTATTTTTCAACTTTATTAGGAAAAATCTTATTATGGAACCACATGTTGTCCTGAAATGGGGTAGCCATCTTCATCACGAGTTGGTAACAATAGTTTTGAAACACATTCACGAGTAATAAATCTTATTTGCAAAAGTTTCGGGGGGGCGTGAGAAGCTCAACTAGGTGATAACAAATAGCTTGCAAAATTGCAATCATTTCGAAAGATATATAATTACTTTGAAAATCTATAATTGAGTGAATTTTTTTTCATACTTTCTTTGAACAGATAGTGGAATTTCCATACAATGATCAGTGACGAAATTATCTATCGTTTTCAATCTATCAAGAAAGAATTTTCGTCGAAAGCTTCACCTCTGAGGTAAAAGCGAATCTCATCAAGTATTTTTTGGTATTCGATACGGGCCAAATTTGCTTGTTCTGTTTTATTATCTTATTTCTTAAGGCTTGCCACTGCTTTCAAAGTAAGACCAACACCAGTTAAAGTTGCCATGACAATAGGGTTTAACGTAATTCCTCCGGCCACTGCGGCACTAATAATTAACTTGCCAGCTGAAAGATTACAAACAAAATTTTTTCTTCGAAAACCTCGGTGCAACTTTTCATAGCCATAATGTTTCTTATGGTAATAAGCGTATAAATCTTTCAGAATTTTAACTTTCTCTGTAGAAAGTGCTTGGTCGATATGGTTGAATTCGAAAATGTCCCGCATTGTGATATATAATAAATGAAAAAATGTTTATGGAGCTCTATATTCAATCAATAGAAATATTTCCTCATTTGATACACCCGAAGCCAATTCCACAGAGATAAGACCAAACGCTAGTACTAAATTAATACTTATTGTCTGTAATTGAGTTGTTTCGGTTGAAGTGCGAGTGATTGATTGAGTTAAATCAGAACTGTGTTTTATATTTAAAGAAATAGGCGTATATTGACTTTCAAGCTTGAAATAGAGCGCTTTTATAGTTCATATGTGGCTATTATTTGGAATGATAATTTTATCCCAACCATTTAATAAAAATTTGCGCCCATTTTTGGTATTTAAACGACCATGTATATAATGAACGGAATTACTTAATTTATGTCCGTTTAAAGACAAATCTGTTTCCATTACCATTTTTCCATTTTCAATAACAAAAGTGGTGTCATAGACACTTGGGTCAACATTTGAAATTGTTTCTTTAACACCATAGACAATTAAATGACCAATTGTTAAAAATGATGGATTACTGACTGTACCGTGCAGATCGAGATATAGATGTTGTGGGGGTGAGCTACCCCATCTGTGAAAATTGATAACTGTTTTGGTGTACTTCTCGAATGTTTTGGTTGTATAATTGGAAATTGAAATTGTCGTAGCTTGCACTGTCACACTCAACTCATTCATTTCCGGGGGAAACCATTCAACGACCATTGTGTAATAACCAACCGGAAGTTTATATAGGTTAAAACCGAGGCGTGATCGGTACTGGTTGGGTGAGCCTTTTTCAAACAAGAGTTTAAGTTGGTAAGCTTTTTTATTAATTTGATGTGGAGAATTGGGAAAATCGTTAATACCCAAAACCTCGATATTGCTTTCACTCGAAGATTCATCAGTGTCTTCCATCAAGTATCTGAAGGCGTCCCTTTTTTGTCCCGAGTTAATGATCTGAGATTCATGAATTTTTCTTGAGTGACAAGATCTTTCGTAGATGTTATTTCGCCTTGCATAAAAGCAACATTAACTGCGGATTTTGAATCTTTGTAATCGGTTTGTAAGTTAACAATTTTATTATTATTTAAATTTAAGTCTCCAGACATACTTGTTGTGCCATCAAGTTTGAGATAATTTTTTTGTGTTTCACTAAGTCTTTTGTTAACAAACTCGACACTTGTGGCGTCTTTTTGGTTTGATGGAAATTTGAGATTGATAATTGATTTATTTTCATATCAATATCAGCTTCTTTATCCAATTTTTACGCAAGCTGATTATCGACATACTTTTTGTTTGTGGCTTGATCTGCCTGTACTGGGTCTTTTACGTTGTAGATTGTATTATTGTTCATATCAATGCTTGCTTCCATTTTTCCGCCTTCCTTTTTCGAAAGAAAGATATTTCTCGTGTCTTGATAGTTTATTACCTTTGTCAGATCACCGTGTACAGGATAAGGGTTGCTTTTTAATCGTAAAATATCGTACTTATTTTGCATGTCAATATTAGCAGAACCGCTGGCACTACCCTGAGGGCCACGATCACCTTTATCGCCCTTGTCGCCCTTGTCGCCCTTGTCGCCTTTTAAATCCCGTGGTCCTTGTGCCCCCTCCTGACCTTGTGGTCCAGCGGGCCCTTTTTCACCTCTTGGACCATTTGGACCTTGTGGTCCTCCAGGGCCCTTATCACCCTTCGGTCCAGGAGGACCCTCGGGGCCAGGAGGACCCCCTGGGCCAGGAGGAGCCACTTTTCCACTTTCACTTGTCGTAGTTTGGCTAGTTCCACCTATTTGACTGTTAATATACCCCATTATATATCTTCATCAAAATTTTTTAAATTAATTTTTGGGGTTTGTCATAGTAAAAGAAAGAGTATTTTTTATCGGTGGCGCGATCTAAAGCGTCATGATCCACACCTATCTCGTCTGCAATTCGTTTGTTTTCTTTTGGAAGAAATCTGAAAATACAAAAATGGCTGCAGTTATCACGGATGTTTTTCGGCACCTTGTAGAAAGTTTGAGTGAGATAAATAACGCAGCAGTTTCTGTGACGCCCGTTGATAAAATAATTAAGGATGCTGTTTTGGTTGCTTTCACAAACAAGATCATCAAAAACAACTATTTGTTGGGTGTCCACGGAAGCTCTTCAAGTGGAATGATTTCATCACCATGGGCCTCGATAACCTCATAACCAACCGTGCGGTCGGGGTTGACGTCTTCAGCAAAGTACTGCAAAAGAGCCTGGTATTTGTTCTGGCGCAGGTTCTTTGAAAAGAGGTAAATTTTATCATACTCTAGCAACTCCTAAAGCATATGCAGTAATGTGTTTGTTTTACCAGAATTACTGGGCCCACAAATTAACATCCGAAAAACATCTGCTGGCATACAAGGGTGACCTTGCTTGTAGTCACTCTCGGAAGAACCTGGGTCATAATTTGGAATCTTCATTTTTTTTTCGCTTCTATATATTCACGCTGGAAAGATGTCAATGAAAAAATGGCATCAGTTGGCTGAAGAAAAATCGAAGGTAGATAAACAAACAGAAGAAATCCACCAAAAATTTAAAATGGATAAAATAAACAAAGAGTTTGGTCAGCTTTCAGGAGAAGAGTTTTTTAAACCAATTACAAAAAGGCTTGATGAAAAGAGCAGCGACACAATGGAAGAAGAAGAGGAAGAAGAGGAGCAGGAAGTTCCTGATTACACAATGGATGAATTTGACGAAATCAAGCCGTTTAGTGACGAATTCAGACCGGATGCACCAACTCCAGCACCATCACCACCAACAACACCAACAACAACCACAACACCAATAGAACCAACATCACTTCCACCCCCATATCAAGAATTTGATGATCTTCCATTACCACCTCCACCTTTGATGGAAGAGACTGTTATGCCAGGATCTTCCAAAGATGAAACAAGGGAAGAAACATCAAAACGGCTTAGAAATGTTAAAAGTATTCTTGCTAAATTTGGAAGTGATCCAACTTACAAAGTAAAAAGTAAAGGATCAAAATATTATGGATATAATGTGGAAGAACTAGAAGCTGAGGCATTTAAACTCGAAACAATTAAGGCACATCAACCGCGTAGATTTCAAGTTTGAAGCAACAGCAAACGGAGGTAATGTTGTCGCTGACACCGAATCAGCTCCGATAAACGGTTCTTTTTCATTGATTAAAAGTTTGAGGATCAACTCTGGTAAAGAACTTTACTCTGCGAATAATATCCACAAATTCATTTTCATCAAAAATCTGCTTGAATTTTCTGATGATTTTTCAAGAAGCGTGGCAAAAGATCAGTTTTGGTATCTTGACATTGACGCAACCGCAGCGACTGATGCAAATGCGTCGAATACTGGAATGCAATCAAGGGCGCTTCTATCACATGGTGGAAAGATGGTTCAGACAACAATTCCTTTAAACAGATACTCCTTTTTCGAAGGGCTTTCCGACAGGCTGCTGCCACCAATGCAACTTGAGTTTCTTATTACTTTACAAAATGATAGAGAATTGATTTACCAAAATGATGGAACAGCTCGAAGAATTGTTGCTCGCAAATTAGAATTATGGGTTCCACAATTACATTTCACTGGTAAAGGACAGACCTTTGTAAATGAAAATTTCTTAAAACCAACCCAATGGAAATACTTGAAAGAAAATATTTTTTCTTTGAGTGAAAGAAGGGACGAGAGTGGTATGTTCATGATTGGGAGTGGAATAAAAAACCCCAAACATGTCTTTGTATTCTTTCAACAAGCTCGTAAAATAAATCGTTACACACAAAATCCTTACTTTTTTGACACATTTGATATCGATGGTGATGACTCAGCAAAATTGAAAACTTGCAGCCTCCAATGCGGAACAAACTTTTACCCTCAGATTGAATACGATAATGAGTTTAAACTAAGAATTTTGAAGGATTTGATAAATTTCAGATACAGAAAAAACGACTACAACACCGGTGTTCAGCTACAAGTCGCAAACTTTGAGAAGTTATACCCAATTATATACTTCGATTTACGAAATGCCAAAGAAAGTTTGACAGGGGACCCACAAATCCTTTATTTTCATTTCAAACTTAACGAACCTGCTAACGCTCAAGATTATAAAATCTTCGCCGCGGTTTTGAATGAACAAGAATTTGTGTTGAAACAAATTGGTAATGAACTTGTTGTCGTCTAGAAAAAATTGAAAAAAATTTTTAATATAATATACAAGCACGATGAGCACAACTTATCATCCATATAAAATCGAACTGACTGATGGTCAGAAAAAGAAACTTCAAAAAGCTTATGTTTCGAAGACAGCTGTTAATCTGAGAGTTAAACCAGACCAAATTGGGCGTGGTGACGAACTTCTTCTCACTGAAACTCAAATCTCGCGATTGAAAAAAAAATCAGCGGCAGACAAAGGAATGGTAATAAAATTTAGCCAGACACAGATTCAAAATACTGCGCAGCGTGGTGGAAGTTTGTTTTCAACTATGCTAGGTTTGGCAAAACCTTTGATAAAACCAGCTCTTGGGGCATTAGCAAGTGCAGGTTTGAGTTTCGGCGCTGAAAAGGTGCTGAAAAAGATATTCGGAAAGGGTTTTGGTCCGAAGGAAATTGAGCTTTATAAACTTGTCCAGCGAATGACTCCTACTCAGAAAAAGGCGGCAGAACAATATCTTGTTGGAAAAGGTTTGGTGAAAGGAGGAGGTGCACAATACGGCGGCTTCCTTGGTATGTTGGCGTCTATCGGAGTACCTTTGGCCATTGATTTAGTTCGAAAAATAATCGGAAAAGGTATGCAAACCCAACCACCACGCTCACGACCGAGACGAGCACCTCCTCTTCCACCACCACCTAAAGGTAAAGGAATGCAAATTCAACCTCCACCTTTCTTTGGGACTTGGGATGATTATTATCGTTTAAAAAAAACTGAAATTTGAAGATAAACCTCTATCCAACATTGACCTGAGAAAATGTTGCAACTTTTTACGAATCCCCATCAAAGGTATTTTTAGCAGAAATGAAACAAAACCCTTGTTTCATTCCCCATGCATTATCAACTTGGATGATTTCGGAAGTTTGGGAACTCACTGGGTATGTTGTTGGCCAAAAGGAAAAGGTCTTTATGAGTATTTCGATTCATTTGGGCTTCCACCACCTTTGGAATGGGAAAAAGAAATGTCAATGCATGGGATGACACATTTTTTCAGAAACGATAACCAAATTCAATGGGAACAAATTGTGAGATGTGGTTACTACTGCCTTCTCTTTTTAAACGAAAGAAATAAAGGAACAAGTTTTGCCGATATTTTGAAAATGTTCTCCAACGATTTTCTTCAAAACGAGGAAATAGTGAAAAATTATTTTTCTTAAATATATATACAATGGAAGTGTACTGTGTGAAAGAAAAGCGGCACACGCCCAATGTGCAGGGAAGTGAAAAGGTTGTAATCGCAGAGAACAATCGAAAACTCTTAAAAGCAAAATGCGCTAGTTGCGGAATAACAAAAACAAGTTTTATGCCGGGAAACTAGGTGAGCCCTCCCGCGCGGAGGGCAGTGGAATATTCGGCGACGTTGCTATGGCAGTTGGTGATCTTGCTATTACAAAAGGAATCCCATATCTTGCGAAAAAAAGTGTTGAAGCTGGACGATATTACGCTTCTGAAGCTATGAGAGACCCCAAACTTCAAAAGAAAGCAATAAATTACACTCTTGACAAAGCCCGCCCAGTCATTCAGAAAGTTGGAAGTGAAATGTTAGATCAACTTTCAACTAAAGTTTGACCAAACCAACGTTACAAAACTGACAGACCTGATTTGGATGGCGCCGGCTTTGATATACATGCAGCAATTGGAAAATTTCCGAAACCAAAAAAAGGTTGGACATTGCCGGGACATAATTTCACAGGGCCATACAATCCTCTTGAAAAGCAGGTGAAATACGACCCAGAAACGGGTGAAATTCTGGAAATATATCAACCACCAACAGGTGCAACAGATGCAATTGCTATGCAACATGATGTCGATTATGATGTTTGTTCCAACTGTGAAAAAAAATACGGTGAAAATCTCAAAAAATGCAAACACAAAGCGGATAAAAAAATGGTTAAGTCTCTTGACGCAGTTCCTTACAAACAGAGGTAGTGGGGCCATGCGGCTGCAAGAAATGCAATCAATGCTAAACAAAAGTTAGGGTTAGGTTTGAAAAAACAAAAAGGAACTGGTGTTTTGGATAAACCGCTGGAAGCAGCGAAATTTGCTGAAAAAATTACAAAAAAAATGATTCCTTCCACAAAACATGTATTCAATCGGTATTGGTCAGGTGATATTGCGAAAAATGCTTTCACAGGACCAACTGGTGTCACAAGCAAGAAATTTTGGACTCATCCGAAAAAGGGTACTGTTATGCGTTTGGTGAAAAATCCGAAAACAGGCAAATATGAAAATGTTTATGAAGAACCTTGATTGGTTTTCAACCACCATTTATCAAACTCCTGTTTTGCGAGCCAACTTCTTTCTAAGTCTTTAGGAAGGTGATGAAAAATAGATTCCATAATTTCTTTTTTGTGGGGCCAGCATTCAAAAGGTACCATTTCAAAATAATTGTACAGAAAACAGGTGTAGTTCACTGATTTGCCGGTTACCCCCTTAAATTGAGCAATAACGTTACCAAGAAAAGCGACCTCGCTGGAAGAAAACATTTCGTCAATTTTACATTTCCGTAAAACATTTTTTAAATAAGCATTATTCGTTGGAAGAGCAGTGGAACTTCTTTTCCGATTTTCTTCTTGAAACTGTTCATCATCATCACATTCAATTACTCTACCACATTTTGGACATACACGACATAACTCATTCACCACATAAACTATTTGCTAATCGCATGAAGGACAACGATTAATCTTTTTTGATAACAGGCTTATTTCATTTTTTTTTGCAACATTCTTTCTTGAATCATTTTCGACGAAATTTTCTCACCTTGCAAACAACCAAACGGGTCGTCCATTTTTTATTGTGTATAGTATACAATGAGCTCACGTATTTTCAATAAGTTGTCAAAAATTTATTACAGCCCGCAAGGGTATTGGAAAGGGTTTGCAGCAATTAAGAAATTAGGCCAGGCAGCGAAAGTTTCGGAAGATGTGGCTCAAAACTGGTTGATGAAGCAAGCTCTTTGGCAGGTTTATTTACCAGCCCCACAGTACATTCCAAGGCCGAAATTGGATGTTCCTGTTCCAAACAAAGTTCACCAAGCCGATCTTCTGTATCTCCCACACGATCGCCCACCACGCTCCCGTAAAACTTTTAAATATGCTCTCACGGTGGTTGATGTGGCCTCTCGATACAAAGAGGCCGAACCGTTGACCACAAAAGAGGCTAAAGAAGTTGCAGCTGCTCTGGAACGGATTTATAGTCGTGGTCCTTTGAAGTGGCCGAAACTGCTTCAGGTCGATCCTGGTCGTGAGTTTATGGGCGCTGTGAATCAACTGCTTTCGAAACATAATGTCGAGGTTAGACGCGGCCGTGTGGATATTCACCGTGATCAAGCTATCGTTGAAAGATTCAACCGCACCCTGGCTGAACGACTGTTTGGACACCAATATGGGGTTGAAATGCGCCTCCCAGAAGACAAAAGATCGACTGAATGGGTGGCCCGACTGCCTGCTGTTATTTCAGCTTTGAATAAGGAAGTCACTCGACTTACTGGGCAGAAACCTGTTGAGGCCATCAAAGAGAAAACTGTTCCATCCAAATCCTCGACACCTTATTTGAGACCCGTTGGTGTAAACGAAAAAAAGCTCCCCTCTGGTTTAAGTGTTCGCTATCTCTATCAACCCGGTGAACTTGAAGGTGGCCGGCGAAGAGCTACCGACCCAATCTGGTCTTTGAATGTTTACGAGATTGAAAAGATTATGATAAAACCAGGCGCACCGGTTATCTATTATTTGTTTGACGGACCAAAACGCTGGTTTACCAGTGAAGAGCTTTTGGTTGTCCCTCCAGATACACAACTACCACCAATCTAACAATGAAACTCGATCGGTTCTGTGTGAATACCGTCTTCCAATACCCAGCGTTTGTCGTGGTAAGCACTCATCCCCAGCTTCTGCTGTTCGTAAGTAACCATCTGCCCGTCCCGCATCCTAAAACCTCTATTAGTTGCTATGTCCTAGCTGCCTTCCAAAGCTTTCTTGAAACGCTGCCACGTGATCTCGTTTTGTTTCTTCGACACCCCTTTCGTGCTGAACTTCTTTTTTTTACCCTCAGATTCGTCGACGAAATAACATTTTCAACAGAGTGCAATCATTCTGCTGCCTTCACACTCGAGTTTAAAGAGCCCAGGAGTCCGACTGTTCCACTTATCCCAAGCTAACCACTCTTTCTTTTTTGCCTCAAATTCTGTTTGCAACTCTGGTTTGACGATGTCTTCCAACTTTTCTGCGCTGATTGCCATGTAATTACTGTCTGTGTCCATCTGAATCAATTCGAAATCTCTTCTGTCAAAATATCTGTCAAGAAAGTCATAATAGAATTCAAGCATTCGAAGTTTAGGCAGTTGATCTACAGCTATTCCATCCTGAAATGGTCTTCTGATTGTGATCCGAGGCTTTCGGCTTTCCAGCTCATACGCCTGCCCGAGCTCGTCAAGATCACTGAAATATGAGCTTCGCAAGGCTCTGTCGACTACCTTTTCGTCTTTAGTGTAAATGACGTTTGTTTGCCGCTCCAAGGCTTCGATGAGCTTTCCATACCCACTATTTCCTAACAGTTTGAATACCTCAGCCAGCAGCGCCTTGCTTTTTTCTTTATCTCCAGTTCTACGAGCTTCAGTCACTTGCTCCACAAACCAAGTGAATATTTTTCTTGGTTGGTAATCAATAGTCCGATAAACATTTTTGATCACTGCTCCATGCTCAAGATACCATCTAAGGAGAGGAGCGTATAATAGTATCCTCTTTGCAGACAATGCTCCCACTAACTTCTTTCCGTCACCGCGGTTCCGCTTCGTTCGTTTTAGGTAGTCAAGCATATGTTGAGGAATAGCTTCAACAGGGACCTCTTTGTTGTAGAAAAACGGGCACATTTCCTCAAACTTTGTGTGTAAGTGCTCAGGAATCTCTCTATCAACTTCTGCAAATCCGAACCATTTTTCTTCTTTGAGCCTTTGTGTAAGTATGGGAGCGACGTCTTTATTGTAATGCATTACCCTTCCTTTTCCACAAGGCATGTCTCTAAGCATGGTTGACAAATACAAAGCATTGGCATCGTAACCCAGAATATTTTTGCAAAGACGAGGTTCCGTAATTTGATGAGACCTCATTTTCGTGATTCTGACTTCATGGTATCTTGTGAAAACAAGGCTCGGTCCTCCGACAACAGCTTCTTTCAACATCTCATACGCTTCTTTGCACGGGCTGTAAAGATCCGCAGCTCTCTCAACACATCCGCGGAGTAAGTAATGTAAACTAACACCTGGGATACTCACAGCATCTTTCAAAATATCGATTCCTTTATCGGTGTAGAAGGCACGCATCTTTTCCAGCGCCTCGAGACCAGGAGCTACATCGAGATTATTATAGTAACGCAGCCAGTCTGTGAAGGTACACATACCCTGTTCTTTGAAAAGACGCTGACACCCCTCCCATTCATCCTTTGTGAGAACATAACCATTCTTCAGCTTCGAATACCAATCCTCATATTTCGGAAGTCCGCAAAAATCAAGTTTTTCAGGTGTGTCAAACCATTCATACGGAAACCACGATTTTACAGTATCGCATTCGTAGGCTTTCACCCATTTCTCATAACTTGTACCCGGACCTAAGTAGTTTATGATGTCGAGAAAGCGAAAGTTTTTAGTCAAAATGAACATAATTTTGTTTCCATTTTTTGCAACTCTTACTTTACCAGTTGTATCAGATAGACGTTCCGCGAAATGTTCTCTGATAAGATTCAAATCATATCGCCCGGAGTTAAACCCAAGAACTGGCACCTGATTACACCATTCTTCTATTTTGAGGCGCTGTGCTTTTTTAAGCATAGTCATATCTTCAGGTATGAACGCTGCTCTTACTTGGTCCCGAATGTTTTTCCCACGCCTCTCAGGTTCTTCCATAAACTTGTGAACAAGCTCCGCAGGGTCTCTTTCACAGATATGGGTAGGTTCTCTGTCTAAAGTGTCACCAACGCTGACAGAGATTGGTACGTGTTTATTTTCGATTGTTAACATTCCTGTTGGTTCTTTCCTCTGATTTTTATCTCCGTATGCTTCGAAGTCATACAATATAGCGTATGGATAACTTTGTATTTGAATCGTTGGTAACTTTATATTTATTTTTCCTACTTCAGAAGACCATGCCTCGATTACATGGTAGCCAGCAGCTCGAAGCTTTTGTGTACGTTCAACAGTTGCTTTAAATCTATCTTCTCTTGTTTGATCATGATGAGTAATAATTCTATTTCGATCATGAGGGTAACATTTTCGACATCCATGCCAATGACATCCATGATATTGAAAAACAGTCTTTGTTTCATGGTTATAACCGTCTACAGGAGCGCGCTCAACACATCTTTCACATCCATGCCCACAAGCAGCGTGGTGAATGGGAACCCATCTTTCACCTCCATGCCCGCAAGCAGCGTGGTGAATGTGAATTTTACGAAGTGCTGCTTCTTGTTCAAGCCAGCGAAGAGATTCTGGAGAAGATGAATGTTTTGGATAAAAAGCTTTCTCAAAAGCTGTTTGTGGTAATTCAACTTTTTCGGCCGGACATTCAATCACCGTCTTCCCTTGCGCACATGTTTGGATATGCCGTTGAAGATTGCAAGCCTTAGTAAATCTTGAACAGCAATGAATACATGCATAAATTTTTGCAAGCTTCGAAATATCTTTTTTGATGAAAGCATGCCCTTCGTAAATTCCAATTGTCAAAATATTTGTTAACTTGGCTGGTGGTTTCCTTCTAAGATGCCATATCACTTCATACGTTCAGGCTCATATACACGAATACCCAACCAATCTTTGAAAATTTGTTTTTTATTAAGATGTTTTTCAACCTCATCAAGTTCATCTAAAGATGTTTTCCGGCAATCTTGTGGGATAGCTATGAGATTAAAGAAACTCTTTGCAAGTTCCCGCGCTGCCGTTGTACTTCGATCTGGTCTTAAACCTCGGTGTACCGCAATACAACGCCAAAGACATAAGTTGTCTCTGTAAGTGTCTAAAGCAAGCATATAACGACTATGTGCAAGGTTACGCAGTCAATCTGGTAATGGCCCTGTACCTAAAAGTGGCTGACGGTCAAGAACAACCTTTACATCAACATTAAAATGGTCTTCAAACACCCATTTTGTGTCAGGTCTGTTAATGTTGTCAGGGTCCAAACGAACTTTTTCCCGCTCACTCAGCCATTTCTCCGCAACAGAAAAACGATCAAACCAAGGAGAACCTTTTTCGTTAGTGTACCACACCATTAATGAATTGTCTTCAATGTTGCGTAGCTGAGTTGAAAAAATATGTCTAACGTAAAAAGATGTGTGAACTTTCTCTCTTATTTTTTTCATAAAATCTGGTATAGTATCTTTTTCAAGTCCTCGAATACGGCGCCATCGAATGAAACGTCGCCCTGTTTTTTCTTCTCCCTCATATTCGGTGTTATTATATAAATCAAGCATCTCATTCTGATAGTTTGTAACATTTCGGACGGTTTCTCGAGAAATTGGATCAAACTTCCTCAAAATTTCTTGTTTTTTTCTCCCCCTTCTACGAGAAGGAGCGGTCGGTTGAAATGTTTTAGGAATTAAAGGTTTATCTAAACTCTTCTCCACTTTCTCAGAAATAGGTTCATCCAATGTGTTCTGAATAGTTTTTCGAACAGCAGGAGCGTCCTCTGCAAGTAATTGCTCTAAAGCTTGTAACGTTGTTGGATCAAGTTCTTTCAAAAGCTCTTCAATGTTTATGTTAAGTGCAGACATTACAACTTAGATATAATAAAGATGTGTAATTCTTTAATTAAATTTTTTTTTTATGCTGGGTGGTTTATTTCGGGTAAGTAGTATATCAAGAGTCAGAAAAATACTACCTGACTGTCAGAGCTTAATTTTCGAATTTTAAACCCCCACCATAATAAACAAGCGAGCAAAGGGAGCTTGTTATTATGGTGGGGGTTTTAAAATTCGAAAATAAACCTCTGACAATCAGGTGGTATTTGTCTGACTCTTGATATAATACTTGATGTCACTTAAATCCTTAAATTTAAACAAAGGTGTTGCTCTTTTCGAATGTTCTTGGCACCAGTAAGGCAGATCGTGAAGAAAAATTGACTGTTATATTTTATTGCTTCGCTTCAAAAAATTAAACATGCTGAAATTTGGCAAAATTCGTTGTAACTCGAAAAACAGGTCACCAATATTTCCTGGTTACTTTTACTTTTTAAGTATGACAATAAGGAAAAAATATCACCTCAATACTTCTAAAGAAAATCTAAGAATATCGCCTTAATTATCAGTCCCTTTCTTACTTGTACTGACTTTGTTGGCCGCCATGTTGGTGCCATAAAGAGGGACACCAACATGGTGGACATATACTAAGTTAATTTGTTCTGGAGAGTTGGAGTACTTAAAGAGCCAGAAGTTTTCCAGTTGTTTCCGTTTTTCTATCGTTGAAACGGTTTGTTTCTGAATCTTGATCGACATGCAAGCGAATTCATTTTATCATTATTGAAAACCAAGAATTGATTTGCATTGCGCACCTTTAATTGCGCATATATAATTTCTTGCGTCATTAGCGAGGTGACGCGCACGTGCACGGCAGAACTTGGTACGTTTCCTTTGCTGCGGATCTGTACAGAGAAACAAATGATCGTTTTCTCCCTAACAAGTATGTTCACCTTTCTTACTCTCGCACAATTTTAATTCAGCAATTATTCACAACATTCGACGTCCGATTAGCAAAGCTCAATAGGAATTCGCAGCGACCCGGTCTGGACTAGTGAAATAAAGGCCAGCGAAGACAGGGTACTTTCGTATGTTTCCTGGAGGCGATAAAACTTGTGTTTACTTCAGCAATTTTAATGATTCTCCAATTCAAAACAAATCAAACTTAACATGCATTTCACACCTTCGACCGATTAATTTAGAAATCATAACAATTCAATTCTTGTTGCGTTTTGTGGTTTTAGAGCAGCAAGGTCTTCAACTTCTGCAATTATCTATCCTGGCCACGAGCTAATTTACGCCTTTTGCAGCTCCGAATGTTAAGGGCTCTAAAAATAATTGAATGTGAATATATGAAAATCATATGTTCACATTGTATATCATATATCATCATATATTCACATTCATTTATTCATCACTCACGGGTTTATTACGAACTAACAAATTAAATGACCAGCTCACAGTTGGCTTGTTTAAGCCCAGTCGGTAGAGCACTGCAGGTTTCCTTCTTCGCAACTGCTTAAGTTGCAAACATAACTACGATGATCTTTCACATCTTTGTTCTAAAAATAATTTTTTAACGTTTTTCCAAAAAAACAGTCGTTCCAATTCGTTGTGATCCAAACTGGTTTATTGGGCAAAGTTTGAGGGAAAACTTATTTGGACCCCAACTGCAGCAGACCGCTTTTACAGTCATTGCCACTTAAGTCTGTACCTTTTAATGCCGTATGTTTGATTCATGAAACACAGATTAGTGCGTTCCCCACGGAGCAAGAACTAATCAAATGATCACGTGTTTAATGCTTTTTATTTAGTGGTTGCAGTAACAAGTACCAGATATTGTGATGGAGTTGGTTATTTTTGTGAGCTTTCGTGTAGATTCGGTGTTGTTCGTGTGATGTTCAGTATTCCTAAGACAGTAACTTTGCTGTGTCTTCGGAGATATTTGTAGACGGCCATGCATCAGATAACTGGGATTGCTGGAGATCACTTGTGTCTTTTATCAATGATTTCACGTTCAGTAATATTCAATTTAAGCATGAGAAATAGCGGTAGATCACAGAGAACAGCGGTGTGTTCTTAGAGTAGGTTCTCGTCAGGAGCATATCGTAATTATACCTGTGTTGATTGTAAAGCATACACAGTCAATGAGAACAGTTGATTTCCACATTGATTAAATAATACTTTTGTATGGTACAATGTTTAATTTTGCTGATGTGATGAAAATGGAATTATGTGTTGAAACATTCAATTCACCTTTTTACGTTTTCTGTACATTGGGGCCTGTTATTCAAGAGATACCTAGAAAATAGGGAACATGAATGAAATAATTTGCTCTTTAAGAAGAGATGAGAAGGGATCACATTTTGCTATTCTATTTTGATGTAATTCGAAGTCGCTTGTTGAGTGTGATAATGGAAGGTTAAAGGTTTCGGAAACCTTAGAAGACTGGCTGAATGCTATTGAACGACTTCGAAACAGTCAAGAACCACAAGGACAATATGTGATCTAGTATGTACACTAATTGATTATTTATTGTAAGTTTTTACGAATCCCATCGCTCACATGCGGAAGAAGAGAAGGCGCATATTTCAATGACCTTGTTTTGCCCCATCTTGATTATGCGGATACTGTCTGGGGGATCAAACAGGGTTGAAAACGGAGATGGATCAGCTACAGGCCTTCCACAGCCGATTTGCAAAGAAAATACAAGGAAAGAAACTGTCCTTAGCTGAATCTCTGGCATCCTTATGCTGGACACCATTAGTTCTCCAGACGCTTTGCCAATCGCTGTATTGTGGTGCAGAATGCCATCAAAGGATAGATCCCACAGCATTGTGAAGGGTTCAAACATAGTGTAAGCATAAAAATGGCTATAAAGCACGGAACGGCTATCTACCACCACTTCCATTGCCCAATTCAATATGGAGTGGGGCAAAAGAGCCACCGTGAAAGCAGAATGCAATATATAATTTTTTACAGCGGAATCCGGATTTTCCCAACCTCCCGATTTTTGGAACCATGGCACATTTCCCTTGGATTTGCTTCAGTTAAACACTGTAATTTTATCCCCGATTTTTCGAACCCAAACTCCCGATATTTCGAACCAATTTGCCTCCCATGGAAGCAATTTATGACAAATTAATCGAAATCGCACAACATTTAAAAATACTACTCAGTAGCTTTCATTTGAATGGTCCCAGGTATCAGACCCAAAAGGTAGAACCACCAAGGAAAGTACTGCTCAGTGCCTTTCATTTGAATGGCCGCCTCTCATTAGGCCTGGCTTTCCTGTGGGTGCTGTTTATCATGTGTATAAGGTGGATCTAACTTTTGAGTCTTGAGTAAAATCCTAAAGTGCGGACCATTCAAATGAAAGCTAAAAATTAAACTTCACAAGAGTGCCATGGTATTTCTGTTTGCTTTCTCGGTTGTTATAAAACAGTACTTCGCAAATCAAGCGTGATTTCGTGCCACTTTCAATTTTTCGAACTCCCGATTTTTCGAACCAATTTCCGTTTTCCTAAGAGGTTCGAAAAATCGAGATTGCACTGTATATTATTTAGGGTGCGTTTCTTTGGGAAAATCGAAATCCGGATTCTTGTATCCAAAAACGGATTTTGCGTTTCTTTACCTAAATCCGAAAATGGATTAATCAGGGATTAGTGATCTGAAGAATCCACACTCCGAGTGGATACATCAGATCAAATCTAAATCCGGATTTTTAGGATTCATGATCCGTGCGTTTCTTTGGGGGACGGATCCGAAAATAGTACATCTGTCAAGCGGTCTTCCATGCAAATTTACTTGTCTCGCCATATTTTCTCTCGATCTTGCGTGACAAAACATTCGATCGTGACAAAGAAAATTCAGGTGATTATTCCGTTCCGTATATTTGAAAAGTTTTCTCCAAAAGTACAGACAGAAGCATTGACACGCCAGGATAACTTCATTTGTGTACCATTTCTGTAATTCAGGGACCAGATTTTGCTAATTGTGAACGCAAATAGCGAGTTCACTTGAACTACTGCAGATAATGTCCTTGTTTCTAAATTATTTGTATTCCATCTAGTTGAATTCTAGGGCAGTACGAGAGAAATATCGTTCTGATATATATATTGCGTGCCTCCAGCCTGTGCTTGTCATGACAAAATAATCCTTTTTCGGATTTTGCGTTTCTTTGGTGTCGAAGAATCCATATGATCTGGGATCACAAATCCGTTTTCGGATTCTCCCAAAGAAACGCACCCTTAGACTCCACGTTCAAGTGCCTAAACCTATACTGAATTTATCGTGTCTTACTTCCTTGATTGGCTGCTGGAAATTTTCACTTTAGAGCAGCTTCGGTCCCCTGCGGTCAAGTCACCCCTCCCCCTTGCCAAAACTGGCAACTCTGGTGAAAAACATTGCAAAACAAACAAACAAACAAACAAACAACAAAACAAAACTATCTGAATAACGGATTATTTTTAACAGATGCTCTAACAGTTAACCCTATTTCGCCTTGGGGGGTGGGGGGGGGGGGGGTGGGGAGGGACATTGTGCCCGCGCTGACTTGAACGAGTGATAACTTTTAAACGGCTAGATAAATAATCACCAAATCGCAGAGAAAAATTTCCTGTGTCAATGACGTGCTATGATGATTGACGTTTGCATAGCAACCGTTTACTCAGGAGTGTATTTTGACTATACTAGTTTCTTTTTTTTTTCAGTTTTTTCCTTTTCGTTTTTAAGAAGAAGATAGTCCTTTACTTTTTTGTGCTTGTTTTGATCAAGCATGTTTCTTAGAACAAATTGATATATTTTTCGATGTCGTCATTTTCAGAGGGAGACAATGACGGGTAAAGTTTCTTGTCCAGCGACCTTGAGATCTGAAGCCCATCGCGCTAACCACTTCACCACCGCGCTTCGCGAAGAAGACCTGTAAATTTCACGAAGCACTGAATCTTATCTAAAATAATGCCTGTTATCAGCACCCAGTCAAGAGCAATCAAATTAAGGAAAAGAAAATTGTGTTTGTGGACTGCGAGTGGTCCGGAGAAATTAAACGCGGACTAATTGTCAACAACAGAGAACTGAAACTTGTGTTTGGTTTTTTAATTAGTACTCCTAACAATTTACCTAAAGACATGGAAGTTGGTTTTTCCCACGAAAAGATTGATTCTCTTTGTATAATCATTTTTTCCCTTTAAAGATTAATTGGAAATAAGTGCATTTGTAATATATAAGAAATTATATTTTTGTTTGCTGGTTTTGACTTAATAGCGCTCAACTAATGTAGTGATTGAAAAGTTTTCTAGAATTTTGATTTATTACATTAATTATTAAGATCAATAAAAACGCTCACTGGCTATAAAACATATAAAAAATACATAAAATAGAGCTTTCGGCTGTCGGCCTACAGTCGAAAACGAGGTGAGACTAAACAAGAAAAGGAACAATATAAAAGTAGAAAAGTGTAAAATTAAGCTGACTATTTTTTTCTTTTTTTCAGAAAAGAGTATTGATTAGGGAGCGGCTTAGAATTATTGTCTGTGTGCATGCAATTACATGCGAGATGTCAAAGTTAATGCAAAGTCCAAATGTCCGAACGACCGCGTTGATAGCACCCGGCACAGAACCGTCAAATTTGCGGTGTTGATCAAGCCCCTAGAAGTACATCGGTCTGGGTGGGAAACAAGTGATCCTATCCTTTTAGTGATAAGTGATCCTATCCTATCCTATCCTTCCATCCTTAGAGAAATATTAAAAAATCGGAATCAAATACTTGAGTTATGTTAAGCGTATATGAGCGGCATTTTTGTGGTCAATTTGAGGAAAATTTGACTCGTTTTCTCTTCACTATTTCGATGACCACAAAAGCACAAAAGCAGCTCTAATCGTAGAAGCTTGAGAAACATATGCAGTTACCCCAGCTGCTCTCGAAAGCACGTTATTACTGTTTTTCAGTTTATTGTATTTAATGTTCTCATTTTGTTTTTTCATGGTGATATTTTTCTTTTGGGAATAAAGCGCCATAATTTTCTCCATAGTCTGGGACAAGGGCAGAATTGAATTTATCCTAAAGTCCGCTACTAATAAAAATAGTATCTTATAGATCAAGAAAAAGGGCATTTTGATTTTTTTACTCCCCCGGTCGCAGTCTTGCATTATAAAATTGACAACACGTCGAAGGAAGAGCAGGGAAATCTTGGCGTAGGCAATTTTCTTGTGTACGATTTCTCTAGGAACACTCGGCCACCTTATTTACATACGTCAAAACGCTTTCTGGAACCATAGCGAGACCACGCGCTTCATGTGAAAAGGAATCCAACCATCTGAATCCTCCTAGTGTCTTGCTCATTTGGGAAACAATAAAGACTACAACAATCCACTAAGTATCCATGGAGCACCAAACAATTATATTTTTCAGACCGGAAACTCGGCGCTTAAACTAATTCAGTTTGATTCTGCGGGCTCCATGAACCTGTCTTATATTGTTAATGACGCTCTCTTAAAGATAATAGCGATATGATAACGATTGATACGGTGCCAAAGCCGCTATTGCACTGTTGTTTATAGGTCCAAAGTCAGACGTTCAATCCTTTCAACTGTAGGTACTATTTTTGATACATCCATATAGTTCGAATTTCTAAATTGCAAGCCCTACTCTTGGTAGACGTTGAAATTTGTGCATTGATGTTAATTCGCAACAGGTATTCAAACTTTGGCTCGTTTTTTCATTGATAGTTTAGCTAAAGATGCCCACTAAACTATTAGACCATTTACATCCTGCATTTCAGCGTGGAGCACAATAAAAACAGAAAAAAAATTATTTGCGATCACGCAGCTATACTTTTTTCCTTCTCATTTTTCTCGGATTCAGCAAAAGTTAGCAGCTTTTCGTGTCGAGTGTGAAAAAAAAAATCTTTTCTTATGCCATTATTCACCATTCAGGGATAACAATTAATTTAGCAGGAGTTCGCCGTTCATGTTGTTCATGTTGTATGTCGGTTTCCTTTTCCCGCAATTCAAGCGTGGAACATCAACAAAAGAATTTATTTGCGATCACGCAACGTATGTGTTTTTTCTATTTCTCGGGTTCGCCAAAACTAGGCAGTTTTTCTTGTGGATTGTGAAAAAAGAACATTTTCTTTTACCGTCATTCAGGGATAACCTTTAAATTAGCTCGAGTTTCCCGTTCACTCTCATTTGGCTGTCGATCGGTTTCCACTTCCGCAATTCAAGCGTGGAACATAAACAAAAGAATTTATTTGCGATCACGCAACTTGTGTGTGTGTGTGTGTTTTTTTTTTCTATTTCTTGGGTTCGCTAAAAGTAAACAGTTTTTCTTGTTGAGTGTGAAGAAAACAAAAAACAAAAGAACATCTTCTTTTGCCATCATTCAGGGATAACCTTAAAATTAGCACGAATTTGCCGTTCATTCTCAATTGTTTGTCGGTGTCCTTTTCCTGTATCTAAAGCGTGGAACATAAAAGAAAGAATTTATTTGCGATCACGCAACTTTGAATCTTAAAAACATCAGTAAGTTGCTTTCGGTTTTTTTTAGTCAACTTTAGAATTGGCATACATGTGGTGTGAATAATGTCACTCACTCTCCAATCAGAGCATTAAAAATAGTTATAATCTTTTTTATGTTGTTTTTCGTTTTTTTTTTTAAGGGTTAAGGGTTCACGCGAATCTATTTACAATCCCTTCATAGGTTTTTAGTATGCGAGCAATGAAATTGTCTAACAAAGACTCTCAAGTTTATCCTTGAATATGGTGTCACAATTAGCTGTGGTTACACCACCCTAGTTAAACATGATTTCCCAAGTACAACTTTCCCGTGGTAAAATAGCTGTGGTTTTCATTTACCTGGGAAATTAAAATGTTACATGTACCCAGGGAATTCAAGGGGGTAAATTTTCTGGCTTTGTAACTTGAACAGGAGAAAATGGACAATTGAGAAAAGTTTTTCTACACTGAACCGAATAAGAAGACGAGGGAACCGTTCTAAAGGATACGCTGCCAAATCTTTGGGTTGTATTTCCTGAAAAGGAAAACGTACCCTACAAATTTCTAATTTCTTGCCAAAGAGAGGATTGAGAGGTGCATTCATGACATTGATTTATGGATGTCTGTCAACATGCTAAAAACGGAGCTATTAGTTCACAATGCTAGCTCCAAACTGCCACTGCTGGTATCTTCGGATATCTGTTTGTGGAAAAATCATCCAGTCATATCCGTCATCTTAGAACATGGTCACACCCACTCAGCCAATCAGTGTCCAGCATTTCGATGCTCTATATTCCATAAACTGTCTTAAATTATGTAAAGTGGCGGGGGCTTTGAAGCACAGGGAAATTGCGGGCTAAAATTACAGAGAATTTCTGCATTCATTAGTGGTTCTATATAGAGCATACTAATGAGGCATAATTTTTTTTCTTTGTTTGGAAGCCTCCTTAGTATGCTCTATATAGAGCATACTAATGACTAAGTAGAAACTACTAATGAATGCACAAATTCTCTGTGAATATTTATAACTAAATCGATAAAATCAACAGCTTAAACGGCTAGAAACACTCATTATTTTTTGCGTTTTTAACAAAAAAATGCAATCTTACGGTATAATAGCATAGCAAAAAGCAAATCGAAAGAAAAACCATTATTTTACATGAAATACGAACTGTTCAGACCTTAATTGAAACAGAAGGACAGACTTGTTTCTCCGTGTTTGCCAGACTGCGAGTGTTGTACTTGAACTTGACTTAATTTGGCTTCTTGGAGTTTCCTGCGGGTTCCCCACTTGCTGGTGTCGGTGGTTGTAGCGCCTCAAAGACTGCTTTCTCCAGTGTAAATCTAGAAAATCTTTAGCGGCGATCACTTCCAAATTTCCGTGTATTGGCTCATGGCTGTTTACACACCAACTGCGATAAATCGCGCGGTGAAGCACTCTAAAACATTACAACTCAAAGGCTGCGTACAATAGCGAAAATATCGTAAACAAAATAGCAACGTGATTTCAAGTTGAGAACTAAAAAATTAAAATGCAAAAATACAATCTGCACGCAAAAACGAAATTCTTCGTGGGTGTGACCATGTTCTAAGACGGTTAGACAATGAACGCGAGTGTCCTATGGGATATAGCGTCCCTCGCAAGATAGAATGCCAATCGGCCTGCGGCCTCGTGGCATTCTATCTTTGCTCGGGAAACTATATCCCATGGAACACTCGCGTTCATTGTCTAACCCTTACATAAAACATTGATGTTGAATTTGATTCGTTTACGTCCATTGAGAAACATGTCACTTCGGTGTGCAAATCTGCTTTTCTATCATCTTCATCTTTGGTGCATGCTTTTGTCATCTCTCTTATTGACCACTGTAATGTGCTATTGTTTGGCTTTAACCAAAGCGTACACTTCAAAAGCTCCAATCTGTACTGAATGCCGCTGCAAGACTTGTTTGTCTGAAAGGAAGATATACCCACATTACCCCGGTTTTAATTGATTTGCATTGGATGCCTGTAAGAGAACTGTGAATTTTAAGATGTCATTGTTGACTTATAAGACAGTGCATGGCTTATGGGGTACTGCTATATATGATATAGTTATGTGCCGCGAAATAGGTTGTGGTTTTTTGAGGTTCTCAGTCCTTAAATAGGGTATCCATTTCACCCCATTTTGGAATTGTGATCCCGGTGTGATCCTTTCATAGGGTACCTTTTTTTTGTATCAACTAAACTGTATGATGGCGTGTTATTAAACTAGGCCTAGTGTAGTATTCTATGCTTGATGCTAAACTTCTTATGTTACCGAAAAGAAATAAAAACGACCTGATCACAGTTTTTAGTGGTTGTTGGCCTTCGAATAGGGTATTAATTTTCGATTTTCTATCCTTAAATAGGGTCAGGGTTTTAAGAACCTTTGTGGCACACACCTATCGTAAATTGACAGCAGTACCCCCTCCCCACACGGGGAAGCTGGTGTTCGTTTCTCAAAATGGTCATGAAACGTTTTGGTCAATTATATTTTGGGGCTTTTTTTGGCTCGTTCTCTCACAGGTAGCCAAAGCTTGAGTTATGACTGAAAATTAATAATATTTTATGAAATAAACAGTGTTTCTTTGTTTATATCTTACGTACCTGCTATCTAGGGCAAAAATTCGCTCTCCGAGCGAGAATATCCGTCTTTCTTATTTTTGCTCCTAATTAGTTTTATAATTATGAAAGGTGATACACAATTCACTCGCACCGAGCATTTAAATGATCTAATATGTTTCGAAATGCGCCATTTCCACTCACAATTTCCTCAAACCTGAACGAATCAATAGTCGAAAAACAACTCTACGCAGGAAACGTTCCATCTTTCCCAACATTTGTCACCATAAACGGCAATATTTTGAGCTTCTTGTACCTGAAATCAAATGCCGGTATTCGACCGCCGACCTCTGCGCACAAATATATGCAAATATGCTAAATAAATCGTACAAGACAAAATCTACTGTGTCGGGGAAGCGTGCACGGTGAGCAAGAACAAATAGCGACGCTTCAAACATGAAACGTCGTACCCCAACACAGTGGCTTTTGTCATGTTCGCGTTATTGTGCGAATTGTCCAATGAGACGAGAACAGCGGGATGAAATTAGCATATTTGCATACTATATTTGTGCGCAGAGGTCGGCGCTCGAATAACGACATTTGATTTCAGGTACAAGAAGCTTAAAATGTTGTCGTTTATGGTGACAAACGTTGGGAAAGATGGAACTTTTTGGGCGTATAGTTGTTTTTCGACTATGGATTCATTCAGATTTGAGGAAATTGTGAGTGAAAATGGCGCATTTGAAGAAATATAGATCATTTAAATGCTTGGTGCGGGTGAATTGTGTATCACCTTTCATAATTATAATGCTAATTAGGAGCAAAAGTTAGAGAGACGGTTATAAAAAATCTCGCTCGGAGAGCGAATTTTTGGCGTAGATAGCAAGTACGTAAGATACAAACAAAGAAAACCTGTTTATTTCATAAAATTTTATTAATTTGCAGTCATAACTCAAGCTTTGGCTACCTGTGGTTCTCTTTCAAAAAGTGTTTCTTTTATTAAAAGTGTTTGTCAAAATTTTATCTTTTGATTATTTACTGTGGTTGAAAAGAAACATAAACCGCTGACTTGCAATTTATTCAAACAGACCGTTTTAGTAGGTCAGTCAATCAAGCAATAGCCCATTTTACAGTTGTGTGCTTAGTGCCTGCCCTTTGAGTTGAAGCCAGGCGGGGGTGGACTTTGTTTTGTTACAAACCTGATTGCTTTTCCCATGTAAATGATCATGATGTGAAACTTGTTAGCATAAAAACAACACGATTAACATGTGAAAGCAGGGAGGTTTGTATCAAAACAATGTTGCCTCTAGCCTCACTTCCACTCAAAGGCCAGATCGCTAAGACGCAACTGTGAAATGGGCTACATTCAATCAACAACCCAGGAAATTAATCAATCAGCTGTAGTTTTCAATGTTTACTGGGCCTCTAGTCATAACAGCTGTATACATGTGCATTGCTATTTGCTTGCTTACTGAAATACCCTTGTATCTTTAATAAAAAAAATGAAGGAATCAATCAATCAATCACTCAACCAAAAAATCAATCAGGCAATTAATCAGTTATCAGATTCAATATTTAGGATCAGTTCACAATCTTCCACTCACAGTGTTGCCAATCACTGAATGTGAAGAACATTGGTGTCAGAAAATTCTGTTTTGTCCCAATGGATTTAAGGAACATACCTTTCAATCATGTATCAGGCAATTCTAAGACTGATCATTCCCCCAGGCACTTGTGCCTCCTTCATCTCCACGTAGCAGGACATTTGATGCAAATGGGAGCCGACTCCTTTGGGTATTTGCCTATTGACAAAATTTTATCACAAGTCACATGTGAAAAATATTATTTGCACCCCATATCTCCATTTGTTCTTCTTTTATTGTATAAGAACACCAGGAATTAGCCACTTCGGTGTCAATGTTTGAGGAATTTTTATGAAAATTATGGTTTAAGGTGCCAAGTTATTTGGCAATGCAAATTTTTCAGATGAAAAGGATTCTGGAAAGGTTCTTATTATAATTATACTAGAAATACGTGACTCGCAGAACCTCGCGAAGCTCGGGCACGGGTGCACCACAAAATTGATTGATAGGGGTCGGGAGAGGATAGAATTTCGGTTTAACTGGATGTGTGGATGGGTGGCCACAATGGTCCCCAATTGGGAGTTAAGATCAACATTCTGGTTCCCAGTCGTTTCCATGTAACTTGCATCCAATCCTCTGTCATGTATAAGAAAATACGTTCAGCCCCCACCCCACCCCCCCACTTCTCTTCATTCTGACATAAGGTAAATTGCTCTCTAGAGAGGATGTATATAGTATTGCTGTGGACCTGTTGTCAGGGCCAATGTGTGGTGTTTCTGTTTATTTTGGTTGGGTGAGAGTATAGGTTTATCAGAAATGCAGTTCAAATTCCAACTTGGAACTTGTTATCTCCAACATTTACCCAGCCATTTCCTTTAGATTGTCAATAGCTAACACAATTCATTATTTCCCTTGAATGGTTGAGATACTGCAGCAGGAGTCTACTACTGCTGAAGAGTGATGCGGTGTATTAAAAAAATTATCCATTTTTACCCAAAATTGAAATAATAATACAGAATAATGGCAAGCAAAGCACAGAGTTTCATATTGATGAGGTAGCATGTTTATTCATTCCCCCCAACACACTAGAAAAATTGGATTAGATAATTGTCACAATAAAATAATAAGTGAACCCTTGAATCCCCAGTTACCAGCATCTCCCTACAATGGCAATGTTTTAATTAGGTCATCAGAATTATAGAATTGATCACCAAACATGAATAGTGTTAATTTCAGTAGAAAGAAGTTCTCTGCACTAGTACTACAAGAAATGTATAAAGACCAGTAAGGAGAATTTGCAGGTTTACATTGGGACTTAGGGAGGTCAGTTGGTATGGAAAGCAAGAGTAGCTAATTAAGGGAAAGGGTGAATGTAGATTATAGCATGTGAAACCTTCAGAAGTAAGTAAACTTTCACATAGACAAATCATGCTGAAGGTGATCAGGATCTCAATTCCCCTGATTTTGGTGCTTGCTTGTGCACTGCGAGGAGACCTGTGATGCTGGTCACTGTATGTAGCATGAAATTATTGTCAATACTTAATGTTAAGCAGTAATTTTTGTTTCACATCAAATACATGCATGGATGTACCTATACCCGCTACACATTTTAAAGTGGTAATTGCTAGTGTAGGCAGAGCAGTACTTGGAAGTGCATTTCCAAACCAAATTGTGAACAGAAATTGTCCTTTCTGATCCATCTGAATATTATTTTTAAACTATTAATAGGGTCAATATCCATAACGGAAAACATAAACTTTTATAAATTCTTACTGATTCAATATGAATTATTTCTTTCAAATATTTTTCGGGAACGTCCTAAACTTAGAATTTAAATCTTTTTGCTGCTCATACACAAATATGCAAATTGTTGTGGGAACTGAAACCTATTTTGTGAAATAATTTCATTTCTCTTGTGTAATCTGTAATTTTGATCATACTTGGAAAAGTAATTACATGTTGATAATAATTACTAGTACATCAAGAGTAAAGATAATGGTAGAGAGAGGAAATAATTTTGAGCCAACCTGTTCAGTCACCGTCCGTTGGAAAGGTAAATTTCTAGCAAAAGTATTTTGATGATCGTGCATTTTTTGTCGCCTCTCGTTGCTTCTATAACAAAATCCTTTTGTCGAAGCACTTCTAGTCGGTGTCGCCGGTCCTGATCGGTTTCAGCATACATTTTCTCGAAGAGTTTGTAGCCGCTGAGTTCATTGTCATTATTCAATTGGTGTGGCTGAGTTATAATTTCGAAGACCTTGTATCGATTCTGGCGTTGTTGGGGAATCTCGTTTTGTGGCAGCGCTGTGCTATCAAGGTAAATTTAAGCTACGTTGTGTATGTTCCAAGATTTCTCGCCTGTAATATTCCAGTCTCCTGTTTGTGTCCTGCTGACGGCTTTAGTCTTGCTAGGCTATTACCGGTAAACGATGTTCTCCTACCGGTGCTTTCTTGTCGTCGACTCTTTCGCCTTCGTTGCTCGCGCTGAATTTCAAGTCGGCGTTCACGCTCAGTTTCAGTTGTAAATCTACCCCGGAATGGATTTTGAGCCACTTGTTAAACCAGGGGTTGCTGTCTAATTACTTGTTCACAGACGATGAATAAAAATATCAGCACGTAAATGTACGTAGCGAAGCAGGCAAGAAATGAAGAGACACGCCGAAGAAATATGAGAGTGCGCAACTGTCAGCGGTCGCGATTAGGTTTTGTTGCTAGGCAACTGTGCGGACACCATCGAAAGATATATCGGCAGATCGAGATTTGACCGCCCTTAGCAATCCTCGCGCGATCCCCACGCGACAAATTTATAAACCTCGCTACGCTCGGAGGGCCTTCGGCCCTCCTCGCTTCGCGAGGAAATATTGTTCTTAATCGTTGACGTCATTTCAAGTTTCCTGTTTAACTAGCGATCAAGTGCCAAATTCTTATATTTTGACGGCTAAAGTGGTCCGTTCGTGGGCCTGGGAGCCCTCTGCAACAACCACGAGATCTCGTCAGTGGGACGGTTATAAATATTGTTTGCTATCATAAAACAAAAATATTTGAGCAGAAAAAAACAGAGATTTAGTTTTGTTTTTGTTTAGATATAAACAGAAATGCCTGTTTGAATAACCAAAATCAGCCAATAAAACTTCATCACTTATGATTTTCTTGAAGACGGTCTTACAGATTATTATTGCTTTCCATTTGCTCATACGTTTTGTAGGTTAAATAACTCAAATGCTAGTTTCGTTACAAAGTGTCGGGGTAGGTTTCGAGTTAATCTGCATTATTTAAAATGAGGACCTACGCGTTATCGTTGCAATGGTAACAGCTGTTCCTTAGAAACCATTTAAAAATGTAGTCACATGTTGAAAAGATGGAGTAGTATGAAAGAAAGTCAAGAATCTCTTTTCCTGATCACTTTGTAAATTAATTAGGACGTGGAGTCAGCTTTATTCAATTTAGCAGCTGTTGTGCATGTTATAGTGGAATTCCCGTTGTGTTCTAGTTAATTAATGCTAGTTAAAACAAATGACTCGCTCTTAATCCAGGATTATGTGCAAGAAAATTCTGTTTTCGAGCACAATCAAGCAGAATAGCTCTCTGAGCTGTTGGAGCAGAATAAGCGATTTTGCTGCTAAAATCTTCGGGTAGAATGAGCTGGTCTTTATTAATATCAGCAGACTGTTTGTATCAGAGTGTTGATTTCGATCTGTGTTGTCGTAAATTAATGAAAATTTATTAACCTTAGCAAACGAAGAAATACGAGAAACTGAAAGAGACGGTCACATTTAGTAAATGTAGCAACGCTAAACGATACAAAAATGTCTTCTAAAATAAAATGTCGTAGCACTTTGTTGCCAGAACAATTTCAGGAAAAGTCACAATGTTTGATGGCTTTTTCTGGGATAATAAGAAAAAGTACGCCGTCAGCCTGGCCGCTCCTCTTTCCACCCCCACCCCAACCCCCCACCCCGTCCTCCTCCCATACTCCCCCAGACATGGGCTTTTGCGAAGAGGTGAGTATAGGACTAAATTGAGCGGGATTGCAATCACTAAATATTTACTTACAAAATGTAATTTTGTGTCATTTCAGAGGCTGAGCTAAGGCAGGTCAATGCGAAGAGGATTATGAGAGATTATTGTCTTACGCGTAAATTCCAGGAGAAACTTGGCGGTTTGCAGTTTATATTCGTTGATGACAAATTCAAGATCATGTACTGTGCAATTGCCAAAGTGGGCAGCTCCACATTTAAGACAGTTCTGGCAAAACTTCACAATAAGACGTTTCCCCCAGGCTCTCCTCACGTAAGTAGCGCAATGAATTTAATCGTGAACTTTGAATTTTACGTATGATATGTTTTATTTCAAGCAAGGTAGTAGGTAAGCGTTCTCGTGAACAGGGCTTGAACCACTTTCGTCATGTCGGAATATGGTCGAGAAATACGTTTTCTCGTTCTGATACGTGCGAAATATGACAAGTGTTTGGAAAGCATGCACTTCGGCTGGTTTAGCAAACATACTGTCGTAAGACGAAACATGAATGTACTCACATTGCTAGCGTGCTACGTGCCATCTTAGCCAACTGGAGTTTTATTGTCTGAGAGGGCTGTACATGAATCGCATACTTAATGTGTCATGTCTAAGTGTATTAACTGCATCTAGCGATAGTTTCGGACTTCCTTTTTATTTTCGGTCTGAACTGAGAAGACAACTAAATTGCTCACTAAGGCGTCTTCCTCTCTCTTAGCGATCTCACACACAGCTTCACTACAGCAGAATCACCAACCAGCAGCCAAGCGTTTTTATGACGCATACAACAAGAAATTCTGAAGAATTTACAGGCGGCGCATAGTCTCTCACCCCCCTCCCCTCTCCCTTTTCTTCAGGAAAAAGGTTTTAAACCTTATAACTTTAGCAGTTCGTGGTTTCCGGTGACCTGTTATGGACAATTTGCACTTCCGGTATGTAAGGAATTAAATGTATGGATGCAACTTGAGAACGTTGTTTGTTTGTAACCAGTGACCTCTCTGTACGACTCTTTCTCCAGGAGAAAACCTGTGGCTTTACCTGGAGAAATAAATCGTTCTTAAACCGTGATATCGTTAAGAACGGCCCTTAGGCATTCATGACAAATGTTTCAGCCTGCAGGCAAGGGCTCCATTCGGATCCTAACGACACGAGTGCAGGCTAATTGCAATCTATTTTTAAACAACGATGCAGGTCCATTTTAATTTACTTCATGATAACAACAAGGCCATTGTTCGAATGCCGACCAGTGATTCTAATGTATTTTGTCAATACTACCCTGAGAAATAAACATTTCAACGCTTACCTTTACTTAACCTTTTCTTAAGGAAAAAAGGTTTTAAGCCTTATAACTTTAGTAGTTCGTGGTTTCCGGTAACCTGTTATGGACAATTTGCACTTCCGGTATGTAAGGAATTAAATGTATGTGTGCAACTGCAACTGCAACTTGAGAATTTTGTGTTTGTTTGTAACCAGTGACCTCTGTACGACTCTTTCTCCAGGAGAAAACCTGTAACTTTACCTGGAGAAATAAATCGTTCTTAAACCGTGATATCGTTAAGAACGGCCCTTAGGCATTCACGACAAATGTTTCAGCCTTCAGGCAAGGGCTCCATTCGGATCCTAACGACACGAGTGCAGGCTAATTGCAATCTATTTTTAAGGTCATTCCCCCAAAATAAAATTTAACATACGATTTTTGTCAAACTTTCGCAAGTTGTTATCTATCGTTAATGTTTTGAAATATAACATAAAAAGAATAGGTCCGTTTACGAGATATCATCGTGTTAAGTTACCCCCTAATTCCATGCAATTTCGCCTAACAAACACATGTCATTTGATCAGTTTACGCTACTTTCCATTAGGAACAGTAAGCACATAATTAAAGCAAATCTTGAAACAATGTACTAGATGTAAAATATCGATAACAAGGAACAATTTACTAGATGTTTTATGGCAGAAGCTCGAAGCATCAGACGAAATTGACTTAAAACCTTCCTCACGTGCGTGTTCTCGAGGTCGTGATTTCATCTCCACGAGTAACGCGTTTCTAGTAATAGTTTTTTCTTCGAACATGTGTTTTTTTTCTAACTCTTTGAACTAAAAGAGGTTGAATGGTAGGTCAAAAATATGTGGAAAAAAAGATAGGTCACCGTGCTTGTTTAAGAGTAAATGACTTTTCTTTTCTCTGGTGAGCTTAGTCTCATAGGAAACCTATTACTTCCTGGACGTGCGCGCGCTGTGAGCGCGCGCTAATGACGCAACAAATCTGGCGCAGTAAGGATGCGCAATGCAATACAGGGCAATGACCTTAAACAACGATGCAGGTCCATTTTAATTTACTTCATGATAACAACAAGGCCATTGTTCGAATGCCGACCAGTGATTCTAATGTATTTTGTCAATACTACCCTGAGAAATAAACATTTCAACGCTTACCTTTACTTAACTTCAATACTATGCGAAACTCAAAACAACAAAATTACGCTCCTTTCTACGGTTACTTTTTTCTATCTGGTTACGTCATAGCTAAAGATGGAGAAAAGGTAATATCACGAGCAAATTGTGCGGTATTTGAGAGATTAGCTTTTAATCTAACGAGCCTGATTGTTTAGAGCCCGTGCGGAGACTAAGTCTAGTGACTTCCGCCAATTCAGGAATGTGCTTTGCATTTTATGATACGGCCACACTTGCCTAGCACGTGCGCCGCCTAACTAAGAAATGAGACAAACAAAATGATACCCCTTCTGAAGCCCATTCTCGCTTGTTTCTCGCAACCACAACGGATTGAAATTGAATGTTGTGGCTTTTCTATTATCAAGATTTTTTCCATGGACAAAAATTTTGGATCTATTATGAAGCGTAACTTGTCAACAAAATTAATAAATTCTGTAATGTTTGAAACCAGAACAGAAGAGACGATCTTGCATGAAAGTCACGTCTTGCGTCATTGGTATTGACTTCTTCACTTCTTGCGTGACTAGTGTCATCATATTTCACAAATGTGGTAAACCCGTATACAGGCAAATAAATGTATAAATATAGGAACAAACAACACGCGTGCTGGCAATGTGTGGATCGAAGCCTTCTCGAGGCCACCCAAAAACCAAATTAACCGGAAGGGAAACGGGTAAACAAAGATGGCATCTGGAATATAATATAGAACCTCCGAAAACGTAGTCCTGAAACCTTGAAAAAAGTATTGTTTACTTTCATTACGCACATATCGGTGAGCTAAGAAATCTACTACCCTTATCAAGCTTTACAATGGCATTTATTTCAAATGGAAACAATGTTTTTATATTGGATTTACTTGCCGTCATATGCAAATACATGCAAACATTTTACAAAAAACCTAGCGTTTTCTACGAATTATGTCATCTTCCCCGAGGAGTAAACACCGGAGATAACTGTTTTTCATAAGGAAAGCTCGATTGTACAACTTACCAATTAACCTTGGACAAATAAAAACCAGTATTAATCAGTACCCAATACGTGATCACTGCATTGGCGTGAAAGTTTTGGAACAGTTTACAGCCATGCAGAATATCATTTCATGTGAGTGTTCCGTTCAGGTTATTTGAAAAGCATTTCCTCCAAAAATGGAACAAACCCGATAACAAGCTCGGCCGCTTTGTTATCGGCAACTTATTCATTTCCGTTTGTGATTCAATCTGGAAGAAATAGTTGTCGACAACTTAATCGTTCTCTGTTACAAGTTGTTGTCGACCTTTAAAATTTCTGCCGTGTAACAGAAGTCTCAGCTGTTTGGAAGGAGTAAGGTTACCCACTCTTATTAGTTATTGAACGCACTTCGCTCAGTTGAAAACAGTTTCTCTCGTACCCCCTATCCAGACTTCGCAGTTTGTTTAAAGATAAATAAATTGAACCTTCCGTAAGCGACTACCCAAAATGTCAGGCCGAAGTGATAGCTTACGTGAGGTGGTCGCTATCAAGAGGTCAGACCACAGTTGAGTTAACATTTTTATTTCTTAATGTAGTTTAGCTAGTTAAAGGTTTACTTTCAATAATCCATGCACCAACTGACACAACCTTCTATTTTTTTGTGGTATTCACAAACTGACAGTTCAGTGCGCTCGACTTTAGCGGAGAACAGGTGTCACAAGTACGTACAGTGCCGATCAACACAATTTGCACCTGGTGCCGGACGGGATCACGTGACAAGTGAGCTGTCGTCATTAATGATACCCTTTTTTAATTTTTAGGTTCACACATGGAACCAGTGGAGACGCCTGAACACGTACTCCGAAAAAGAAAGAGAGATACGTCTTCAAACTTATTTCAAGTTTGTCTTTGTTCGCGAGCCCCTGCGTCGTCTGCTTTCGGCCTTCAAAAACAAGTTTTTGAAGGGCGACCCTCAGTACGGAAGACGGTACAGAGGCAAAATAATTAAATTATATCGCCCTAATGATTTTCAACCTGGGGGAGAGAATTGGATTACCTTTGCAGAATTTATAAAGTATTATTCCAGTGAGAGATATCGAGATCCACACTGGCTGCAGTACGAGCAAATATGCCATCCGTGCCTTGTAAACTACGATTTCATCGGTCGCTTGGAAACTTTGGAAGAGGACGTCCCTCTCTTGCTAAAATTGGCGGGACTTGATGAACGTATAACTATCCCGAAAATTAACCAACATACTGATCCTGATGAATTGCTGGATTATTATTCCCAAGTCCCTCCTGACTACATCAGTCGGATCGGAGAACAATATCTTAACGATTTTTTGATGTTTGGCTACGAATACCTCGGCTCTGTGAAGTCACTTTTTAACGGCACATGGCCAACAAACACAGCAAACAAAACAGCGAGTCCAAACGAACTTGTCGTCTAGCTGAATGAACTTCTTCTTTCAGGCCACAAAGTACACTGATAGCTCCTCAAGCAAATTCTGAACTTTTACCTTTAGATTGTACGTAACCGGCGATCGGAAGTGATGCAGGTAGGAGTTTTTAAAGTTGGGGAATGCTAATTTCTCTTTTCAGACTGACCAATTTGTACTGAAGTCATACTGTTTGAAACAGACCCATGCCTTGTAGCCTTCGCGTGCGTCGGATCTGTTGCAACCAGGATGACTTCAGTATAAAATCGAACGAGATGGCGTTAGCTGGCGAAACAGCACCCGACAAAGAACCCTGGAGAAGTCAGATTATTAGACATCTGAAGATAAATCAGAAAGGTTGTGAATGGTACTCACTTAGCACCCAAGGAACCGGGAAATCAAGAAGATTATGTTTAGGAACTTTAGTATCCCGACCGACGATGCTCGTACGAAGGAAATTTTCAAGACTAGGCCCCTATTAAGAACAGGCTGTAACACTCCCTTGCCAACGGCCAACATCAGGATTGCCAACATCACCCAAACGAGCGGAGCTGCACTGCGACCAAAAACTTGCACCTACAGTCACGTAATGTACGTTGGAGACTTGCAGGCAGGTTTGGCGAGCACCTCCGTTCAGTGGAGGGGAACACTAGCGGTACCAAAATGGAGAATTTCCAGTGTCGAACATTTTCACCGACCAGACCGCAATTCAATCCATATGATGTCGGTGACTGTGGTCAAGCAGGTGATGGGAGCAACTGCTAGAAGATGAAGAGAAGAAATGAGACGGATCTTCCGTCACAACAACTTGGCACCCCATGACTTTGACGTTGACTTTAAATTATAAAAATTGCCTATTGCATTATCGTTCCAATCTCTTTTCACTCTCTGTCAAATTTACGGGCGCAAAGTGCGTGCGCATTTACGTAATATTAATTATTTTGTTCATAGTTAAATTAAGCGTGCCACCGGCCACCCAAGCTCGCAATAAGAGATTACCCGACAAACGCGAGTCTTGCCTAACAGCATATCTGGAGATGTTGTGTTACAACGATCTCAATTATAAAAATATGTATGGAAATGCAACGGATTTGTTTTAAACGGTAAAAATTAACGTTGTTTTATCATTAAAGACAAGTTACCATGTTGCCTTGTTGTATCCTTTGTCGTTTGCTAACCTCTTGTCGATTTGAAGCACCGACGAGTTAGCGTTGTTAGGAATTTCCACTGCTAAGCGAAGCGCAAGGCCAATCAGTCCTTTCCGGGAAGCCTGCCCCTCGAAGCGAAAAAAATCCATTGAAATTATCCCTACAGTCCCAGTTCCTCCACAGAATCAAAGTAGAGACGTTTACCTTTCCCGTCAGCGTAATCCTGACTCAATTACACACCCCATCACGTTCGCTACAAACCTTTACTTTCGAGTCAGCCTTCGCTTCTGAAATTACGAAAAATGCCCGGCCAGAACGCCATGGACACATAGAACGTTCAAATAGCGCGCTGGGTAATAAAAGTGACCCTAGCAGTGATGGTCGACAGGCAAACCAATTTGCTCCCGGAGTCCTCTCTGTGTCATGTACACAGATCATAACTGTACAACGAGCTTACAGCGAAAAATAAATCTAAAAACTTGCCATGTTTTCCATTTAACAGTTGAAGTCATCGCTAAATCGTTGAAAACTCGCTAAATAAACATCTAATAAACAGTAATACGGCCCAAGACGACTTAACGGCACAGAACATTCGAGTTTATAATATCGAGACTTGACCTTTAATTTCTTAAACACGTCGAGTTGTGATTTTGATTGGTCGATGAAAACAATGAGCCCTTGACGGCCTTGACAAAAATAACATGAGGAGGGGACTCCGGGAGCAAATTGGTTTTCCTATCGACTAGTAGTAGTAAGTGCCATGGACTGCTGCTTACCACCATTCTGAGAGTCGGAGGACGGCGTACAAGCTGTTTCAGAAGAGGACGAGGCTGTGGTACCAGCCATCACACTGCTCAGCACTTTTGACATGTGCATCTGTTGCTTCGTTGAAACAGTGCTGTAATTTTCTATGCTCTTCAAATTCTTATGGCCAGATAGTTGTGCAATTTGCTCTGGATCATTGTCTTTCTGCCGCTGTGATTTCGAAGCCTATGTTTTCAATTCCTGCTTTCTGAACCATGGTCTTCATTAAACCATTGAGTTTGCTTTTGCCAACAGCACCGGACTTGAACCAGCCTTTTGTTGCGAGCGAGTCCGTCTTCAAACCGTTGTTTACAGCCAAATAAAAGGGAGCATCATCTTGATTCATTTCCTCAGGTCTCTTCCTGGCAAAACATTTGTAGACCGCGACAGGATCTCTTTCAGTTCCGTCGGTCGCAAACATTTTTGGCGGTACGGTTCTGACATCGCTGCAATCTGATCCCGTTCTAGTTTTTGTTTGCCTTTCATTGAACTCCAAGTACTCGACTCCGCTTGCCGTTTTCTGTAGCTTTACATCTCCCCAGCACATATCACGATGTTCTTGGCACCCACGGAGTCCGAAGTGAAGAGTGTTGTTTAGCCAGAGCGTGTTTAAAAGTGCCTCGGGACTACACATACCGAGCAAACCCTTCTCGTACAATATTTTCAACCCTTCGCTTTTCAAAGCTACCGACGCTTTGGGTTTATTTCCTTTACCTTGCTTCTTTTGCTGTTTTTGTTTGGACTGAAGAACTTTCCTGGTTTTCTCAAACACCAAGTCGTTGATTATGCTTACAGAATAGCTCTTTTTCTTCAGGTGTCTTTCGAAGCTAGCCACTAAACTTCGAAGAGAAGTCGGTTCGTATTCATTGCCATCTTTGGTGCGGACGGAGAAGATTAATTGGCTGATGTATTCATTCAGCTCAACAGCCGGAATATTTTCTATTTTTCTGTCTTCGTTCTTCGTTTTCAAAAATCTTTCAAGCAATCTTACATCTCGTTCAGTTTTTTGAGCGGTGTTTTTGTTTTCTTGTTCTAAAATGAATTCTTCAACTGAGCAAACAGAAGCAAACCTTCCCTCGGCCATTTTTCAAAGCGCGCGTTTTTTTGTGTGCAACGGCTGTCGGATGACGTTTCCTTCAGTACGTTCATTCATCACCAGTGAAATTTCGTCGTTCGCGTTGCTGATTGGACGAACGATATTTTTTCACAGTGAAATTTTGTCGTTCGTGCTCCGGATTGGCTTCGTTTAAAATCTGTACGAATTTTATTCACCGTGATGTTCGTGGATAGATCTCAGTACCTATGAAATAAAACAATATTTCACCTATAATATATTTCACGAATAATAGCATCCTGGACTGCTGAAGATGGCTCTGTTGATGTTTCTGCTCCTAGCAGACCTGGAGTAGTAAATTGCTACATTGTTCACAGTGTAAAGCTCAATGGAGAGTTGTGTCAGCATGCATTTGCTGTTGTCTGGTGGTACAAAACCGATGACGACCAAGATTATTTTAGCAATCCTGCCCAGGTGTGGAAACACTGTGATTATGAACCTTGTTGACCTGCCTTATTTATGCCCGTGCAACGAATAAGACACAAATTTGCGTGCTGTTCAATGAAACTTAGTGGGGTGGAGAAGTTAGTAATAAGCCCCATTCCCAGGTTGTTTCATTAATGTGAAACTGCAATTTAGAAGTGTCAACAAACATTTTTTTACCAAGTAGACTGGAAAAGTAATGATCAAGTGAGTACACAAGTTGAAGTCTATTCACAGTCCCCTGTTCTCTTGTGCGTCTGTTCAGTTTGAATTTTGAGTGTAATTTATTTTATTGGTCGCTGTCATATTGAAAGAGATGGTGGTTCAAACTAGGGACAGCCTGAGAAGTTTGTTCATTCTTACCACCTGTTAAAAATGTCAGCAAAACAGGGGCAGTGAACAGTTCAACTCTAGTAGAGTTTTCTGATATCCTTCAACTACACTCATATTTGAGTTCTCTCCATGATGTAATTTATTTGTTTCATTGGTACTGAAACTTGTTCACAACGTTAATGGAGTGATTGTTATGTTTATCCCAGGCTAGTCTGTCACTATTCTTGTAGTAAATTTTCATTGCCAAGAAGTGCAACTTACATTTATAGTTTAATTTTTAAGCATTGTCAGTGATAAGAATTTCACTTGCAATAAATGCTTGTCTTAATTTTGTTCCCTATTGTTGTTGAGCAAAAATCACAGAACCTATGAAAGCTGGTCTCATCAACAAAATAAAATCATCCATGGACATTCTGAGTCTACAGTTAATAATAACTGCCTTGGGCTTTAAGGGTTAAGGCTTTCGATGCTTTTAAAGAAAGTAGAACAACAGTCAAAGTAATACACAGCTGAATACATACCAGAACCGAATTTGTTTTGCTGACCAGCAATGTTAAAGAACAAAAATTCTTAAAATTAGTCATGAGCAAATCACAATTTTGTGCCTTGTACTGCTAGAGGCCTTGCCCAAGGTATTATATTACCAAAATGTTTGTAAACAAAAGGATGGTTAACTACCCAATCACAAATCATAAAATGAAACTTTTTGCAAGTTCGAATAGGACAACGACAACATTCTGTACCACATTTTTTGTGGTACCATGTTTTGTGTGTGTGTGTGTGTGTGTGTGTGTAAGAGTGCTTAATCTTGCACAAGTCCTTTCAACTCTGCTATTGTTATAAAAAGTGGCAAAACTTTCAGCTGCTTCTTTATTGGTGGTAACAAATGATAGTACACATCACAAAGTACTTTACTCCTGGCAATTAAGCTCGGATTTGATTGAAGTCAAATGAAGGGACCATTAAGTTCGCTTTCAGATTGAAACTAGTTTAGAATAAAAAAAAATAACTATACCTTTTCTTGGTTTTAACAACTCGTGTGGATCATTTGGCTCTCCCACCCGGAAACAGGAATTCAAAGTGTGCCCGAGGTCCATTTCTGTGACGAGTTGTTCGGTTTAATAAGTGTAGAGGTGCTCACTAATACTTTACTCTGATTTTACGAGGGCCTTACCTAACGGTCGCATAAACTTCCCTTTAAACACCTTTACGAAGATTGCAAAGTTGGTGTAAAATTTGTAAACCAACTTTACGCTGGCTTTTCGAAGGCTTTACGTAACATTGGCGTAAAGCTACCTTTATTCGCCTAATACGGATATCGTAAAGTTGGTTTAAAGTTTGTTAACCAACTTTACGCAGGTTTAAGCAACCTTTAAATTTTCGTAAATCTGAATTTTCATGCTGTGAATATCTCAGGCGATGTAGGCCTCCCCGAACAGATCTTCTGCCGAAACGAACCGTTGGGTGCCCCTGTTGCAATAAGGCGAGTCAAGATCTTGAACTATAAGGACATTAATAAATGAGGTTCTCTTGTTTGAGGATTCTAGATACTACATCTCACAAGAATGCTGTTATTTAAATTTGTCTCAGAGTTGTTAATTTCGAGCCTTGCTCCATATTTGTTTTACGTTCAAGATCGTAAACCAACGACATTCACGAGTTTTTCTTGTTTCTGGCTTTTACAAATCTCATAGTGAGGTGTTGCTCTTCTGGTATTTTTAACAGAGACGTTGTTTTTGAGCTTCGTTCGACATCATTTCATTATGTTAGCTGGAGAGTATTCTTGTATACGTGTTGCCTACGCCTTGATTCCAATTGATCAACATTATTGCATGCATAGTTGGACGCATACGTACTAGATTTGTTAAAAACTACAGAGTAACTTCACCAGTTCTTGGCACGTCTACTGTTCGTCAAGAAGATGGTTTTAACATGTGGCGAAGAATTTTGGACACGCAGGCGCAATAGATAGGTGATTGAGATCGTGTGACACAACAAAAAAGGCCGTCTTATTTACAGACTTTGTATGAGAGAAAAACGTCTGTTGGTTCTTACCTCTTTTTATTTCAAAGATCCAGAAAGTTGCATCTTAATCGATTCGAACGTTCAGATACCTCAATCGTGCTGTAAATATTACGACTACAAAGGACGTAACTGCCACGGCTTTAACCCTATCGAAGACGTGCTTCTAGCGACAAATGGCTGACTTATTCTCTTTATTGGCGCCAAGATTAGGTCACTTCTAATCCAATTCCTATCGCCATTTGGAGACTTATCCAAAAAGTTGCATCTGCTCTCTGCTTCTGAAAGGATGCTCTGTCAGCGAAAATTAGCTAAAATCCGTTGGAATAAATATCCGCCACGGTTTCGGGATATATTTTTGGCTAATTTCTTTCAGCGTCCACGGCCATAAAGCTCGGTACAAAGCGAAAATTCGGCGAAGAAATGTCATCTCGAACCTCACTTTCTCGTCGTCTGGGCTCCATATTTATTTTGAAACAGCCTTTGTAACCGCTTCTTGTAGTTCCCAGGCTTGTTTGTGGCTTACAGCCTCTACAACCGATGTGAACTGGAAATTTCAAAGCGCCAAATACAAAATAAAAAATTAAATTATTTGCTTTGGCACGGATTCGAACCGCACAAGTTATCATTTTCCAGCTTGTTATGAATCGCTCTCAACTATCTGACCTTCATTTGTTTATTTTGTGAGATATGTCCGCTGAGAAAACACGATCAAAGAGCGTTCGGAAGAGTCTCTGCACGAAAGTCAGTTCTTTCGTGACTGTCCGCCATCTTACTGTGATGTCGCGCATCGAATTCCAGCCAATGGTAGGCTAGATTTTTTTCACGCTTGATTGGCACGTCACGAAATGGCCCAGAATAGACCCCGCCTCCCAATGTCCAAATTTCTCCACATGTCGCTTATCAAGGGCCGGTTAAGTGTTTATAGTATTCCTGTGAAAGACGACTGATCGTAGCTTCACCAGTTCGGAGACAAGCTACCGTTCCGGTTAAGGGAAGGAAACGTTCAACACGTTTCTCTTTCCAGTACCTTCCATCCAGCTGTCTGAATAGAAACCCTGCAGCGACTCTGTTTTCGCAAAGCCGCGTTGTCGTAGAAACATCTGGCAACAGCAAAACAAGAAATCTCATTAGCATAATCCCCCACTTCGTTCAATAACCAAAGCGGATAGCACTAAATATTCTGGACGTCTTTGCTTAACCGAGATAGAAGATTGACGTCTTGTGCAGGAGCGGTTGAAACCAAGGTGAGAGATTTTTTCCTTCAACTAACAGCAAGTCGTGAACACTTAGCAGTGATGGATTGAAGAGGCCTTGTTTAGGTTGGGAGGCCTCGTTTACGCCAAAATCATTTTCTAACTTCCTGCCCGTAAGGCTGGCTGCAAGAGCGGTGTAAGAGTTACATGAACGAAGATTAGTAAGTTTAAATAGTTGTAACGCTCGGGCAGAAAACGGAGCTGTTCCATAGTTCTTAAGCAAGATTTGAGCCAACATATTTCGCCTGAAACAACATGCCTAAAAGCAGCTCGTTTTGTCAGTTGGTTCGCAAAGATTGTGGTTTCGAAAGGGGTAAGAACGTACCCACGCTTAGATTCAAGAGGAATTCATAGAGGAATATATCTTTTTCAAAGGCAAAATACAAAACTGAGTGTGCGTGAAAAGTCCTTCGTGAAGCAGGACAGCAGAACCCTCAGAGAACGGCATTCTTTCCCTTCAAAGATGAACCGTATCGTTAACATAGAGGGTAGGGCTATAAAAACCTTTGCTCAAATTAGTCGATAGAGGAGTTCAATGCCAAGCTCTGCAACCGGTTAACGAGATAATAAGCATATTAAAATTTCAAAAATAGCCAAAAAAATAGTACATACTCCTTGTAGAAGTAAAGATTTGAGGGCAAAAATGTCAATAAAAGAAAGCGATTTTTAGCGTCGATAGAGGTTGCTCGATTTCGCTTAATTTTTAATATGGATGCGAAAAATGTATTTGGTCAGCATTAAGTGCGTGCAGGTCAGTAAACAAGCGGGGCATAGCTTCAAGATTGCAGAAATCTGAGACACAAGATCACGATCTGGATTACGTTTGACGTCTGATAATTGTACCGTGGATACTTTCTTTAGCAATGTACCTCAATAAATCTTGTAGCTTCAATACAAAATTGTCAAAATAAGTGACTGCGAAACTTCATCAAGTTAAGGTCAAACACAAGCTCGACAATAGAATACGGCCGTAAAAAAGGCGAGTCAAGATCTTAAACTATAAGGACATTAAGTAGTGAGGTTCTCTTGTTTGAGGATTCTAGATATTACACCTCATGCTATTATTTAAACTTGTCTCAGAGTTGTTAATTTCGAGTCTTGCTCCATATTTGTTCGACGTTTAAGATCGTAAAACTAACGACATTCACGAGTTTTTCTCTTGGTAGCCTCTACAAATCACATAGTGAGGTGTTGCTGTTGTGACATTTCTTACTGAGTTATTTTTTTTTTTAGCTTCGCTCGACATCATTTCATTATGTTAGCTGGAGAGTATTCTTGTATGCGTGTTGCCTACGTCTTGATTCCAATCGATAAACAATGCATCATGCATGGTTGGACGCATACGTAATATATCTGTTAAAAGCTACAGAGTAACTTCACCAGTTATTGGCACGTCTACTGTTCGTCAAGGTGATGGTTTTAACATACAAACACGTTTATCTTGACTGTGCTCTTTTCCTTTCACTCTCGACAATTCCTAGCCGTACTGAATCCGTTCATAGTTAATAAAGCGCAATGGTTATGAAACCTAATAAATTTCTTTGTTCCAGGTTTTTGTCACCGTTTTCCGGCCTTGACCGTGCACAACCACAATAGCTTTTGAACTTTATTGTGTTCATCCATACAGTGTGATGGAAAAAACAAAAAAATTGTGCACAGTCGTAGTGTATTCAACATAAATTGTACCCTCTGTTGACCAAAAACAAAAGTGCAAAAGACAACACTAACAGCATAAAGGAAGTTAGCTTTATTCATCCAATATATCAATATTTGCAGAGATCAAAAGATGCAAAATTCTGCATTTCATGGGCAATTCTCCCGATCACGTGAATCTAGCCGAGAGCAGCCGTTACAAAATACAGTTACAAATGTATATGAGATCAAATAACCCACGTCACGCTGCCTCGAACAGTTTGAATGGTCTGCATGCGCCATTACACAGAAATCGATGAACTTGAGGCAGTAATTGCAACTCAGGATTTGCTAGAATGATGAGTGGAGAAATTTTCTGTGAATAATAGATAGATAGCCATAGATAGATAGATAGATAGATGGATGGATGGATGGATGGATGGATGGATGGATGGATGAATCTTTTATTAATACACGAAATCTTATCAAATTTAAACATACAGGTTTAAATTTGGTTTCCATAAAATCCGTGAATTAACTAATTAATACAATACTTTAAAATATGAACTTAAACTTAACAATTTACAAGACGATCTTCAACTAATTACTTTACAAGTGCCGGTAGTAAGCCTCTTTTAAACTTTTCCAAAGACCTTTCTTCTTTGAGGTAGCGAGGGAGAGCATTCCAGACCTTGACCTCGTTTATCTGCGACTGATAAAAACGTTTCTTGGCTAGCCTTATCTCTTTATTTATAGAATTTCTTACAGTTCTATAAGCTGCCCAATCTTCAGTCGACCCCGACTCTGCAGCTTTTTTCCTTAACCAATCTCGCTTAAACATCATTCAGGCTTTATGTTTGAATTTAACCACGGTGCAGGTTTGTTTCGTACTTGAATAGTGCGGCAGGGGGCATGCTCATCAATGACACTTAGAAATACATTGCTCCACGCAGTCCATGCATAATTTACGTCTTGAAATTCGGCAATAGATGGCCAAGGTGCATTAATGAGATCAATTTTAAATTTTGCTTCGTCAAAGGGTTTAAAATTTCTTGACTCTACAAAACCTTGGGCAACCCCTGGGAATAGCTATCTTTCTGACTGCATAAATAAGATAGTGGTCACTAATTGAAAGCGGGTAAATCCCTGAGTGAGTAGATAGATAGATAGATAGATAGATAGATAGATAGATAGATAGATAGATAGATAGATAGATAGATAGATAGATAGATAGATAGATAGATAGATAGATAGATAGACAGATAGATGGATGGATGGATGGATGGATGGATGGATGGATGGATGGATGGATGGATGGATGGATGGATGGATGGATGGATGGATGGATGGATGGATGGATGGATGGATGGATGGATGGATGGATGGATGGATGGATGGATGGATGGATGGATGGATGGATGGATGGATGGATGGATAGATAGATAGATAGATAGAAAACTTTATTTATCCACGGTGGTTTTGTCAAAATTACAATAGTATCTTTGGTTTACACAAAAGCCGTGCAATATTTACAAATAGTGTTTTAAAATGCTAAACTAACTAACCTTAAGTATCATGTATTACAATTGTTTAAAAATAGGAAATATATATGTATTTAAAAATCGATACAGAGGCTGAGAGATTTGAGCTTGTTTTTAAAGGATTCGAGCGACCGTTCACATTTCAGATCATTTGGAAGCGAATTCCAAATTTTCGCCCCAGTGAAGGCGAAACTGTTTCTGTAATAGTCGGTTCTGGCTCTCGGTAAAGCGATGTTTTCTCTTGATGTTCGAAGGTTATAACATGACGTGCCAATGTTCTTTGCGAACATATCCTTTAAGTAAACTGGTGTCCTGCCGTTAATAATTTTGAACATCATCAGAGCTTTCTGTTTATTTCTTCTCTCCTTAAGGTTTGACCATCCGAGTTTTTCTAACATGTCTTTTGTAGGTGCCATGTAATGTGAGCCTGTGATAATTCGTGCTGCGCGATTTTGTAACTTTTGGAGTTTTTCGGCCAGGCCCTCACTAATGCCATTCCAAACAATACTACAATAGTCGAAATATGGTTCAACGATTGACTGGTAAATGTTAATTAAACTGCGCGATGGAATAAAAGGCTTGATCTTTTTTATAACACCTATGCCCGATGACACCTTCTTACAGACACTTGTAATGTGGGAATCCCATGAAAGAAATTCATCTAGTTCTACACCTAGGCATTTACTGCAATTAACTTTTTTTAATGATATGCCGTTTATAGAGAGATCAAGACTTTAAGTGACTGTCGCAATTCTTTGTCTTGAACCAATTAACATGTATTCAGTTTTTAATATGTTCAGAGTGAGTTTGTTTGCGCAAAGCCACTGTATGAGTTTTTCGATGTCTGCGTTCATTTCATGTCGTAGTCCTTCGACACTGCAAGCAGTGAAGGTCATATTAGTGTCATCTGCATACATTCTTGTAGTAGCAAAATCGGTAATGTTGCTGAGATCATTAATGTATATCAAAAATAGAAGTGGTCCAAGTATGGACCCCTGTGGGACTCCACATTTGATCATGTCTTGTTCAGAGAGAATCCCGTTGATGTATACGAACTGATATCTATTTGTTAGATATGAATTGAACCACTCTAACGAATATCCACGCACTCCAACATGCTCCAATTTTGTCAAAAGAAGGCTATGATCTACCGTATCAAAGGCCTTCTTGAGATCTAAAAATACAACTCCACTAATCATGCCCCTGTCTATATTGAAACACCATTGGTTTGTAAGGTCGAGTAGTGCAGTTACAGTCGAGTGGAGTGATCTAAAACCCGATTGTCGCGAATCTAAAATATCGTTCTTACATAAATAATCATATAGCTGTTCGTAAATAAGTTTTTCAAAAATTCTAGCTATAGTTGGTAAGACTGATATTGGTCTATAGTTATTTGCATCGTTACGTTCACCGGTTTTATGGATAGGGGAAACTTTAGCCAGTTTCCAATCATTTGGGAATACTCCACTTTTAACGGATAGATTAAACAAGTCCGTTAATTGATTACAAATAACCGGGCCAGCTAATTTAAGAATCTTGTTCGAAATTTGATCGAGACCTGTTGCTTTGGAGACATCAAGTTTTAATAACAGTTTCAAAACTCTGGAAGACTTGATTTCACTTAGCTGAAAAGTGGTCGAGTGACGCTTCAAGATGGATGGATGGATGGATGGATGGATGGATGGATGGATGGATGGATGGATGGATGGATGGATGGATGGATGGATGGATGGATGGATGGATGGATGGATGGAATCTTTTATTTATACACGAAATCGTATCAAATTTAAACATACAGGTTTAAATTTGGTTTCCATAAAATCCGTGAATTAACTAATTAATACAATACTTTAAAATATGTACTTAAACTTAACAATTTACAAGACGATCTTCAACTAATTACTTTACAAGTGCCGGTAGTAAGCCTCTTTTAAACTTTTCCAAAGACCTTTCTTCTTTGAGGTAGCGAGGGAGAGTATTCCAGACCTTGACGCCACTGAAAGCAAAACTATTCTTATAGTAATTTGTTCTGCATTTGGGCAGTTCTAGGTCGTAATTAGAAGATCTCAGACCGTAATTGTTTAAGGCGTTATTAGAAGTGAACATTTCGGTAAGGTATGGAGGTGCCAGGCCGTTAACGATTTTAAACATCATAATGCATGGTTCAATTTTACCTGTTACCATCCCCCCCCCGGGCAACCCCGGGGACAAGTCCAGCCCTTCGGTCCCGGGGGTGGGGAATTGTTTGAAGCGGTCTTGTCCCGGGGGGAGGGGGGCGGGGCAAATCGAAAATAACTTCTTGTTGTCTTCTTGTTGTTCTTGTGAAGTACGTCACTTCTCGGTTGACGCCGAACCGAGTGAAAAAGACTGCCTATTTCCAGGAAGAATCTCTAGAATTTGTAGCAGACTGGTTAGAGAAGAATAGTATCTCAAAATTAAAATCTGTATTCAAAGGTACTGTTATTATAAATTGTTAAACGAATCTGCGTTTGATGTGTACTCGAATGGATGGCTTTCGTCACAAGCAAAGAAATATTTCCTCAGCGTATTTATGTATATACTACGACGACTTAAATAGACTCTATATGAAAACGGATGCACGGCTTTATATTAAACAGAGGACTCAGTCCAGTGTTCATTCTTAAGAAACAAGCTACGAAAAACTCCTTTAAAATGCTGCCATCAATTTGTTCACTGGCCTTTTGTGCGTATGGGCTATATTTAGAATAAAACACGTGGTGAAGACCCTTTCCTTACTCGCTAGCCGTATGCCAGTGCGGTTAGAGGTTTTTCTTCAGTTTTCTGTTTCCAATATAGTGTTCATGTTTTTACTATATTTTACATGTAGTCTCTTTCGTTCAAGAACTATAGAAAAGCATTTAAGTTCTTATCAAAACGTCTGGTTTTGCCAGTGTATGGAAATCAAAATCGTCATCTTCGTTTTGTACAAAAAACAACGTATTTGTGGCTGATGAGGAGTCCCCGGGGTGGGGAATTGTCTCTTTCTGCGTGCCCGGGGGTGGGGAATAGACCACCAAGTGAGAACAGAATAGCAAATCCCCAGGGGTGTGCCCGGGGGGGGGATGGTAACAGGTAGAATTGAACCATGCATAATGGCCTTGTGAAATTGTCTCATGGAATTTAACTGAGTCCAGCCTAATTCCTCAAAAACGTCTCCAGAAGGCTTACTATAAGCAGCACCAGTAACAATACGAGCCGCCCTATTTTGAAGCCTTTGAAGACTATTACTTAATGTGTCACCTATTGAGTCCCAGACAAGACAACAATAACTGAAATAAGGCTCAAGAATTGACCTATATAAAGTATCGATGTTCTCACTATTTAGAAAAGGTTTAACCTTTTTCAGTATTCGTAAGTTGGAGGACACTTTTTGCTTTACACTTTGCAAGTGACCTTCCCATGTCAGGTTCTTATCAATATTGACACCTAGGCATTTAGTGGACTCTACTTGCCTAACATCCGTATTGCTGGTTTGCATGTGACGTCATAAAATTCTAAAATCAAAACTCACCAGGCCTGCTGAATTTTTATCGTCAGCAGGTGTAAGTTGACATAAAAATATATCTTTTTACAAGTTTCCAGCTCGGTAGCGTCCTTCGTTTTTAAACTAGAGCATTTTGAATTTTCGAGTTCTCCGCCGTACGTGACATCAAGATGGCGCCGTGACAAAGCTGTCTTGTTTGAAAAAAAGGCCTCTCCTTAGGATTTTTAGCAGTTTGAACATTTCAAGTATTAGGTGAGGTGTTAACGTGAAAGTATACTAACTCACGAGCGAAAAGTAATCGCTTTCATAGCAAAAGTGAATTCCAGGTGTTTTCTTTGATATCCGGCCGCCATGTTGGTGTACCACGGTGGTACACCAATATGGCGTCTGCATACTGAGCTCTATAAATTTCCGCGGAACGTTTTGGCAAATAACTCAAGAACGGTATACTGCACAGTCCTGAGACTTGGAGAAGTTGTTTATTTATTAATCTTTGATAACATTTGAAATTCTTGGCTTCTTTTATTGAATGGTTTCGAATTTATTTTTGTATGGCGTGACAGTGCAACCCAGCAATTAGACAAGGAAAGTTCTATGTTACCGTCAAGAGCGGCAATTCTTTGTCTAGACCCTATTAACATAAAATCTGTCTTTAACAAATTAAGAGTAAGTTTGTTAACATTAAGCCAGGCGGCAATTTCATTAAGATCATTACTCATTTTATTTTGCAAAACAGGCAGACTGCAACGTGTGAAAGTTAAGTTTGTGTCGTCGGCGAACAATCTCGCTGTTCCGTACCCTAAGCATTTTAGCATATCATTAACGTAACGTACGTAACGTACCCAAAAGTTCCTCTTTTTAACCACACTAATAACCAACCAAAACTGCCCCTTGGTAATCACCCTAATAACGAACGAAAACTGCCTCTTTTTAACCACACTAATAACCACCCAAAACTGCCTCTTTTTAACCACACTAATAACAACCCAAAACTGCCTCTTTTTAACCACACTAATAACCACCCAAAACTGCCTTTATTAACCACCCTAAGAACCACCCAAATCGCCCCCTTTTTAACTGCCCTAATAACCACCCAAAACTGCCCATTTTAACCATCCTAATAACTAGCCAAAACTGCCTCTTTTTAACAACCCTAACAAACACACAAAAGTGCCCTTTTTTAACCACATTAATAACCATCCAAAACTGACCCTTTTAAGCACCCTAATAACCTCCAACAACTGCGTCTTTTTAACCACACTAATAACCATCCGAACCTGCCTCTTCTTAACCACCCTAAAAACCACAAAAAACTACCTCCTTTTAACCACGCTTATAATCACCCCAAAGTTCCTCTTTTTAACCACACTAATAACCACCAAAAACTGTCCCTTTTTAACCACACTAATAACCAAACAAAAACTGCCTTTTTTAACCACAATAATAACCACCCAAAAGTGCCTCTTTTTAACCCCAATAATAACCACCCAAATCTGCCTCTTTTTAACCACCGCAGCAACCACCCAAAACTGCCACTTTTTAATCACACTAATAATCACACAAAACTGCCTCTTCTTAACCACACTAAAAACCACCCAAAACTGCCTTTTTTAACCACACTAACAACCACCCAAAGCTGCCTCTTTTTAATCACACTAAGAACCACCCAAAACTGCCTTTCTTTAACCACACTAATAACAACCCAAAACTGTCCCTTTTTAACCGCCGTAATAACCACCCAAAGCTGCCTCTTTTTAATCACACTAAGAACCACCCAAAACTGCCTTTCTTTAACCAACCTAAAAACCACCCTAAAACGCCCCTTTTTAACCACCCTTAAATTTACCCAAAAGTTCCTCTTTTTAACCACATTAATAACCAACCAAAACTGCCCCTTGGTAATCATCCTAATAACCACCGAAAACTGCCTCTTTTTAACCACACTAAAAACCACCCAAAACTGCCTCTTTTCAACCACACTAATAACAACCCAAAACTGCCTCTTTTTAACCACACTAGTCTAATAACCACCCAAAACTGCCTTTTTTAACCACCCTAACAACCAGCCAAATCTGCCCCTTTTTAACTACCCTAATAACCACCCAAAACTGCCCATTTTAACCATCCTAATAACTAGCCAAAACTGCCTCTTTTTAACGACCCTAACAAACACACAAAAGTGCCCTTTTTTAACCACATTGATACCCATCCAAAACTGCCCCTTTTAAGCACCCTAATAAAATCCAAGAACTGCGTCTTTTTAACCACACTAATAACCATCCGAAACTGCCTCTTCTAAACCACGCTTATAATCACCCAAAAGTTCCTCTTTTTAACCACACTAATAACCACCCAAAACTGCCTCTTTTTAACCACACTAATAACAACCCAAAACTGCCTTTTTTTAACCACACTAATAACCACCCAAAACTGCCCTTATTAACCACCCGAACAACCACCCAAATCTGCCCCTTTTAACTACCCTAATAACCACCCAAAACTGCCCATTTTAACCATCCTAATAACTAGCCAAAACTGCCTGTTTTTAACAACCCTAACAAACACAAAAGTGCCCTTTTTTAACCACATTAATAACCATCCAAAACTGCCGCTTTTAAACACCCTAATAACCTCCAACAACTGCGTCTTTTTAACCACACTAACAACCATCCGAAACTGCCTCTTCTTAACCATCCTAAAAACCACCAAAACTACCTCTTTTTAACCACGCTTATAATCACCCAAAAGTTCCTCTTTTTAACCACACTAATAACCAACCAAAACTGCCCCTTGGCAATCATCCTAATAACCACCCAAAACTGCCTCTTTTTAACTACACTAATAACCACCAAAAACTGCCTTTCTTTAACCACACTAATAACCACCCAAAACTGCCCCTTTTTAACCGCCGTAATAACCACCCAAAACTGCCCCTTTTTAACGACACTAATAAGCACCCAAAACTGCCTCTTTTTAACCACACTAACAACCACCCAAGGTTGCCTCTTTTTAACTACACTAATAACAACCCAAAACTGCCCCTTTTTAACCACACTAATAACCACCCAAAACTGCCCCTTTTTAACCACACTAATAACCATCCGAAACTACCCCTTTTAAACCACCCTAATAACCACCCAAAACTGCCTCTTTTTAACCACACTATTAATTATACGAAACTGCCTCTTCTTAACCATCCTAATAACCACCCAAAACTACCTCTTTTTAACCACTCTAATAATCACCCAAAAACTTCCTCCTTTTACCCACATTAATAACCTCCCAAAACTGCCCCTTTTTAACCACACTAATAACCACCCAAAACTGCCCCTTGAAAACCACCCTAATAACCACCCAAGACTGCCTCTTTTTAACCACACTAATAACCACCCAAAACTGCCCCTTTTTAGCCACACTAATAACCACCCAAAACTGCCTTTTTTTAACCACACTAATAACCACCCAAAGCTGCCTCTTTTTAATCACACTAAGACCCACCCAAAACTGCCTTTCTTTAACCACCCTAATAACCACCCAAAACCGCCCCTTTTTAACCACACTATTAGCTACCCAAAACTGCCTCTTCTTAACCACCCTAATCACCACCCAAAGCTACCTCTTTTTAACCACCCTTAAATTTACCCAAAAGTTCCTCTTTTTAACAACACTAATAACCAACCAAAACTGCCCCTTGGTAATCATCCTAATAACCACCGAAAACTGCCTCTTTTTACCCACACTAATAACCACCCAAAACTGCCTCTTTTTAACCACACTAATAACAACCCAAAACTGCCTCTTTTTAACCACACTACTAACCACCCAAAACTGCCTTTTTTAACCACCCTAACAACCACCCAAATCTGCCCCTTTTTAACTGCCCTAATAACCACCCAAAACTGCCCATTTTAACCATCCTAAGAACTAGCCAAAACTGCCTCTTTTTAACAACCCTAACAAACACACAAAAGTGCCCTTTTTTAACCACATTAATAACCATCCAAAACTGTCCCTTTTAAGCACCCTAATAACCTCCAAGAACTGCGTCTTTTTAACCACACTAATAACCATCCGAAACTGCCTCTTCTTAACCACCCTAAAAACCACCCAAAACTACCTCTTTTTAACCACGCTTATAATCACCCAAAAGTTCCTCTTTTTAACCACACTAATAACCACCCAAAACTGCCTTTTTTTAACCACACTAATAACCCCCCAAAACTGCCTTTTTTTAACCACACTAATAACCACCCAAATCTTCTATTTTTAACCACCCTAACAACCACCCAAATCTGCCCCTTTTTAACTACCCTAATTACCACCCAAAACTGCCCAAACTGCCTCTTCTTAACAACCCTAACAAACACACAAAAGTGCCCTTTTTTAACCACATTAATAACCATCCAAAACTGTCCCTTTTAAGCACCCTAATAACCTCCAAGAACTGCGTCTTTTTAACCACACTAATAACCATCTGAAACTGCCTCTTCTTAACCACCCTAAAAACCACCCAAAACTACCTCTTTTTAACCACGCTTATAATCACCCAAAAGTTCCTCTTTTTAACCACACTAATAACCACCCAAAACTGCCTTTTTTAACCACACTAATAACCCCCCAAAACTGCCTTTTTTTAACCACACTAATAACCACCCAAATCTTCTATTTTTAACCACCCTAACAACCACCCAAATCTGCCCCTTTTTAACTACCCTAATTACCACCCAAAACTGCCCAAACTGCCTCTTTTTAACAACCCTAACAAACACACAAAAGTGCCCTTTTTTAACCACATTAATAACCATCCAAAACTGTCCCTTTTAAGCACCCTAATAACCTCCAAGAACTGCGTCTTTTTAACCACACTAATAACCATCCGAAACTGCCTCTTCTTAACCACCCTAAAAACCACCCAAAACTACCTCTTTTTAACCACGCTTATAATCACCCAAAAGTTCCTCTTTTTAACCACACTAATAACCACCCAAAACTGCCTTTTTTTAACCACACTAAAAACCACCCAAAACTGCCCCTTTTTAACCCCACTAATAACCACCCAAATCTACCTCTTTTTAACCACCGTAGAAACCACCCAAAACTGCCTCTTTTCAACCACACTAATAATCACCCAAAACTGCCTCTTTTTAACCACACTAATAACCATCCAAAGCTGCCTCTTTTTAATCACACTAAGAACCACCCAAAACTGCCTTTCTTTAACCGCCCTAATAACCACCCAAAACCACCCCTTTTTAACCACACTATGAACCACCCAAAACTGCCTCTTCTTAACCACCCTAATAACCACCCAAAACTACCTCTTTTTAACCACCCTTAAATTTACCCAAAAGTTCCTTTTTTAACCACACTAATAACCAACCAAAACTGCCCCTTGGTAATTATCCTAATAACCACCGAAAACTGCCTCTTTTTAACCACACTAATAACCACCCAAAACTGCCTCTTTTTAACCACACTAATAACAACCCAAAACTGCCTCTTTTTAACCACACTAATAACAACCCAAAACTACCTCTTTTTAACCACGCTTATAATCACTCAAAAGTTCCTCTTTTTAACCACACTAATAACCACCCAAAACTGTCCTTTTTTAACCCCACTAATAACCACCCAAAACTGCCTTTTTTTAACCACACTAATAACCACCCAAAACTGCCTCTTTTTAACTACACTAATAACAATCCAAAACTGCCTTTTTTAACCACACTAATTACCACCCAAAACTTCCCCTTTTTAACCACCGTAGTAATCACCCAAAATTGCCTCTTTTTAACCACACTAATAATCACCCAAAACTGCCCCTTTTTAACTACCCTAATAACCACCCAAAACTGTCCCTTTTAACCATCCTAATACCTAGACAAAACTGCCTCTTTTTAACAACCCTAACAAACACACAAAACTGCCCTTTATTAACCACACTAACAACCACCCAAAACTGCCTCTTTTTAACCACCCTCATAACCCCCAAGAACTGCCTCATTTTAACCACACTAATAATCATCCGAAACTGCCTCTTCTTAACCACCCTAATAACCACCCAAAACTACCTCTTTTCGACCACTCTAATAATCACCCAAACCTCCCTCTATTTAACCACACTAATAACCACCCAAAACTGCCCCTTTTTAACCGCCGTAATAACCACCCAAAACTGCCCCTTTTAAACGACACTAATAAGCACCCAAAACTGCCTCTTTTTAACCACAATAATAACCACCCAAGGGTGCCTCTTTTTAACTACACTAATAACAAACCAAAACGGCCTCTTTTTAACCACACTAATAACCACCCAAAACTGCCCCTTTTTAATCACACTAATAACCATCGGAAACTACCCCTTTTTAACCAACCTAATAACTACCCAAAACTGCCTCTTTTTAACCACACTGTTAATTATACGAAACTGCCTCTTCTTAACCATCCTAATAACCACCCAAAACTACCTCTTTTTAACCACTCTAATAATCACCCAAAAACTTCCTCTTTTTAACCACACTAATAACCTCCCAAAACTGAGCCTTCTTAACCACACTAATAACCACCCAAAACTGCCCCTTTTTAACTACCCTAATAACCACCCAAAACTGCCCATTTTAACCATCCTAAGAACTAGCCAAAACTGCCTCTTTTTAACAACCCTAACAAACACACAAAAGTGCCCTTTTTTAACCACATTAATAACCATCCAAAACTGTCCCTTTTAAGCACCCTAATAACCTCCAAGAACTGCGTCTTTTTAACCACACTAATAACCATCCGAAACTGCCTCTTCTTAACCACCCTAAAAACCACCCAAAACTACCTCTTTTTAACCACGCTTATAATCACCCAAAAGTTCCTCTTTTTAACCACACTAATAACCACCCAAAACTGCCTTTTTTTAACCACACTAATAACCCCCCAAAACTGCCTTTTTTTAACCACACTAATAACCACCCAAATCTTCTATTTTTAACCACCCTAACAACCACCCAAATCTGCCCCTTTTTAACTACCCTAATTACCACCCAAAACTGCCCAAACTGCCTCTTTTTAACAACCCTAACAAACACACAAAAGTGCCCTTTTTTAACCACATTAATAACCATCCAAAACTGTCCCTTTTAAGCACCCTAATAACCTCCAAGAACTGCGTCTTTTTAACCACACTAATAACCATCTGAAACTGCCTCTTCTTAACCACCCTAAAAACCACCCAAAACTACCTCTTTTTAACCACGCTTATAATCACCCAAAAGTTCCTCTTTTTAACCACACTAATAACCACCCAAAACTGCCTTTTTTAACCACACTAATAACCCCCCAAAACTGCCTTTTTTTAACCACACTAATAACCACCCAAATCTTCTATTTTTAACCACCCTAACAACCACCCAAATCTGCCCCTTTTTAACTACCCTAATTACCACCCAAAACTGCCCAAACTGCCTCTTTTTAACAACCCTAACAAACACACAAAAGTGCCCTTTTTTAACCACATTAATAACCATCCAAAACTGTCCCTTTTAAGCACCCTAATAACCTCCAAGAACTGCGTCTTTTTAACCACACTAATAACCATCCGAAACTGCCTCTTCTTAACCACCCTAAAAACCACCCAAAACTACCTCTTTTTAACCACGCTTATAATCACCCAAAAGTTCCTCTTTTTAACCACACTAATAACCACCCAAAACTGCCTTTTTTTAACCACACTAAAAACCACCCAAAACTGCCCCTTTTTAACCCCACTAATAACCACCCAAATCTACCTCTTTTTAACCACCGTAGAAACCACCCAAAACTGCCTCTTTTCAACCACACTAATAATCACCCAAAACTGCCTCTTTTTAACCACACTAATAACCATCCAAAGCTGCCTCTTTTTAATCACACTAAGAACCACCCAAAACTGCCTTTCTTTAACCGCCCTAATAACCACCCAAAACCACCCCTTTTTAACCACACTATGAACCACCCAAAACTGCCTCTTCTTAACCACCCTAATAACCACCCAAAACTACCTCTTTTTAACCACCCTTAAATTTACCCAAAAGTTCCTTTTTTAACCACACTAATAACCAACCAAAACTGCCCCTTGGTAATTATCCTAATAACCACCGAAAACTGCCTCTTTTTAACCACACTAATAACCACCCAAAACTGCCTCTTTTTAACCACACTAATAACAACCCAAAACTGCCTCTTTTTAACCACACTAATAACAACCCAAAACTACCTCTTTTTAACCACGCTTATAATCACTCAAAAGTTCCTCTTTTTAACCACACTAATAACCACCCAAAACTGTCCTTTTTTAACCCCACTAATAACCACCCAAAACTGCCTTTTTTTAACCACACTAATAACCACCCAAAACTGCCTCTTTTTAACTACACTAATAACAATCCAAAACTGCCTTTTTTAACCACACTAATTACCACCCAAAACTTCCCCTTTTTAACCACCGTAGTAATCACCCAAAATTGCCTCTTTTTAACCACACTAATAATCACCCAAAACTGCCCCTTTTTAACTACCCTAATAACCACCCAAAACTGTCCCTTTTAACCATCCTAATACCTAGACAAAACTGCCTCTTTTTAACAACCCTAACAAACACACAAAACTGCCCTTTATTAACCACACTAACAACCACCCAAAACTGCCTCTTTTTAACCACCCTCATAACCCCCAAGAACTGCCTCATTTTAACCACACTAATAATCATCCGAAACTGCCTCTTCTTAACCACCCTAATAACCACCCAAAACTACCTCTTTTCGACCACTCTAATAATCACCCAAACCTCCCTCTATTTAACCACACTAATAACCACCCAAAACTGCCCCTTTTTAACCGCCGTAATAACCACCCAAAACTGCCCCTTTTAAACGACACTAATAAGCACCCAAAACTGCCTCTTTTTAACCACAATAATAACCACCCAAGGGTGCCTCTTTTTAACTACACTAATAACAAACCAAAACGGCCTCTTTTTAACCACACTAATAACCACCCAAAACTGCCCCTTTTTAATCACACTAATAACCATCGGAAACTACCCCTTTTTAACCAACCTAATAACTACCCAAAACTGCCTCTTTTTAACCACACTGTTAATTATACGAAACTGCCTCTTCTTAACCATCCTAATAACCACCCAAAACTACCGCTTTTTAACCACTCTAATAATCACCCAAAAACTTCCTCTTTTTAACCACACTAATAACCTCCCAAAACTGAGCCTTCTTAACCACACTAATAACCACCCAAAACTGCCCCTTGAAAACCACCCTAATAACCACCCAAGACTGCCTCTTTTTAACCACACTAATAACCACCCAAAACTGCCCCTTTTTAACTACGCTTATAATCACCCAAAAGTTCCTCTTTTTAACCACACTAATAACCACCCAAAACTGCCTTCTTTTTAACCACACTAATAACCACCCAAAGCTGCCTCTTTTTAATCACACTAAGAACCACCCAAAACTGCCTTTCTTTAACCACCCTAATAACCACCCAAAACCGCCCCTTTTTAACCACACTATTAACCACCCAAAACTGCCTCTTCTTAACCACCCTATTAACCACCCAAAACTACCCCTTTTTAACCACCCTTAAATTTACGCAAAAGTTCCTCTTTTTAACAACACTAATAACCAACCAAAACTGCCCCTTGGTAATCATCCTAATAACCACCGAAAAGTGCCTCTTTTTAGCCACACTAATAACCACCCAAGGGTGCCTCTTTTTAACCACACTAATAACAACCCAAAACTGCCTCTTTTTAACCACACTAATAACCACCCAAAACTGCCTTTTTAACCACCCTAACAACCACCCAAATCTGCCCCTTTTTAACTACCCTAATAACCACCCAAAACTGCCCATTTTAACCATCCTAATACCTAGACAAAACTGCCTCTTTTTAACAACCCTAACAAACACACAAAACTGCCCTTTATTAACCACACTAACAACCACCCAAAACTGCCTCTTTTTAACCACCCTCATAACCCCCAAGAACTGCCTCATTTTAACCACACTAATAATCATCCGAAACTGCCTCTTCTTAACCACCCTAATAACCACCCAAAACTACCTCTTTTCGACCACTCTAATAATCACCCAAACCTCCCTCTATTTAACCACACTAATAACCACCCAAAACTGCCCCTTTTTAACCGCCGTAATAACCACCCAAAACTGCCCCTTTTAAACGACACTAATAAGCACCCAAAACTGCCTCTTTTTAACCACAATAATAACCACCCAAGGGTGCCTCTTTTTAACTACACTAATAACAAACCAAAACGGCCTCTTTTTAACCACACTAATAACCACCCAAAACTGCCCCTTTTTAATCACACTAATAACCATCGGAAACTACCCCTTTTTAACCAACCTAATAACTACCCAAAACTGCCTCTTTTTAACCACACTGTTAATTATACGAAACTGCCTCTTCTTAACCATCCTAATAACCACCCAAAACTACCTCTTTTTAACCACTCTAATAATCACCCAAAAACTTCCTCTTTTTAACCACACTAATAACCTCCCAAAACTGAGCCTTCTTAACCACACTAATAACCACCCAAAACTGCCCCTTGAAAACCACCCTAATAACCACCCAAGACTGCCTCTTTTTAACCACACTAATAACCACCCAAAACTGCCCCTTTTTAACTACGCTTATAATCACCCAAAAGTTCCTCTTTTTAACCACACTAATAACCACCCAAAACTGCCTTTTTTTTAACCACACTAATAACCACCCAAAGCTGCCTCTTTTTAATCACACTAAGAACCACCCAAAACTGCCTTTCTTTAACCACCCTAATAACCACCCAAAACCGCCCCTTCTTAACCACACTATTAACCACCCAAAACTGCCTCTTCTTAACCACCCTATTAACCACCCAAAACTACCTCTTTTTAACCACCCTTAAATTTACGCAAAAGTTCCTCTTTTTAACAACACTAATAACCAACCAAAACTGCCCCTTGGTAATCATCCTAATAACCACCGAAAAGTGCCTCTTTTTAGCCACACTAATAACCACCCAAGGGTGCCTCTTTTTAACCACACTAATAACAACCCAAAACTGCCTCTTTTCAACCACACTAATAACCACCCAAAACTGCCTTTTTAACCACCCTAACAACCACCCAAATCTGCCCCTTTTTAACTACCCTAATAACCACCCAAAACTGCCCATTTTAACCATCCTAATAACTAGCCAAAACTGCCTCTTTTTAACAACTTTAACAAACACACAAAAGTGCCCTTTTTTAACCACATTAATAACCATCCAAAACTGCCCCTTTTAAGCACCCTAACAACCTCCAAGAACTGCCTCTTTTTAACCACACTAATAACCATCCGAAACTGCCTCTTCTTAACCACCCTAAAAACCACAAAAAACTACCTCTATTTAACCACGCTTATAATTACCCAAAAGTTCCTCTTTTTAACCACACTAATAACCACCCAAAACTGTCCCTTTTTAACCACACTAATAACCACCCAAAACTGCCTTTTTTTAACCACATTAATAACCCCCCAAAACTGCCTCTTTTTAACCCCACTAATAACCACCCAAATCTGCCTCTTTTTAACCACCGTAGCAACCACCCAAAACTGCCTCTTTTCAACCACACTAATAATCACCCAAAACTGCCTCTTTTTAACCACACTAATAACCACCCAAAACTGCCTTTTTTTAACCACACTAATAACCACCCAAAGCTTCCTCTTTTTCATCACACTAAAAACCACCCAAAACTGCCCCTTTTTAACCACCCTAATAACCACCCAAAACTGCCCCTTTTTAACCACACTATTAACCACCCAAAACTGCGTCTTCTTAACCACCCTAATAACCACCCAAAACTACCTCTTTTTAACCACCCTTAAATTTACCCAAAAGTTCCTCTTTTTAACCACACTAATAACCAACCAAAACTGCCCCTTGGTAATTATCCTAATAACCGCCGAAAACTGCCACCTTTTTAACCACACTAATAACCACCCAAAACTGCCTCTTTTTAACCACACTAATAACAACCCAAAACTGCCTCTTTTAAACCACACTAATAACCACCCAAAACTGCCTTTTTTAACCACCCTAACAACCACCCAAATCTGCCCCTTTTTAACTACCCTAATAACCACCCAAAACTGCCCATTTTAACCATCCTAATAACTAGCCAAAACTGCCTCTTTTTAACAACTTTAACAAACACACAAAAGTGCCCTTTTTTAACCACATTAATAACCATCCAAAACTGCCCCTTTTAAGCACCCTAATAACCTCCAAGAACTGCGTCTTTTTAACCACACTAATAACCATCCGAAACTGCCTCTTCTTAACCACCCTAAAAACGACCCAAAACTACCTCTTTTTAACTACGCTTTTAATCACCCAAAAGTTCCTCTTTTTAACCACACTAATAACCACCCAAAACTGTCCTTTTTTAACCACACTAATAACCACCCAAAACTGCCTTTTTTTAACCACACTAATAACCACCCAAAACTGCCTCTTTTTAACCCCACTAAAAACCACCCAAATCTGCCTCTTTTTAACCACCGTAGCAACCACCCAAAACTGCCTCTTTTTAACCACACTAATAATCACCCAAAACTGCCTCTTTTTAATCACACTAATAACCACACAAAACTGCGTCTTTATAACAACACTAATAACCACCCAAACCTGCCTTTTTTAACCACACTAACAACCACCCAAAACTGCCTCTTTTTAACCACCCTAATAACGACCAGGAACTGCCTCATTTTAACCACACTAATAACCATCCGAAACTGCCTCTTCTTAACCACCCTAATAACCACCCAAAACTACCTTTTTTCAACCACTCTTAAAATCACCCAAAACTCCCTTCTATTTAACCACACTAATAACCACCCAAAACTGCCCCTTTTTAACCGCCGTGATGACCACCCAAAACTGCCTCTTTTTAACGACACTAATAACCACCCAAAACTGCCCCTCTTTAACCACACTAATAACCATCCGAAACTACCCCTTTTTAGCCACAATAATAAACACCCAAAACTGCCTTTTTTATCTCGTTCCATTTTACTCCTCGGTTGGGGTAGGGGACTGCTTTTGTCGCGCTCGTTTACTGAAGCGTAATTAAGAAAACCCAAAAACAAATACCCCGTTCTGGCGTAAATATGGCCACTAGCGTGACGTTTATTTGTCTAAAATATCCTTATCAAAAATTACAAGTATTTGATGGTATCTTCAGCAAAGGTGGGGCACGAAAAAACCGCCACATTGGAAATCAAATTTTAAAATAAAAGATGTTTGGCTGGAGCTGGGGAGGCGGTGGGAAGCTTGAAAGTTAATTAAGGAGATGGCGTTGACGCTGAATGGTAAGGAGGCCGAAATTAACAGCGCCAGTGATCTAAATAATAACAGTGAGCCCGCCTACTTGCATCTGATTGGAGACTCCAAGGTGATCTGCCAAATCCTGCTCCATCCAAACAACTGACGTGGCACGTGTTACGATTAATTAACCAATAAAATGGCTCGATATAAAATTACATTATATGGCTGCATATAATGTTTGTTTTTATCTCGTTCCATTTTACTCCTCGGTTGGGGTAGGGGACTGCTCTCGTCGCGCTCGTTTGCTGAAGCGTAATTAAGAAAATCCAAAAACAAATACACCGTTCTGGCGTAAATATGGCCACTAGCGTGACGTTTATTTGTCTAAAATATCCTTATCAAAAATTACAAGTATTTGATGGTATCTTCAGCAAAGGTGGGGCACGAAAAAACCGCCACAAGCCACACAATGTGGCCGCCCCACCAAGACGAGAGCAGAGCCCAGCCAGCAAAGAAGAAAACAAAAATGGGTTAACCGACTGCGCGAAGACATTCTGTTCCACGCAGCAGTCAAACGTTATTACGGTATTTCGCGACAAGAAATATGATAAGTCTCGGAGCAGCCCAAGTCTGACCTCCGATGACAGGGCAAGCGATAGTTTAATTATTAAGTTTGTGGTTTTCCCCGCTATTGGCAAAAACCCATGAGATAAAAAAAAAGGATGTAACGTCATCACAAAGGGAAAATGAGCTAACCATAATTAACAAGCCGCAGCTCCTGACTGACCGACGTGTTAATTGGCACTACACTAGAATAAGCCGGTAAAGGTATTACTAAAATCAATAACATTGCCACAGCTCATGCCTGACTGGCGTGTAAAATACATACACTACGCTAGAGTAAAGGTATGACTATAGGCATGAACATTGCCACAGCTTGTGACAGACTGGTATGTCCATGCTATTAGATAATACACTTAGCGGGGTAATTACATTAGAAAAAAGAAAAGATAACAATTAATTGGCGGCAAATGTTTCATTTCGGATATAAAGCTTAAACGGGTCGGATTTCCAGCGACCAAGAGCCCTGATCTGGGAATCGGAGAAACCTAGGTCAGCCGCGTGACAGGCGGCCCCGATCCGAAAGCTGTGGCTTTTGTATCGGCTTTAATCGAGAGAACAAAAAGATAGGCAAGAGCGAAATTGAGCATTGAATTGGTTAACGGTGATGGGGCGGTTGTGTAGGTAGAAAAGCGGACCTGGCGAAAAACGCCTCACTTTGCAATAATCGAGCATCGCCTGCACTGGGCAGAAGGGCGAAGCAGAATCGCGTGCAATAATAATGTCCACCGGCCGGTTGCTGGTGTTGTGTTTAAAGTGACAGATTGTTATCTTAAGAGATCGTACACAACCGTCCATCGATAAAAATGAGAGGCTTTTGAATTGGACAACTGAGTCGCCGGACTCAGGGCTCTTGCTAGCTAGTTCGCCTATGCGGCAAAATCCATAAAAGGCTGTTAGAAACATAGCGGTAAAAAGAGTACGCTGAACGGCCGAAGAGTTGGTGTGCTGCAGTGAACACACACGTTGAAAAAGAACGGGTTTTGTAATAGGAAGTCTAGTGTCGGGTGACCTTTGTTTACTGACCGCTATCAAAAGTTTTTGAACCAAAAATGCCTTAGTTGGGTCACGTAGGGCTTTCATCTTGTGTACATAGCTGATGGCTGATAAGTAAGATGTTATAGTAGAAGCGGCTAATTTCCGGGCGCGAAGATAAGAGCTAAAAAGTGCAATCGTAGCTGTAGAAAGGGGCAGCTTAATAGAGTGAGGGGAAACGAAGTGTTCGTAAAAGTCACGGAAAACTGTCCAAGCTCGTGAATACAACTTTTGTGACCCTGCGGACAGGGCTGAGGAAAGAAGGTCGTTCAGGGAAGCGACCAGCTCTTCGGCTGAAGGTTTTCTGGTATTGGAGTTGGCATTTCGTCCGCCTCTGGAAAAATTTGTTTGAACTGATTGACCTGCAAGCGGGATAATAAATCAGCACAAGAATTATGAATACCCGCGATGTGACAAGGCCGAAATAGAATGTTGTACTTGAGCGAAGTAAGTACTAAATCCCGGACGAGTATCATAATGAGCTTATGTTTTGAAGTCTGCCGGTTAATAACATCAACCAGCGCTGAATTGTCTGTCACAAAACAAACACATTTATTGGCCATTGTTGACCCCCAAATATGTAATGCGAGGACTATGGGAAAAAACTCGAGGAAAGTGATATTTAAGGAGCTCCACGACTCAGGCCATGAACCATAAAACCATTTCCTGCCGAAAACTGCGCCGTAGCCTTTCGAACCGGCTGCGTCAGTGAAGAGCTCAAGCGTAGTTGACGTGACCCACAGGTCGTCTAAAAAAAAAAACTCGGCCATTGAAACCGGCCAGAAATCGCATCCAAACCTTTAAATCGGCCTTAGCGTCTTTGCTTAAACGTATGCGGTGATGTGGATGCTTTAGACCTATCGTAAGATCAATAAGGCGACGGAGGAAAGCTCGGCCTGGTAGGATGACTGAGCAAGTAAAATTCAGAAGGCCGATTAGTGATTGGAGCTCCTTAAGAGTCACCTTCCGACGTGAGTAAAACGAGGTTAAGAGTGCGTGACATTTCCGAAGCTTATCTTCTGGGAGCCTAGCCTCTTGCAACACAGAGTCAAGCGTAATGCCTGCAAACTGTAGCGAGGTATCGGGACCGACAGTTTTTTCCTCGGCGATGGGGACGCCAAGGAATTGACATATACCCAGAAAGTTAGTCAGATCTAACTGACACTTCTCTTTAGTGTCAGCGATAAACAAAAAATCGTCGAGTACATGTAATACGTTGGAGGCCCCCAGACGATGTATAGCAATCCATTCGAGTGCAGTGCTAAAACTTTCAAAAATTGCACAGGATGAAGAACAGCCCATTACCAAGCAACGATCGTAATAGTAAAAATTTTCCCATTTCATACCCAGCAAAGGGTGATCGTCTGGGTGTACTGGGATGATCCGAAAGGCTGATTTGATATCAGTTTTAGCCATAAAGCAACCCCTCCCCGCGCGCTTTAGGGCAGAGATAGCGTCGTTAATGGTTGCATAAGAAACCGAAGAAAATTCGCTAGGAATAAAGTCATTTATCGAAGAACCCTGAGGAAAGGACAAATGATGAATTAATCGGAATTCCCCAGGATTCTTCTTTGGTACTATGCCTAAAGGTGAGCAGAACATGTCAGGGAAAGGAGGACTCTGAAAAGGACTGGCTATTCGTCCAGCAGTAATTTCTTTGTTGAGTTTTTCGCGAACGATGTCCGGTCGCGCAATTAGTCCAGCAATATGGTGCACAAAAAGACCATTATTGTGCACATTTGGTTAAAAGCATAAAACTTGGCATACTTATAGTATAGCACAAACAGATTAATTTCAGCTATGGGCCCACCTCGATTTCTTCCAGGGGGTTGCAAATTCGCTACCTACAGGGGAGGGGTAGGGCAAATAACTGAAAAATCGTTAAAATTTGTTTATACCTAGTCAAATCAGCTCTTATCTTACAAAATTACGTCTCTAATAGCTTTATTATATTTCAAGCTTGAAATGATGCTGATTTCTTCAGGGGGGACACTTTGGGATACTCAGGGGAGAGGGGAGGGGAAGTAAACTTGTTTGTAATACCTCTAAACGTATAACAATGAGAGTTTTATAAATATTTTTATGTTGACAATATAAATTCAGCGTTCCTATGCAATTTTAGTTTAACCAAAAATTGTTTAAGTTAAATTGTGGGACAACCGGTATAAAAAGGACTGGGAACGAGAAGGCTCGGTTACAAAGGTCTTAAAGATGGCGGCCCCCATGGTCGCCATTTCTAGAAGCTCTGTAAGGTTTGAGGTACGTTTATATTCTTTCTATTAACTCTTATTGATATTAGCAAGAGAATATTGTATTTTTATTAATTTACACTCTATATCTTAGCTGTAATTATTAAAAAGTTCTTTCATTTGAGTAAAAATCTATCAGGTATTTTCTTCTTTTCGAATTTGATAATAGCAAGAACATCTTCAAAATGTGGTTTACTTTTGTGTTAAATATCTTCTTTTGACTATTTTATTGAGACTTTATTTGATTTTATTGATTTCATAAGGTAAAAATATACAAATTTAGCAAGTAATTACAAGTAACAACAATGGCTACCAATTCAAAAGGTAAGATTATTATGTGCAGTACACAATGGCAATCTTTATAATATGTTTACAATTACATGATTTTAGATAGTGCTCAAAATATAATAAATCACCAAAATTAAAGACAATTTGAAAATATTATTTTAAAGAAAACAATCCTATCGACTGGAAGAGATGTATATTGTGTCAGAAAGAAACAGCAGAGAGGCTGCGCTGTCCGTATGATTCCAAACAAGCAGGAGTTGAATCATGGTATGAGAACCTTGCTGCTAACATACAACGATTTCACGATCTTGGTCGTATGCCTATCGAGGTTAATGTGGCAGGTCTTTCCTCTCAAGATAATACCTTGGCAGGAGCACTGAATACTAACAAGGCTAAGTGGCACAAATCCTGTAGGGATAGATTTAGCAACCTTAAACTAGAGAGAGCTGAAAAAAGATCGGCAGATCCCGCATCAGACAATAAATTTGAGGACAGTAAAAAGATGCGCCGTATTACATCTGCAACAAATGTCAAGTCTTGTTTTTTCTGTGAAAAAGAGTCAGGGGAACTTCACAGAGTTTCAACTCTGAATGTAGATTCCAAAGTTAGAGAATGTGCCCTGAAACTAAATGATACTATGTTGTTGGCTAAGCTCAGCGCTGGCGATATGCCAGCTCTAGATGCAACGTATCATACCAAATGTCTAGCAACGCTCTACAAAAAAGCTGCAAATGTTGAACAGGGATCTGAAGATACCACGTATGAGGCAGTTCAGGAAGGTATAGCGCTAGCAGAGCTCATATCATTCATAGAGGACAGTCGTGGAGATTCAAATGTTAGTCCAGTGTTTAAATTAGCAAATATCACCAAACTGTATGAAACAAGGCTCAAACAACTTCATGTTGATGTTTCAAAACGCATTCACAGCACAAGGCTAAAGGAACGCATCCTAGCTTACTGCCCTGGTCTGAAAGAGTATAAAGATGGTCGTGATGTAATTTTGGCATTCGACGAAGACGTCGGGCAACTCCTGAAGAAATCAGCAGAAATAAGTTATGATTGCGATGCAATGATTCTTTCTAAAGCAGCTAAAATCGTTCGTCGAGATATTCTTGCTATGGAAAACAATGAGTTTTCTGGAACATTCGAGACAGAATGCCAAGAGAATTCTGTCCCACCATCGTTGCTGTCCCTAGTAGAGATGATAATGGGTGGTACAAATATTGAAGATCAATCAAGCAATGTTGTTGAAATCCAAGCCGCTCTGAGCACATCGCAGCTAATTAGGTACAACTGTATTGTTCGACGTCGTAAAAATTCAGTAGCCGCATACCATGCTAAAGCTCGAGAGACACCACTGCCCATCTATCTTGGTCTCATGGTACACGCTGAAACCAGGAAAAGAGGTTTAGTTGACAAATTGTATGACCTTGGACTTTCCATATCTTATAACAGAGTTCTGGAGATTTCTACAGCAATGGGAAACAGAGTTTGTGCACAATTTGAGGAGGAAAATGCAGTCTGTCCGATAAATCTCCGAACTGGTTTGTTCACCACAAGTGCGCTTGACAACATCGATCACAATCCCAGTTCCACTACAACTACTGGATCGCTACATGGTACAGGAATTTCACTTTTTCAGCATCCGACTCCTGATAATCCAGGCCAAGAGCGAGAATTCACACCAACCATTGCATTTGAGTCTACCAAGTCAATCACACCACTTCCACAGGACTATTCAAGCGTCCCCCCCGTAGATCCTTGGGCAAAAGAGCCATCGTTTCCTGAAACCAGCGTTTCTCTGGATCAGTTTAAAGAGCAGACTGTCGACATTACAGCACAGTACGAATGGCTGAATCACGTCAAAGATGAGCTAGACGGGAACGAAAGCAATGATGAAATTCAAATCATGTCTTTGTCATGGGCAGCATTCTATGCAAGTAGAATCCCTCAGAATACAATCAGGTTGACGGATATCAACTCATTGTTGCCACTTTTTCAAGAGGAAGCTCATTCAGTCGCGATGATACTCCATGCAATGAATATATTCAACAAGTCAGTGCAAGTGTTAAATCCAGGCCATATTCCTGTAATTGCATGCGACCAACCACTCTATGCGATCGCCAAAAGAATCCAATGGCACTGGCCTGAGACCCATGGAGAATCGAAGTTCATTATCATGCTTGGAGGATTGCACGTTGAAGCAGCAACTCTTCGAGCTTTGGGGGATTGGCTTGGTGGTAGTGGCTGGACTAGCGCAATAGTTCAAGCCAACATAGCATCACCTGGCACTGCAGAGTCGTTTCTAAAAGCGTCACATATATCACGAACACGGCATGCCCATGAAGTTACAGCAAGCAGCCTTTATGTTCTTATGTATAGAGCATACCTGGAGTTCTCCCAAGCGTTAACTGAAGAGGATCAGCAACTCGACTTCTGGCAGTGGCATCACCTGAAGTCATCAGAAAGTCCTCAATTCTTGTATTGGGCTTTGACACTTAAGTTTGAGCTCCTAGTTCTGATGTTTGTCCAGTCGTTGCGGGAAGGCAATTTTAACCTCTACCAAGAATCTTTGAAGCAACTGGTCCCATTGCATTTTGCGCTCGACCATTTCCACTACGCCCGATGGCTACCAATCCATATACATGATATGGTGAAATTGAGCGAATCCCATCCAAACGTTGAAGGAAAGTTTCAACAAGGACATTTCGTCGTCAACAAGACCCAGAGAGTGTTCTCTGGAATATCACTTGATCAAGCTCATGAACAAAACAACAAACTAGTCAAAGGAGATGGCGGAGCAGTTGGTTTGACAGAGAACTCGTCGCAGCTATTAAGATGGATGGTATCAGGGCCAGAAGTTGGTCGTGCTGCAGCCACATTTGAGGCCCAACTTGATGTTATCAAATCCAACCAAAGCAAAGGTCCAGATATGCGTCATCATGACCAAGTGAGCAGTGTTCAGACGAACTTCAAGAGGCAAGTTCAAGCGCTTATAGAGGTTATAGAAGGCACGGGAAACCCATTCAAAGAGGAAAGCAATGACCTGCTGGTTCTTGATACCAAAGAAATTGCAAGTGAAAAGGTCATAACAACAGTAAAAGAAATAGAAAAAGTCGGTTTGCAGCAATTTCATTCGTTCGTGGAGGAACGCCTTATAAAGAAAGAAAAAGGAGTAATGGATGTCATAAAGCGCAACAAGTTGGCCTTGTTCAGCAATCCACAAAAGCCGCCTTCCAAAGAAAAGCAAGGAGTGGTTTCCCTAAAGCAAAACTGCTCTCTATTTTCGCAGTTGTAGGTGTCTTGCCAGGTTCGACAGGGAAATCTTGATGAGTTCTTTACTCACGAGAACCAAGCGTATCCACCATCTATTTCTCAGTTTGGAGATTTGAAACTAGGTGTCAAATCTGATTTAATGAAGTGCTTGGAGAAGCTATCTCCGGGATGTCAAAGGCACCCAACAGTAGATGCTACACTTATTGATGGTGCAGCGTTGGTGAATATGCTAAAACCAAGCAAGGAATCCAGGACATTTACAGATTATGTAAATGTAACATACTTGCCATACATTGAAGCACAGCTGCTAAGTGATCAGAGAGTTGACATTATATGGGATATTTATGTCGACAACAGTTTGAAAGCCTCAACTCGAAGTAAGCGAGGGACAGGTATCCGACAAAGGGTAGAACCTGGTGTCAAGCTTCCAAAGAACTGGCCCCAGTTCCTCAAAGTAGATTCCAACAAGGTTGAGCTATTCCACTACCTCGCTGAGCAGACAGGTTTGGCCCAGTATGAAGGGAAGTGTGTGCTGGTTACAAAGGACAGTCTGGTGCTTTCCTCATCTGCACAGATAACGGACAACATCTCCCCCTGTACACATGAAGAAGCTGACACGAGACTTCTTTTGCACGCAGCAGACTGTGCCAGACAAGGACTCAAAAAAGTCCTGATAAGAACAGTAGACACTGATGTTGTTGTGATAGCCGTTTCTGTATTCAGCAGACTGAATCTTGATGAACTGTGGATTGCATTTGGCGTGGGCAAGTATTTTAAATACATTGCTGTGCATTCCATTGTACGAGCTCTTGGTCCTCAGAAATCCAGTACTCTCCATGTTTTCCATGCATTTACTGGATGCGATCAGACGTCCGCCTTTCTTGGTCGAGGTAAAACTACAGCCTGGGAAACATGGATGGCATATGAAGAAGTCACTATCGCATTTTTGTCTTTGAGTCAGTCTCCAACTGAGCAAGATATTGTTAGTGCGATGCCAAGGCTGGAGAGATTTGTGGTTTTGATGTACGACCGAACAAGTACATGCGAGAACGTAAATAAGGCCTGTAAAGTCCTATTTACCCAGAAAGGAAGATCTATTGAGAATATCCCTCCCACTTCAGATGCCTTGCAGCTTCACACAAAGAGAGTAGCCTACCAAGCCGGCCATTGTTGGGGACAATGTGATATCCCATGTCCTGTCATCCCCTCTCCCTCTGAATGGGGATGGACCATGTCTGAAGAACAGTTGTGGAAACCACTATGGATGACCCTCCCAGAAGCATCTAAAGCCTGTAGAGAACTTCTGCGATGTGGTTGCCGCATGGAAAAGGGCTGCAAAGGACACTGCAAGTGCAGAAAAGCAGAGATGCAATGCACCGCTCTCTGCAAATGTGGTGGCGATTGCCAACGTGATTGACTGTCCAGGTAACCACAGTAATGCAATAAGGAATTTGTCAATAAAGATTGCTTTTAATGATAACATACTTATTTAACCTTCAGATGTGCGAGCTACGAGCATCAGGAAGGATAAGTAAACACCACTTAATATTGTCAACATAAAAATATTTATAAAACTCTCATTGTTATACGTTTAGAGGTATTACAAACAAATTTACTTCCCCTCCCCTCCCCCCTGAGTATCCCAAAGTGTCCCCCCTGAAGAAATCAGCATCATTTCAAACTTGAAATATAATAAAGCTATTACAGACGTAATTTTGTAAGATAAGAGCTGATTTGACTAGGTATAAACAAATTTTAACGATTTTTCAGTTATTTGCCCTACCCCTCCCCTGTAGGTAGCGAATTTGCACCCCCCTGGAAGAAATCGAGGTGGGCCCATAGCTGAAATTAATCTGTTTGTGCTATACTATAAGTATGCCAAGTTTTATGCTTTTAACCAAATGTGCACAATTATCTCACCATATTGCTGGACTAAATAGCACTCTTTAGATTAGGAGGTTCAAAAACGCGCTTCTCACCTTCGTAGTGGACATGAAAACCCAAATTAAAACCGCGAAGTATATAATCTTTTAACTGAAAGGGGTAGCCATTTAAAAGTGCCTCAAGTCGATCGGCCCTGACGGGCGTTATTGGGGGCTGTGGAATTTTGTGGGGAAGCTGGTAAGGGAGATTGTGCAATAGCGCGTTTTTGACCCTCGGCATTACAGCGCGTGGCGGGGTGTTTTGCCCCGCATTTATAGCATTTATGGTCGAATTTACACCCACCCCCACAGAAGCGACCCGCCTGAAATGTCCAACATGTTCCCTTTGGAAATGGCGACTGGTGGGATCCGGGTCGATTTCCTTGAGGCCTGTCACCATTTGAGGGCGTTTGTCGGCCACGAAAAGTCACCTTTAACCATAGCTCCCAATGCACTGCATCCCAAGGATACTTATTAGGAGCAGTTTGCCGTAGAAGGCGAAATTGCTCGTCGTAAAATACCCAATCGCCGAATTTAGCGGCAATATCTCTAACGATTTCGCAATATTTCATAAGCTTAGGTGCCTCGAGAGGAAACCTAACTACATAAATTGCAACGAAAGTATTGAACGCAGAGATCCATTGATTAATATTAGTGATCTTTTTTGGAGGCTTACAAAGCTCGAGAGTAAGCTGTGCACCCTGGCTGGGAGTAGAAGTATTGATTGATATGGAGTAACGATAGGGACTAGGGGTGACTGAAAGTAGGATACCGAGATCCACGTACTCATCAGCCCAAACTTTGGCCTTGATCTTATCCGAAACGCCTCCTCCCAGCTCAAGGGCAAGACTGGAAAAAACTAGTTTTCCTGAGTTATCTAAGTTAGAAGAAGCCCCAGAGGAGCCGGGCTCCTTCGTACCTGCCGTAGGAGATGTTATTACCGCCAACTGTTTGGACACCGCCTCTTCTACTGACACGGGATCCATGGTGGTACTCGTGCTTTCACTGGCATGTGATTTGCCTGCGGGCAGATGTGGCAATTGCATGGCGGCTTGCACTGCGCTGGTCACAGCGGCCGTGAGTGTTGCAGTTAAAGCTCCCAGATCGATGTTTGTACTAGGCTCTGTAGCTGCCTCAGGGGGAACAGTCGTTGCTGTCGAAGCCGAGGGCATCGTTCGAGCACGTTTGGGACGACCGCGTGAAGTGCTGCCGGACGCTGGGCGCTTACGACAAGGCATAGCTTTCAGAAGGTGTAGTTAAGTTAAATTAGAATGCACAACTCGACAAAGGAGAGTTCATGCAGGTCCCCGAGGGAAACGAGAGGGCAGAACTAAAATGCCAATGCGCGACACGATTTAAGACAGGTATAGAAGAGAAAAAAAAAATATATATATATATATATACATATCATTTGCTAAGCAAGTCAAAGCCAAGTTCCGGATCAAATACAAAACAGAGCAAGGACAGTAACCAAGTGCAATTGGGCACGCGAAAAGCGGCCGGAAAGGGGTTGTACACTTAAATGGAAACGTCCTGCTCTCATGGCAGACAATACTCTATGCGTCAATCAAGGGGGCAGAAATCACGGCAGGAATGTAAAAAAGTAACAAAACTGCCATTAAAATTACGATAAGTAGTATGCCCCATTAAGATAAAAGGAACAAAAAGACAGCCGACAAGATAAGGGCATAGCCCAAATTGTACATGTCAGGAGATAAAGTCGGACTGCAAAACAAAAACAGCTGCGGACGCAACACAGCAAAAAAGCCATGAAAATGAACCACGGAACTGACGACCAGTATTCTAGAATAAGAATTTAAATGTCATCAAGTAAACGCAAGCATCTGAGCACTGCCCCTCGTAAACTACGATAAAATTTATGTTGCCCCCTACCATTCAAATGAACACCATCTTGGGACAAGAATGCACTCTTTGTTTTCCAAAATCCCCTGTGAGACCAAAAGAATGCATATGGGATGGGCTCAAGTACCGTTTTTAGGTATCTAATCAATAACCCAGCATTCTTGTTAAATAAAACTTCTAAAGAGGAACGGGGGAGGGTTTGGCAGACACAAATTAGGTCCACCTTGTAGACGTCGTGCAATACGGTGACTAAGTGTTCGAGGGAGGAACCCACTGTAAGTGGAGAGGAATTGACCAGATCGTTTGTCCCTAGCTGCAAAATGATGGTATCGGGGCCAAATTCCTTCACGACACTTAAGTCATATTTCAAAACTTTGGCAACCGTTCGACCCCCAACACCGTGCCATTTGCAAATAAAATCTGGCGTTGAAATGCCTAACTTGGTAGTATACTCGTTATCGTGTGAACGCGTTATAAACGCGTGAAGGCGACGGATAAAAGAATGGCCCAGAATTAAGACACGTGCTTTACCCATAAAGTAACGGCAAACAAAAGCCTAAATCCCAGGCTCACAACAGAGAAGCAAAAAATAATAATCTGATGAGTATACTTGCCTTTAAAGCTTGAAAGTTAATTAAGGAGATGGCGTTGACGCTGAATGGTAAGGAGGCCGAAATTAACAGCGCCAGTGATCTAAATAATAACAGTGAGCCCGCCTACTTGCATCTGATTGGAGACTCCAAGGTGATCTGCCAAACCCTGCTCTATCCAAACAACTGACATGACACGTGTTACGATTAATTAACCAATAAAATGACTCGATATAAAATTACATTATATGGCTGCATATAATGTTTGTTTTTTAACCACACTATTAACTATACGAAACTGCCTCTTCTTAACCATCCTAATAACCACCCAAAACTACCTCTTTTTAACCACTCTAATAATCACCCGAAAACTTCCTCTTTTTAACCACACTAATAACCTCCCAAAACTGCCCCTTTTTAACCACACTAATAACCACCCAAAACTGCCCCTTGAAAACCACCCTAATAACCACCCAAGACTGCCTCTTTTTAACCACACAAATAACCACCCAAAACTGCCCCATTTTAACCACACTAATAATCACCCAAAGCTGCCTCTTTTTAATCACACTAAGAACCACCCAAGACTGCCTCTCTTTAACCACCCTAATAACCACCCAAAACCGCCCCTTTTTAACCACACTATTAACCACCCAAAACTGCCTCTTTTCAACCACACTATTAACTATACGAAACGTCCTCTTCTTAACCATCCTAATAACCACCCAAAACTACCTCTTTTTAACCACTCTAATAATCACCCAAAAACTTCCTCTTTTTAACCACACTAATAACCTCCCAAAACTGCCCCTTTTAACCACACTAATAACCATCCAAAACTGCCCCTTGAAAACCACGCTAATAACTACCCGAAACTGCCCCTTTTTAACCACACTAATAACCACCCAAAGCTGCCTCTTTTTAATGACACTAAGAACCACCCAAAACTGCCTTTCTTTAACCACACTAATAACCACCCAAAACCGCCCCTTTTTAACCACACTATTAACCACCCAAATTTGCCTCTTCTTAACCACCCTCATAACCACCCAAAACTACCTCTTTTTAACCACCCTTATAATCACCCAAAAGTTCCTCTTTTTAACCACACTAATAACCAACCAAAACTGCCCCTTGGTAATCATCCTAATAACCAAAGAAAACTGCCTCTTTCTAACCACACTAATAACCACCCAAAACTGCCTCTTTTTAACCACACTAATAACAACCCAAAACTGCCTCTTTTTAACCACACTAATAACCACCCAAAACTGCCTCTTTTTAACCACCCTAACAACCACCCAAAACTGCCCCTTTTTAACTACCCTAATAACCACCCAAAACTGCCCATTTTAACCATCCTAATAACTAGCCAAAACTGCCTCTTTTTCACAATCCTAACAAACTTACAAGAGTGCCGTTTTTTAACCACATTAATAACCATCCAAAACTGCCCCTTTTTAAGCACCCTAATAACCTCCAAGAACTGCGTCTTTTTAACCACACTAATAACCATCCCAAAACGCCCTCTTCTTAACCACCCTAAAAACCACCCAAAACTACCTCTTTTTAACCACCCTTATAATCACCCAAAAGTTCCTCTTTTTAACCACACTAATAACCACCCAAAACTGTCCCTTTTTAACCACACTAATAACCACCCAAAGCTGCCTCTTTTTAACTACACTTATAACCACCCAAAACTGCCTTTTTTTAACCATACTAATAACCACCCAAAACTGCCTCTTTTTAACCACACTAATAACCACCCAAAACTGCCTCTTTTTAACCACCGTAGTAACCACCCAAAACTGCCTCTTTTTAACCACACTAATAATCACCCAAAACTGCCCCTTTTTAACTACCCTAATAACCACCCAAAACTGTCCATTTTAACCATCCTAATAACTAGCCAAAACTGCCTCTTTTTAACAACCCTAACAAACACACAAAAGTGCCCTTTTTTAACCACATTAATAACCATCCAAAACTGCCCCTTTTTAAGCACCCTAATAACCTCCAAGAACTGTGTCTTTTTAACCACACTAATAACCATCCAAAACTGCCTTTTTTTAACCACACTAACAACCACCCAAAGCTGCCTCTCTTTAACCACCCTAAAAACCCCCAAGAACTGCCTCATTGTAACCACACCAATAACCATCCGAAACTGCCTCTTCTTAACCACCCTAATAACCACTCAAAACTACCTCTTTTCAGCCACTCTAATAATCACCCAAAACTACCTCTATTTAACCACACTAATAACCACCCAAAACTGCCCCTTTTTAACCGCCGTAATAACCACCCAAAACTGCCCCTTTTTAACGACACTAATAAGCACCCAAAACTGCCTCTTTTTAACCACACTAATAACCACCCAAGGGTGCTTCTTTTTAACTACACTAATCACAACCCAAAACGGCCTCTTTTTAACCACACTAATAACCACCCAAAACTGCCCCTTTTTAACCACACTAATAACCATCCAAAACTACCCCTTTTTAACCACTCTAATAACCACCCAAAACTGCCTCTTCTTAACCACACTATTAACTATACGAAACTGCTTCTTCTTAACAATCCTAATAACCACCCAAAACTACCTCTTTTTTAACCACTCTAATAATCACCCAAAAACTTCCTCTTTTTAACCACACTAATAACCTCCCAAAACTGCCACTTATGTCCAATACTGCCGCACCTATACGGACCGTTATTTGCAGTTGACGGTCAGTAAGTTTCGCACGGACCGTCACTCTTGCTTACGGACCGTGACTTGCGGTTGACAATCTGTATGCTTTGCACGGACCGTCATTCTTGCTTACGGACCGTTATTTGCGGTTGACGGTCCGTACGTTTCGCATAGACCGTCATTCTTACTTACAGTCTGAATACAGAGCGTGCATCTCATTATCGCGTCAGGGCCAACTGTTGACGGTCCGTACATTTCGCACGGACCGTCATCATTGCTTACGGACCGTCATTTGCGGTTGACGGTCCGTACGTTTCGTACAGACCGTCATCCTTGCTTACAGACCGTCATTTACGATTCACGATCCGTATGTAGAGGTATAAATAGTCTATACAAGTATGATTGAGCCTCGTTATTTAAGCGTACGTACGAAGCGAGCGAGATACACCAAAGAGGTCGAAAGAGAAGACGGTAATATGTCTATTACTCGTTCTATAGGCGTTGCACAAACTAACAACGGAGTTCTGAAAGCAAACTTTTATGTCGATTATTCCTTCTATTGAAGCCTTGTGAAACTGTTCAGGGAAAGGCAGAAGATAACATGTCTATTACTCGTTCGATAAGCGTCGCGCAAACTGATAACAGAGTTGTAAAAGCGAACTGTTATGTCAATTACTCCTTCTACTGAAGCCTTGTGAAACTGTTCAAGGGAAGGCAACCATGATTATGCCACGTTATTTAAGCGCCATACGAAGCGAGCGTGATACACGAACGAAATACGTACGACGCGAGCGAGGTACACGAATAGAAGAAGATAATATTGTCTATTACTCGTTCTATAATCATCGCCTAAACTAATAACAGATTTCTAAAAGCGAACTGTTATGTCCATTACTCTTTCTATTGAAGCCTTGTGAATTATGCCTCGTTATTTAATTAAGTGCCATACGAAGCGAGCGTGATACACGACATAGAAGAAGATAATATGACTATTACTCGTTCTATAAGCTTTGCGTCATTTATCTATCAAACAAATATTCATACTATCAATTCAGGCAACCAACCGACCGCAAACGATCGATGAATAGGAGTTGTTTTCATGCGTATTCTCCCTTCCATTACGATCTGTTTAAACACGAACGATCGATCGATAATAAATGTAGTATTCTGCCTTCGCTCCACACTTTCAACTCGATAAAGCCCTACCGCACACAAACAATACAAAATGTTTCATGCGAATTCTACCTTCAATCGCGTAGTCCCGCTAGTCCCCTACACATCCATTTACATGTCTACAGGAGCCTTGCGTGGCGACAATAAGCCAGCTGCATAGGAAACTATCAATCGCACTATTTATGAAATGTCGACTACAATGCAGCACGGGACAATTCATAAAGAATATCGCTTTCACGCGTATTCATATTCATCCCCAGAGACATTACATTAAAGTGCGCACCATCGAGCGACACAAGTTATTTTCAGGCTTAGCAACGAATACGTGTTCCACAAACGACCACTTTTACATCTACGAATAAACCGATATTTACGGACAGCGAACTCCTCTATACGGCCCGTACATACATACATACATACATACATACATTCATACATACATACATACATACATACATACATACATACATACATACATACATACATACATACATATACTTTTTGTCGAGGCAGGTCGGTTTGAGGCAACCTAAAGGCTGGTGGGGACCTGCCAGAAACTTAAACGAAATATGAAACAAATCAAACATAACATTTTTAAGAATCCCAACTGGCAGGAGGCAGACCAGTTGGCTATTTACAATGCGTGGAAGACATGAGTTCGGGACTACCAGCGGGACTTGAACCCGGGGTCTCCGGATTACAAGTCCAGCACCCTAACCACTAGTTCTACTAAGTTCTACTAATGAGATGCAATTTACGGACCGTGAACTCTTCTATACGGACCGTATCTGAAGTTCACGGTGCATACAAACTGTACGGTCCGTAACAAAGATATCTCCCTCTCACAACGGGAATGAAATATTCTTAAGTACCACTAATGAGATGCAATTTACAGACCGTGAACTCTTCTATACGGACCGTATCTGAAGTTCACGGTCCGTACAAACTGGACGGTCCGTAAAAAGATATCTCCCACGC
>OZ034976.1:36161731-36190731 GCA_964030785.1 Siderastrea siderea | reverse complement strand
ACAACCAGAATGAAATACTCTTAAGTGCCACTAACGGATGCAATTTACGGACCGTGAACTCATCTATACGGAACGTATGTGAAGTTCACGGTCCGTACGAACTGTACGGTCCGTAACAAGGATATCTCCCTCTAACAACGGGAATGAAATATTCTAAGTCCCACTAATGAGATGCAATTTACGGACCGTGAACTCATCTATACGGACCGTATCTGAAGTTCACGGTCCGTACGAACTGTACGGTCCGTAACCAAAATATCTCCCTCTCACAACGGGAATGAAATATTCTAAGTCCCACTAATGAGATGCAATTTACGGACCGTGAACTCTTCTAGACGGACCGTATCTGAAGTTCACAGTCCGTACAAACTGTACGGTCCGTAACAAAGATATCTCCCTCTCACAACGGGAATGAAATATGCTAAGTCCCACTAACAAGATGCAATTTACGGACCGTGATCTCTTCTATACGGACCGTATGTGAAGTTCACGGTCCGTACAAAACTCTACGGACCGAAACCATAGTCTCACGGTCCGTTACAGTGCGGGTGTATTGGACAACCCTCTATTTTTATTGAATTTGGCGATACTAAGAAAGGCTACACTTTTTCAGGGCTTCAATTACTCCCAAAAAGCAGCAAAAAGCTAATTGGCGTTCTCAGCTGCATGCACAAAGGTCCAAAAAACATTCAAACCCTTTGGGACCTTAAGAAAAAATTCCTTTCGTTGAAAAGTACAACGAATGCGCAATATGTGCGATCCTTAGGGAAAAACCCCATTTTGGGGCATTCCCAGACGCTAAAAAAGGTTTTGCGCGTGCTCGGGTGCGCTAAAAATGCTCCCTAGAGGCCCTAAAAAATGCAAATCGCTCGGAGCTATCAGAAAATAATTTTTATTGTGTAGAAAGTCTACGATTTCGTCGATAAGGTGGAAAATTTCAGTTTTGAGAGGGGTGGGGTGAGTCCCTCAAAAAAGTGCTCATTTTGGTGCAACGGCCCCAGCATAAAAGCACCTCGGATCCCGTTGGGGCACCAAAAAACAATCAATTTGGCGCTCTTTTTATAGAATTCGGCGATACTAAGAAATGTTACGATTTTTTCAGGGCTTGAATTAGTCCCAAAAAGCAGCAAAAAGCTAATTGGCGGTCTCAGCTGCATGCACAAAGGTCACAAATGCATTCAAATCCTTTGGGACCATTAGAAAAAAATTCCTTTTGTTGAAAAGTACAAAGGTTGCGCGATATGTGCGATCCTTAGGGAAAAAAACCCATTCAAATTCATACAAAGTGGCTAAAACAGTTGTTGTGCGTGCTCAGGTGCGCTACGAATGCTCCCCAGAGGCCCAAAAATAATGCAAATCCCTCGGGGCTATCACAAAAAAATGTTGATTGTGTAGAGAGACTGCGATTTTGTCGATAAGGTTTAAATTTCAGTGGAAATTTCAGTTTTGAGAGGGGTGGGGTGGGTCCCTCAAAAAAGTGCTCATTTTGGTGCAACGGCCCCAGCATAAAAGAACCTCAGATCCCGTTGGGGCACCAAAAAACAATCAATTTGGCGCTATTTTTATTGAATTTGGCGATACTAAGAAACGCTTCACTTTTTCAGGGCTTGAATTAGTCCCAAAAAGCAGCCAAAACTAATTGGTGGTTCTCAGCTGCATGCACGAAGATCAAAAATGCATTTCAAAACCTTAGGGCCATCAGAAAAGTACAAAGAATGCGCAATATGTGCGATCCTTAGGAAAAAAACTCCATTTTGGGGCAAACCCAGAGGCTGCGCTGCAGATGCTCCCCAGAGGCCCCCCAAAAAGGCAAATCCCTCGGGGCTGTCAGAAAAAGATGTTTATTGTGTAGAAAATCTGTGATTTTGTCGATAAGGCGGAAATTCCAGTTTTGAAAGGGGGTGGGGTGGGCTCCTCAAAAAGGTGCCCATTTTGGTGCAACGGCCAAAGCATAAAGGCACCTCAGATCCCCTTTTGGCACCAAAAAAACAATTAATTTGGCCCTATTTTTATAGAATTTGGCGATACTAAGAAATGCTACACTTTTTCAGGGCTTGAATTAGTCCCAAAAAGCAGCAAAAAGCTCATTGGTGGTTCTCAGCTGCATCCACAAAGATCAAAAATGCATTCAAACCCTTTGGGACCATTATAAAAAAAGTTTCTTTTTGTTGAAAAGTACAAAGAATGCGCGATATGTGCGATCCTTAGTGAAAAAACCACATTTTGGAACATACCCAGAGGCTAAAAAAGGTGTTGCGCATGCTCAGGTGCGCTAAAAATGCTCCCAGGAGGCCCCAAAAAAATCCAAATCCCTCGGGGCTATCAGGAAAAAAATGTTTATTGTGTAGAAAGTCTGCGATTTTGTCGATAAGGTGGAAATGTCAGTTTTGAGAGGGGTGGGGTGGGTCCCTCAAAAAAGTGCTCATTTTGGTGCAACGGCCCCAGCATAAAAGCACCTCAGATCCCGTTGGGCAATAAAAAACAATCAAATTGGCGCTAATTTTATAGAATTTGGCGATACTAAGAAATGTTACACTTTTTCAGGGCTTGAATTAGTCCCAAAAAGCAGCAAAAAGCTCATTGGCGGTTCTCAGCTGTATCCACAAGGGTAAAAAATGCATTTAAAAACTTTCGGACCATCCGAAAAAATTCCTTTTGTTGAAAAGTACAAAAAAATTAGGGGAAAAACCCCATTTTGGGGCATATCCAGAGGCTAAGAAAGGTGTTGCGCGTGCTCAGGTGCGCTAAAAATACTCCCCAGAGGCCCACAGAAAAGTGCAAATCCCTCGCGGCTATAAGAAAAAAATGTCTATTGTATAGAAAGTCTGCGATTTTGTCGATAAGGTGGAAATTCAGTCTTGAGAGGGGTGGGGTGGGTCCCTCAAAAAAGTGCTCATTTTGGTGCAACAGCCCCAGCATGAAAGCACCTCAGATCCCGTTTTGGCACCAAAAAACAATCAATTTGGCGCTATTTTTATAGAATTTGGCGATACTAAGAAATGCTGCACCTTTTCAGGGCTTGAATTAGAGCCAAAAAGCCGCAAAAAGCTAATTGGCGGTCTCAGCTGCATGTACAAAGGTCAAAAATGCATTCAAACCCTTTGGGATTGTCAGAAAAAAATCCATTTTGTTAAAAAGTACAAAGAATGCGCGATATGTGCGATCCTTAGGGGGAAAAAACCCATTTTGGGGCATACCCAGAGGCTAACAAAGGTGTTGTGCGTGCTCAGGCGCGCTAAAAATGCTCCCCAGAGGCCCAAAAATAATGGAAATCCCTCGGGGCTACCAGAAAAAAATGTTTATTGTGTATTATGTAATTTGGAGATCCTTAAAAATGCAACACTTTTGGGGGGCTCGAATTAGTGCCAAAAACCTAATTGGCGGTCTCAGCTGCATACACAAGGGTCAAAAATGCATTCAAACCCCTTGGGACCATCAGAAAAAAATTCCTTTTGTTTGAAAACTACAAAGAATGCGCGTTATATGCGATCCTTAGGGAAAAAAAAACCCATTTTGGGGCATACACAGAGGCTAAAAAAGGTGTTGTGCGTGGTCAGGTGCGCTCAAAAGGCTCCCCAGAGGATCCAAAAAAATGCAAATCCCTCGGGGCTATCAAAAAAATGTTCATTGTGTAGAAAGTCTGCGATTTGGCTGGTAAGGTGGAAATTTCATGCTTGAGAGGGATGGGGTGGGCCCCCTCAAAAAAGCGCTCATTTTGCTGCAACGGCCCCAGCATAAAAGCACCTCAGATTCCGTTGGGGCACCAAAAAAAATCATTTTGACGCTATTTTTATAGAATTTGGCGATACTCAAACATGCAACACTTTTGGGGGGCTTGAATTAGTCCGAAAAAGCTAATTGGCGCTCTCAGCTGCATGCACATGGGTCAAAAATGCATTCAAACCCTTTGGGACCATCAGAAAAATTCCTTTTGTTAAAAACTACAGAGAATGCGCGATATGTGCGATCCTTAGGGAAAAAACATTTTGCGGCATACACAGAGGTTAAAAAGGTGTTACGCGTGGTCAGGTGCGGTCAAAAGGCTCCCCAGAGGCCCAAAAATCAGAACAAAATGTTTATTGTGTAGAAAGTCTGCTATTTTTCCCGTAAGGTGGAAATTTCGTGTTTGAGAGGGGTGGGGTGGGTCCCTTCAAAAAAGTGCTCATTTTGGTGCAACGGCCATAGCATAAACGCACCTCACACTCCGTTAGGGAACCAAAAAAGCAATCAATTTGGCGCTATTTTTATAGAATTTGGCGATACTCAAAAATGCAGCACTTTTGGGAGGCTCGAATTAGTCCCAAAAAGCTAATTGGCGGTCTCAGCTGCATGCACAAGGGTCAAAAATGCATTCAAACCCTTTAAAAGCATCAGAAAAAATTCTTTATGTTGAAAACTACAAGGAATGCGCGATATGTGCGATCCTTAGGGGAAAAAAAACCATTTTGGGGCATACACAGAAGCTAGAAAAGGTGTTGGGCGTGGACAGGTGCGCTCAAAAAGCTCCCCAGACGCCCAAAAAAACCGCAAATCCCTTGGTACTATCAAAAAAATGTTTCTTGTATAGAAAGTCTTTGATTTTCAAGGTAAGGTTTAAATTTCATGTTTGAGAGGGGTTGGGTGCGTCCACTCAAAAAAGTGCTGGTGCCACGGCCCCAGCATAGAAGCACCTCAGGTTACGTTGGGGCACAAAAAAAATCATTTTGGCGCTATTTTTATAGACTATGAAGATAATCAAAAATGCAACACTTTTTGGCGGCTTGAGTTAGTCCCAAAGCGTGAATTGGCGGTCTCAGCTTCATGCAAAGGTCAAAAATGCGTTGAAACCCTCTGGGACCATCAGCAAAACAAGTTCCTTTTGTTGAATACTACAAAGAATGCGCCACATGTGCGATCCTTAGGGAAAAAACCCCATATTTGGACATACACCTAGGCTAAAAAGGTTGTGGTGTGTGGTCAGGTGCGCTCAAGAGGCTCCCCAGAGGCCCACAAAAATGCAAATCCCTCGGGGCTATCAGAAAATAATGTTTAATGCGATTTTGCCGGTAAGGTGGAAATTTCATGTTTGAGAGGGGTGGGGTGGGTCCAATCAAAAAAGTGCTCAATTTGGTGCAACAATCCCAGCATAAAAGCATCTCAGATTCCGTTGGGGCACCAAAAGAAATCATTTTGGCGCTATTTTTGTAGAATTTGGCGATACTCAAAAATGCAACACTTTTTGGCGGCTTGAATTAGTCCGAAAAAGCTAATTGGCGCTCTCAGCTGCATGCACATGGGTCAAAAATCAATATAAACCCTTTGGGATCATCAGACACAAATTTCTTTTGTTGAAAACTACAAAGAATGCGCGATATGTGGGATCCTTGGGGAGAAAAACCCCATTTTGGGGTATACACAGAGGCTAAAAAAGGTGTTGCGCGTGCTCAGGTGCGCTCAAAAGGCTCCCCAGAGGCCCAAAAAAATGCAAATCCCTCGGGGCTATCAGAAAAAAATGTTTATTGTGAAGGAAATCTACGATCTTGCCAGTAAGGTGGAAATTTCATGCTTGAGAGGGGTGGGGTGGGTCCCCTGAAAAAAGTGCTCATTTTGGTGCAACGGCCCCAGCATAAAAGCACCTTAGATTCCGTTATAGCACCAAAAAAATCATCTTTGGCGCTATTTTTATAGAATTTAGCGATACTAAAAAATGCAACACTTTTACGGGGCTCGAATTAGTCCCAAGAAGCTAATTGGCGGTCTCACCTGCATACACAAGGGTAAAAAATGCATTCAAACCCTTTGGGACCATCAGAAAAAATTTATTTTGTTAAAAACTACAGAGAATGCACGATATGTGCGATCCTTAGGGGAAAAACCTCATTTTGGGGCATACACAGAGGCTAAAAAAGGTGTTACTCGTGGTCAGGTGCGGTCAAAAGGCTCCCCAGAGGCCCAAAAAAACGCAATTCCCTCGGGGCTTTCAGCAAAAAATGTTTATTGTGTAGAAAGTCTGCGATTTTGCCGGTAAGGGGGAAATTTCATGTTTGAGAGGGGTGGGGTGGGTCCCTCAAAAAAGTGCTCACTTTGGTGCAACGGCCCCAGCATAAAAGCATCTCAGATTCCCTTGGGGCACCAAAAAAAGCAATCATTTTGGTGCTATTTTTATAGAATTTGGCGATACTCAAAAATGCAACACTTTTTGGGGGCTCGAATTAGTCTGAAAAAGCTAATTGGCGGTCTCAGCTGCATGCACAAGGGTCAAAAATGCATTCAAACCCTTTGGGACCATCATAAAAAATTCCTTTTGTTAAAAACTACAGAGATTGGGCGATATGTGCGATCCTTAGGGAAAAAACATTTTGCAGCATACACAGGGGCTAACAAAGGTGTTACGCGTGGTCAGGTGCGGCCAAAAGGCTCCCCAGGGGCCCAAAAACATGCAATTCCCTCGGGCTATCAGAACAAAATGTTTATTGTGTAGAAAGTCTGCTATTTTGCCCGTAAGGTGGAAATTTCGTGTTTGAGAGGGATGGGGTGGGTCCCCTCAAAAAAGTGCTCATTTTGGTGCAACGGCCATAGCATAAACGCACCTCACACTCCGTTAGGGAACCAAAAAAAGGAATCATTTTGGCGCTATTTGTACAGAATTTGGCGATACTCAAAAATGCAGCACTTTTGGGAGGCTCGAATTAGTCCCAAAAAGCTAATTGGCGGTCTCAGCTGCATGCACAAGGGTCAAAAATGCATTCAAACCCTTTAAAACCATCAGAAAAAATTTTTTATGTTGAAAACTACAAAGAATACGCGATATGTGCCATCCTTAGGGAAAAACCCCATTTTGGGGCATACACAGAAGCTAGAAAAGGTGTTGGGCGTGGACAGGTGCGCTCAAAAGGCTCCCCAGACGCCCAAAAAAACGCAAATCCCTCGGTACTATCAAAAAAAATGTTTCTTGTATAGAAAGTCTTTGATTTTCAAGGTAAGGTGGAAATTTCATGTTTGAGAGGAGTTGGGTGGGCCCCCCCAAAAAAGTGCTCATTTTGGTGCAACGGCCCCAGCATAAAAGCACCTCAGGTTACGTTGGGGCACGAAAAAAAATCATTTTGGCGCTATTTTTATAGAGTATGAAGATACTCAAAAATGCAACACTTTTTGGCGGCTTGAGTTAGTCCCAAAACGTGAATTGGCGGTCTCAGCTTCATGCAAAGGTCAAAAATGCGTTGAAACCCTCTGGGACCATCACCAAAACAAGTTCCTTTTGTTGAAAACTACAAAGAATGCGCCACATGTGCGATCCTTAGGGAAAAAACCCCATATTTGGACATACACCTAGGCTAAAAAAGTTGTGGCGTGTAGTCAGGTGCTTTCAAAAGGCTCCCCAGAGGCCCACAAAAATGCAAACCCCTCGGGGCTATCAGAAAATAATGTTTATTGTATAGAAAGTCTGCGATTTTGCCGGTAAGGTGGAAATTTCATGTTTGAGAGGGGTGGGGTGGGTCCAATCAAAAAAGTGTTCATTTTGGTGCAACAAACCCAGCATAAAAGCATCTCAGATTCCGTTGGGGCACCAAAAAAACTCATTTTGGCGCTATTTTTATAGAATTTGGCGATACTCAAAAATGCAACACTTTTAGGCGGCTTGAATTAGTCCCAAAACGTGAATTGGCGGTCTCATCTGCATGCGCAAAGGTCAAAAATGCATTCGAACCCTTTGGGACCATCAGAAAAATTCCTTTTCTTGAAAACTACAAAGAATGGCCGATATGTGCGATCCTTAGGGAAAAAATCCCATTTTCGGGCATACACAGAGGCTAAAAAAGGTGTTGCGCGTGGTCAGGTGCGCTCAAAAGGCTCCCCAGTGGCCCAAAAAACTGCAAATCCCTCGTGGCTATCAGAAAAAATGTTTATTGTATAGGAAGTCTGCGATTTTTAAGGTAAGGTGGAAATTTCATGTTTGAGAGGGGTTGGGTGGGTCCCCTCAAAAAGTGCTCATTTTGGTGCAACGACCCCAGCATAAAAGAACCTCAGATTCCGTTGGCGCGCCAAAACGAAATCATTTTGGCGCTATTTTTATTGAATGTGGCGTTACTCAAAAATGCAACAATTTTTAGGGGCTGGAATTAGTCCCAAAATGTGAATTGGCGGTCTGAGCTGCATGCACAAAGGTCAAAAATGAATTCAGGCCCTTTGGGGCCATCAGAAAACAAATTCCTTTTGTTGAAAACTACAAAGAAAGCGCGATATGTGCGACCGTTAGGAAAAACACCCCATTTTGGGGCATACACAGAGGCTAAAAAAGGTGTTGCGCGTGGTCAGGTGCGGTCAAAAGGCTCCCCAGAGGCCCAAAAAAACGCAAATCCCTCTGGGCTATCAGAAAAAAACATTTATTGTGTAGAAAGTCTGCGATTTTGCCGGGACGGTGGAAATTTCATGTTTGATAGGGGTGGGGTGGGTCCAATCAAAAAAGTGCTCATTTTGGTGCAACGGCCCCAGCATAAAAGTACCTCAGTTTTCGTTGGGGCACCAAAAACAATCATTTTGGCGCTATTTTTATAGAATTTGGCGATACTCAAAAATGCAACACTTTTTCCGGCTTGAATTAGTCCCAAAACGTGACTTAGCGGTCTCAGCTGCTTGCACAAAGGTCAAAAATGCATTCAAATCCTTTGGGACCTTCAGAAAAAAACTTTTTATTGAAAACTACAAAGAATTAGCGATATGTGCGATCCTTATAGAAAATATCCCATTTTGGGGCATACACTGTGGCTAGAAAAGGTGTTGCACGTGGTCAGGTGCGCTCAAAAGGCTCCCCAGAGGCCCCCAAAATATGCAAATCCCTCGGGGCTATCAGAAAAAAAATGTCTCTTGTATAGAAAGTCTGCGATTTTGCCGTTAAGGTGGAAGTTTCATGTTTGAGAAGGGTGGGGTGGTCCCCTCAAAAAAGTGCTCATTTTGGTGCAATGGTCCCATCATAAAAGCACCTCAGATTCCGTTGGGGCACCAAAAGAAATTATTTTGGCGCTATTTTTATAGAATTTAGCGATACTCAAAAATGCAACACTTTTTGTTGGCTTCAATTAGTCCCAAAAAGTGAACTGGCGGTCTCAGCTGCATGTGCAAAGGTCAAAAATGCATTCAAACCCTTTGGGACCATCAGAAAAAATTCGTTTTGTTGAAAACTACAAAGAATGCGAGATATGTGCAATCCTTAGGGGAGAGAAACTCATTTTGGGGCATACACAGAGGCAAAAAGAGGTGTTGCGCGTGGTCAGGTGCGCTCAAAAGCCTCCCCAAAGACCCAAGAAAATGCAAATCCCTCGGGGCTATCAGAAAAATGTTTATTGTATAGAAAGTCTGCGAATTTGCTGGTAAGGTGGAAATTTCGTGTTTGAGAGGGGTGGGGTGGGTCCCCTCAAAAATGTGCTGATTTTGGTGGAAACGGCCATAGCATAAAAGCACCTCAGATTGCGCTGGGGCACCCAAAAAACCATTTTGGCGCTATTTTTTAAAGAATTTGGCGATACTCAAAAATGCAACACTTTTGGGGGGCTTGAATTAGTCCCAAAACGTAAATTGGCAGTCTCAGCTGCATGTGCAAATTTCAAAAAAATTCCTTATGTTGAAAACTACAAAGCATGCGCGATATGTGCGATCCTTAGGGAAAAAGACCTATTTTGGGGCATACACAGAGGCTAAAAAAGGTGTTGCACGTGGTCAGGTGCGCTCAAAAGGCTCCCCAGAGGCCCAAATAAGCAAATCCATTGGAGCTATCAGAAAAAATGTTTATTGTATAGAAACTCTGCAATTTTGTCGGTAAGGTGGAAACTTCATGTTTGAGAGGGGTGGGGCGGATCCCCTCAAAAAAGGGCTCATTTTGGGGCAACGGCCCCAGCATAAAAGCACCTCAGATTCCGTTGGTTCACCAAAAAAAATCCTTTTGGCGCTATTTTTATAGAATTTGGCCACTACTAAGAAATGCAACACTTTTTGCGGGCTTGAATTAAATCCAAAACGTGAATTGGCGGTCTCATCTGCATGTGCAAAGGTCAAAAATGCATTAGAACCATTTGGGACCATCCGAAAAAGTTTTCTTTTGTTGAAAACTATAAATGAATGCGCGATATGTGCGATCCTTAGGGAAAAAAACCCATTTTGGCCCATACCCAGAGGCTAAAAAAGGTGTTGCCCGTGCTCAGGTGCGTTCAAAAGGCTCCCCAGAGGAGGAGGTGTTGTGCGTGGTCATGAGCCCTCTAAAGGCTCCCCAGAGGCCCTAAAAAGTGCAAATCCCTCGGGGCTATCAGAAAAAATGTTTATTGTGTAGAAAGTCTGCGATTTTGCCGACAGGGTGGAAATTTCATGTTTGAGAGGGGTGGGGTGGGTCCCCTCAAAAAAAGGCTCATTTTGGGCAACGGTCCCAGCATAAAAGCACCTCAGATTCCGTTGGGGCACCAAAAAAATTCTTTTTGGCGCTATTTTTACAGAATTTCGTGATACTCAAAAATGCAACACTTTTTGGGGGCTTGAATTAGTCCCAAAACGTGAATTGGCAGTCTCAGCTGCATGCGCAAAGGTCAAAAATGCATTCAAACCCTTTGGGACCATCAGAAAAAAATTCATTTTGTTGAAAACTACAAAGAATGCGCGAAATGTACGATCCTTAAAGAAAAAAACCATTTTTTTCTTACACAGAGGCTAAAAAAGGTGTTGCGCGTAGTCAGGTGGGCTCAAAAGGCTCCCCAGAGGCCCAAAAAAATGCAAGTCCCTCGGGGCTTTCAGAAAAAATGTTTATTGTATACAAACATCAACAACAAAAACAACAACAACAAAACCTTTATTTAGACACGATGGGGTAAAAAAAGCTACATAGCTTGTGGGGTCGTGTGTAAATAAAACATTAATACTAGTAGATAAAAACATTAAACTATATTGAGGTAAAAACGCTAAACTAATCGCTAAAACTAGATAAATTGCTAAAATTGTTACAACGATAAAAAAAGCGCTAAGAACTCTTACAATAGAGGTTGTTACAAAGTCTGCAATTTTTCCAGTAAGGTGGAAATTTCATGTTTGAGAGGGGTGGGGTGGGTCCCCTCAAAAAGTGCTTATTTTCTTGCAACGGCCCCAACATAAAAACACCTCAAATTCCGTTGGGGCACCAAAAAAATCATTTTGGCGCTATTTTTATAGAATTTGGCGATACTCAAAAATGCAACACTTTTGGGGGGGCTTGAATTTTTAGTCCCAAAACGTGAGTTGGCGGTCTCAACTGCGTGCACAAAGGTCAAAAATGCATTTAAACCCTTTGGGACCATCAGAAAAAGATTCCCTCTGTTAAAAACTACAAAGAATGCGCGATATGTGCGATCCTTAGGGAAAAAACCCCATTTTGTGGTGTACACAGAGGCTAAAAAAGGTGTTGCGCGTGGTCAGGTGAGCTCAAAAGGCTCCCCAGAGGCCTAAAAAATGCAAATCCCTCGGGGCTATCAGAAAAAATGTTTATTGTATGGAAAGTCTGCGATTTTACCGGTAAGGTGGAAGTTTCATGTTTGAAAGGGGTGGGGTGGGTTCCCTCAAAAGAGTGCTCATTTTGGTGCAACGGCCCCAGCATAAAAGCACCTCACATTCCGTTGGGACACCAAAAAAATCATTTTGGCGCTATTTTCATAGAATTTGGCGCCACTTAGTTTGTCGACACTTTTTGTGGCCTAGAATAAGGCCCAAACAGTTAATTTGCGGTCTCAGCTGCATGTACAGAGGTCAAAAATGCATTCAAATCGTTTGGGACCATCAGGAAAAAAATTCCTTTTGTTGAAAACTACAAAGAATGCGCGATATGTGCGATCCTTAGGAAATAAACCCACTTTGGGGGCATACACAGAGGCTAAAAAAATGTGCTATGCGTCGTAAGGTGCGCTAAAAATGCTGCCCAGAGGCCCAAAAATAATGCAAGTCCCTCGGGGCTATAAGAGAAAAGTGTTTATAGTGTAAAAAGTCTGCGATTTTGGCGGTATGGTGGAAATTTCATTTTTGAGGGGGGTGGGGTGGGTGGGACCCAACCCCTCAATAAAGTGCTCATTTTGGTGCAACGGCCACAGCATAAAAGTACCTCAGATTCCGTTCGGCCGCCTCAAAAAAATCATTTTGGCGCTATTCTTATAGAATTTGGCGATACCAAAAAATGCCACACTTTTAGGGGGCTCAAATTAGTCCCAATAAGTTAATTGTCGGTCTCAGCTGCATGCACAACGGTGAAAAAGGCATTCAAACGATTTGGGACCATCAGAAAAAAATTCCTTTTGTTGAAAACTACAAAAAATGCGCGATATGTGCGATCCTTAGGGAAAACCTTCATTTTGGATGCATACGCAGAGGCTACTGAAATGTGTTGCACATGGTCAGGTACGCTTAAAATGCTGCCCAGATGCCCAAAAATAATGCAAATATTTTGGGGTTATCAGAAAAAATGTTTATTGTTTATAAAGTTTGCGATTTTGTCGGAAGGTGAAAATTTTATTTTTGAGGGGGGTGGGGTGGGAAGGAACCCACCCCTCAAGAAAGTGCTCATTTTGGTGCAACGGCCTCAGCATAAGAGCACCTCAGATTCCTTTGGGGCACCTCTAAAAATCATTTTGGCGCTATTCTTATAGAATTTGGCTATACTAAAAAATGCCACACTTTTTGGGGGCTTGAATTAGTCCCAATAAGTAAATTGTCGGTCTCAGCTGCATGCACAAACGTCAAAAATGCATTCAACTCCTTTCGGACCATCAGAAAAACATTCCTTTTGTTGAAAACTACAAAGAATGCGCGATATGTGCAATCCTTAGGGAACAAACCCCATTTTGGGGGCATACACAGAGGCTAAAAAATGTGTTATACGTCGTAAGGTGCGCTAAAAATGCTGCCCAGAGGACCAAGAATAATGCAAATCACTCGGGGCTGTCAGAAAATAATGTTTATAAAATTTCTGTAGAAAGTCTGCGATTTTTTCGGTAAGGTGGAAATTTTATTTTTGAGGGGGGTGGGGTGTTTGGGACCCCACCCCTCTAAACAGTGCTCATTTTGGTGCAACGGCCCTAGCATAAAAGCACCTCACATTCCGTTTGGGCACCTCAAAAAAAAATCATTTTAGCGCTATTCTTTTAGGATTTGGCAATACTAAAAAATGCCACACTTTTTGGAGGCTTGAATTAGTCCCAAAAAGGTAATTGACGGTCTCAACTGCATGCACAAAGGTCAAAAATGCATTCAAATCCTTTCGGACCATCAGAAAAACATTCCTTTTGTTGAAAACTACAACGAATGCACGATATGTGCGATCCTTAGGGAGAAAAAACATTTTGGAGCGTACGCAGAGACTAACAAATGCGTTGCGCGTGGTCAAGTGCGCTGAAAATGCTGCCCAGAGGCCCAAAAATAATGCAAATCCCTCGGGGCTATCAGAAAAAATGTTTATTTTGTAGAAAGTCTGCGATTTTGTCGGTAAGGTGGAAATTTCATTTTTGAGGGGGTGGGGTGGGTGGCACCCCAGCCCTCAAAAAAGTGCTCGTTTTTGTGCAACGGCCCCAGCATAAAAGCACCTCAGTTTCCGTTGGGGCACCTCAAAAATATCATTTTGGGCGCTATTTTTATAGAATTTGGCGATACTGAACAATGCCACACTTTTGGGGGGCTTGAATTAGTCCCAAAAAGTTAATTGGCGGTCTCAGCTGCATGCACAAAGGTCAAAAATGTATTCAAATCCTTTGGGACCTTCAGAAAAAATTCCTTTTGTTGAAACTACAAAGAGTGCGCGATATGTGCGATCCTTAGCTAAAAAACCCAATTTTGGGGGCATACATAGAGGCTTGAAAATTTTTTTGTATTTAAACACAGAGCACCTTAAAAACCCTACCCTATCGGGCGGCACATACCTGTATAGCGTATATAAGGGAGTAAGACCCCCGGGGGGATATTTCACCACATGAAATTGGGATTTTTCTTAAATGTTTAGTTTTTGCATTCTTGGGAGACAAAAACTTAAACAATGTTCACAGAAAATTAAGTCGTTTTGACTTGTACAGGACTTGTAAACAAGAAACACAATTTCTTTTTTATGAAATAAAAAAGGAAACTATATGAAATGAAGCCAGCAAAAATTGTTACATCATAACCGTACCATGTTTGCACGTCAAAAACGATCACAAACCAGTCAAATTGTGTGTTAAATGATCCGAACTACTGTTATGGGGACAAGCCCTCTATTCCTTAGTAACCCATCTACCTTCCTTAACAAGATATTATTCTTTTCTTTGCTCTTATTGTATTTCATTAATAGAACAACAACAACTTAATTTTACCAGGGCGAGCTCGACTGGACAACTGTCTAGTTTAGGAAGTACTTTTCAATTAAGCTCTTGAATAGAGAGAGGCAAAAATACACGTACTGTTGTCTTAAAAATTTGCACGAGTAAGTGCGGAAGAATTCGGTAGGACCTATGAAACTTGTGTAAACCCACGTCAGCGGCCCAGGTTTACGCTCGAACTTCCAAACTTTCTCGGTAGTGTAGCAGCTCTCGTAAGCTTGTCATTCTACTGATCCTCTAGTGTAGCAGTTGCTACTGTTTTCGGGGGGGCAAGGGGCATTGTTCCTGTTGTTTGTTCTATTGTTCTCTCGAAGGGTAGCAAGCCATTCATGTGAGACCTTGTGACTCATGCCATTCATGTGAAACCTTCTCTCTAGTTTTTGCATCAAGCTATGCTAAAACGCGCTTCATTAAACATTTCTTAAATATGCCGTTGTCTTTTGACGCTATACTATAGGACTACCTAGAGATACAGGACAAAAAACCGGCAGAGGAAGAAACTTCATATGACGAGGTTCGCTTCAGTAAAATACCGGAAGAATTTCTGTCCACTTCAGAATTGCCTATACCCGATTCACCGCGGGCTCAACCAGGCCTGGATGCTGAGGCTAACGATGACATGGCTAACGGCCAGGTTGCCGGGCATGCTCATGAAAGTGATAAAGGCGAAGGAGAGGAAAACACTGAGTTTTAGTTAAGTACTCGACGTTGACCTCCCATCCTGAGTGCAGGAGAGACTATTCGATCAGAATAAGTTTATTGCTCAGTGGTAGCTACCCCTTTGACCCCAGAATTTTCCGAGAAAAAGCTTCACAGAATACGCCGTGACCACAGAAATGTTCTTACAGGCTGCAACTTTAATGTAGATATAGCTATTCAAACATTTTTGGAAAGTTTAATCATAGCGGATTTCATTCAGTCCTTACCAGTTGATTTCTCAAACTATTCTATGCCGTTATAAGCGATTTTTCATTGGCACACGATTTTCAGAAGCTGACAGTCTTTGGTTTTCACCAGAAATGTCGGCAAAATCCTGGTTCTGGGCATCTTTGGCTTCGGATAGGTGAAACAGTTAAGATTCGATCTCACCTTTCCCAGCGTTGAGGTAATCGGTAAATATCCTCAGGCGTTTTGAAGCAAATACGGAAAAAATCAGCAATATCTGTATGAAGTTCGCCATGTTTAAATCCCCTTGTAAACAAATCTGTAACTCAGCGAGGAAAACTAAAAAAAAACTCCGAAGAAATGTCGCAAATCCGCTTGAAATCGCCGCCATTTTGTAGCACGTTGTTTATGGTCTTATTTGAGGGGGACTAGGAACTAAAAAGAGCCATGATGTGCCTTTTGGGGGCCAAAATGTACACCATATTTAGGAGCGCGCTTATATGCGCGCTTCGGGGTGAAAAGGGTAGTCTTAGTATAGCACATGGCAAAATTAACATTCACTTTATAGTGGTTTACAGGAAGAAATAATGCCCGTAGATTCTACGATGTGTAGACGGGAAGTTGCTCTATGAGCAGCCACGCTGCATTTCTTAGCAGACAATTTATAAGGCTTAATAATGTCCTCGTTCACATCAACCTAAAATGTTCATTTAGAATATTTTGTTACTGCTGCTATGTATACATTGAGAATCAGTTCTAAAAAGCACAATGTAGTACCTACTGCTTTGCGATTAGCAAGAGATTTTTTGCGATTAAAAAGATTTTTTATTATGCATACTATGCAATAACAATAATTTTATATTAAAGACAACCATCTTTATTTTTGTGAAAATATTAACAAATAACATTTCAACGTGATAACCAACCTCAGCTCCCCACAATTAGGAATTATTTTGAGATCAAAAACAAGAGCTTTCATCGAGTGGTCTTTGAGTTATTAGCCTAAAAGGGGCCAAAATAGGGTATCTTGACCTCATATGACGTTGCCATGGCAAAGAATTTTGACGTCACAACGACCTCAATTTGTTCATTGTTAAACCTTGTACAAATTTGTACTAAATGATTTTCCTAAACATTATTGGTATAGTTTCGATAGAACACCAAAGACGGGCATGTCTAATTCTGATTAAACTATTACGGGCTACTTAAACTTGAAATACAGCCCGGACTCGGAGAGAAATAATTTATGATGTTGTCATAAACATAGATGTAGTGTAAAGTTTGGTTGAAAATAAAGAATCATACTTCCTTTATGATCAGAATAATGAACTGAAATACTACCGAAGAGGATTTTCAAATTGATTTCAAATAACGTTCTCAAATTCATTGATTTTTCATCGAGTTACGTATAAGCCAATTCCAACAGTGCGCATCACCCGGAACCAGCTTATATTCTGTTAAAACGGCTCTTTTAGTTTATTTGTGCTATTAAATTATAAAAAACCTTTCTAAGAATACTTCTTTCTCAGATTTCATCTTATATTGTACGTTAGACTTTTTCAAATTAGTATTATAAGAGGTTTACGTTTTTGGATCGGAAATTTATTATAGGATGGCCATTAATTTTTTATTTTACTTCTTCTTTTCTTTTCTTTTTTTTTGTCCCTTGCACATGGCAAGTGTCATTAAACTTAAACTAGCTGCTGCACACGAGGCTTTTGTGATATTGTATAAGGTAAGAAACAGTGCGATGTAACTGCCTGCTTCCATTTCAATGGAATCACGCTGCCTCAGCGTATCAAATCGATCAAAATCGACCGAAATGAATTACGTTTACACTACATAATTTAACACTTGTGCAGTAAAGATGAAACACATTTGTGTTTTCTTGCCTTGCCTGTAAAATATGTAATGATGGAATATGTAATATGGAATTGTCTCTAGAATATGTAATGAGTTTCTGCAAATGAAAAGAGTTACCTTATTATAGGAATATAACGAAGCATTTTAACAACGCGAACAAAATCTACGTGTTATAAAATTAACGCGAATTTTTGAAAAGTTATGTTAACATCCATTTAATGAACGCGAATTTCCGTATGGTATACGTTTACGTGCATTTAATTAGCGTGTATTTGATGCTTTATGCGTAATAATTTATATAGCAGACTGCTCTTTTCTTAGACAAAACAACAATGTCCAACAACGGAACTCGAGGTTTAATAAAGGCAATGGACATTTTACACACGGGAGTAGAAATGGGCTATCCCCTTGGAGACGAAGATCGTTACATTGACGAATCTAAAGACATTTTTTTAAAATTATGTCGACTAACTCTAACAGAGAGGTAGATGACATGTAACTCTGCTATAAATGAAGGTGTCTTAAAATAACGATGCTGCAAAAGAATGTGATTTTAATTAACAGTGAGGTGAATTAAGGTGCATAAAAATAACGCGAACTTTTTTTTAAATTCGCGTTGATAACATGCATCATTAATTTTCTATAATAAGGTAATCATTTTCTCAAGTGCATGGAATATTTTCTTCTCCACCCGAGAAACGTCATCTTTCCGTACACCAACATCTGCTGCTGAAGTAACTAAATAAGCTAAAATAATCTAAGCCAGGCCAGTGACTAATGAACACTTTTAAACGCACTTTATTGGCAATACATATCTTTGTCTTGGATTAGCATGTATTTACAGTAATGACAAAGAGAACTCTGGATGGAACGACACCAATAACTGCAAGGTTGAAATCTGTTCTCAGGCGCCATGATGCAAAATGATCTATTTCATTACAGGCTCTTTGCAGACATGTAGGGTTATGTGCAGTTTATCTAACCTTATTCCTTTCATTTTCGATAATATCGGTAGGCAAGACATTATTTTTTCGTTTCTCCATGTTCTTGCCATCATATGCATCATGTATAACTTCAAAGCACAGAAAAATGCATATTTAGTTGGTCACAATAGAATTACAGACGAACGTACGAGGAGGTCGAACAAGATGCCTTTTTAGCATTCACAAAATAATGACCAAAAAGAGGAAAGACAGTAGTAATGGTCTTTTTTACCACCGTCTACGGTTTATATTCAATTTCCATCCAGAATGTTTATTTAATAACATATAAAAGCAGTATTTACATGGTCAGCTAAAATTACAAGGAAAATTACTTTTCACGTAGTCTATTTACAAAACCGGGTTTGCATTCTTACTATATACATACACCTTATTCGATACTTTAACATATAATACGCGCAGATATTTTGCGAGTTGCGTAGTTACGAACAATGAGCAAAATGTCCTCGAGTATTATATGTTAAACCATCGAATAAGGGATTTATCATTCCGCTATTTTTTCCAGTAAGTTTGGGCTGTTTATTCCGGCCATTTTGTTTCTCCGCTTTCCGTCCGTATTTTTGCCCTGTCCTACAGTGTAATAACGTGGCATATTTTGCGCGTTCTCTTGACCTAATATGCTAAAATGGCGCAATGGTGGAATAATAAAATAACATAATAGTGTTTTGTCATACATGAGGGACTTAGGCTACGAAAAAAATTCGCAGCATGCATTCCTTAAACGCGTTATTTTCTGTCATTTCTGTCAGCAACGTGGAGAATTATATCAGCAGGTGCGATCGGTATGTGTCCTTGCGGTTATTTAACAGCATGACATACATCAACATTATGAGAACAGCGATCACGTCGTGAAGCAAAAAATTATTATTAAAGGAAAGAGCGAACGCAGTCAGCGCAAGTGGGTGGATTTTAAGGTAGGTTTGTCTGTTTTTCGGGTAACCTCCTTTTGGCTATGTCGACTGCCAGCAACACAAAGGGCTTAGGTCGCACGACTTGTCACCATACGCCAGGAAACGAAAAAAACAAAACAGGACCAGAGAAGTATTCAGTCTTGTCACGCTGTTTGTAATGATGTGGTGCGACATGTGTTCGTCGTTTCAGTTTTATGGTGTATTTTCTTTGTTAGACCGCCACCATAGTCCTTTGTGACAATCGAAACCGGCTGATGCATGCAATTGCGATTTTAGTAGATTTTCCTGGTCAGGCTGTCATAAGAGAATTATAATTTTGTGTGAGAATCATCTGGCGGGAATTTATTTCAACACTACGTAAACCTCCTCGATGCCTCTTAGAAAATTGAAAGTTCATAGTTGTCTTTACTAAGCTGCATTGCGGATTTGTATGTGGGTCGAGCAAGAACCCGACATCAGTCAATTTTTAAGGCTACTGACTTTTATGTGAAGAAATGTATGTTAGAAGACGGACGGGACGTGTTGGCGCTTTCACGACTCCGATTATAATTGGTTCGAGCTTGTACGTCGGAGGGTTAAAGAGAATTTACTTGTACTAAATAATAGACAAAGTTTGGTATGGAATCCTTCATAGGAAATACCTGTCAATTTACTAACACGAAAAAGGACGATTATTATTACAGATATTTCAAATCATGCATGTCATATTTAGAATGGCTAATTAACCCATATTTTTTAATCAACCTTCTTTTACTTTAACGGCCAACTATAATACTATGTTTTATTCTTGTTTTAGTGGCAGTCAAGTTTGGCAGGAGATTGAAATGAGTTTTTTCCCTTGCTTTTCTTGTTCTTCTTTAACTGTAATTTTATGTTTACTTACGTTTCGTACTCGCGTTGCGCTTTTTTATTAACTTGTTTCTATTTATTTATGTATTTATTTTCCGAGGAGATTTTTATATGAACAAACGAGGCCCTTTTCATTTGACCGTGATCGGTTGAAATAATTCTTGAGTGATTCATCTTAGCGGAACGTATGGAAAATTTGAACTACTCATAGAACAAAGCAAAATGCTTCTTTTCATGAGAGACAATTTCACAAATTAAACATTCAATTTTCTTAAAAAATCAAATTTAAAATGCGCCTTACTGCTAAAGTGCGAGCAAAATTAGATGTATGGCATTAGCACAGGTAGCCCAAGCTCGATCAGCGTCCGTTCGTTTATTACGCTTCGGGCTATTTAACAGTTGAAACATAAGGAGTTGAATTTTTTCAACTTGTAAAAAGACGAACGAAATTTGAATAAAGAAAAACAACTTACCTCGCTTCGGTCATTTGTTTCTTTGTTTTCAGAAACGTTTCTGGGGCGTTTTATGGCTATTTAGGTCGTTTTCAGTTTTCTTACTTTTCCATATAGATATATAGAGGCAAAGCTACATTAAAACCGCTGAAACCACCTAAAAACCAGTGGCTTTACAAGAAAAATAAAAAAAAAAAACTTAAAGAAAAAAATACAGCTGCTTTCGAAAAATCGGAAGAAAAGGCTGAAAACGAATGGTATTTTAAACTTGTGTGAAATTACACCCTCCAAAACACCGTCATTTAAAAATAAAAATAATACATAAAAATAAATACACTTACAAACTGCGATTTTTTCAGACACGTCTGGTGGGCTTCCTGAACATATAAGCTTTGCCATTAAGGGCTGATTTAATCAACACTTTCTCCTACGTATTTCCGTATGCCGTACAATGAAACCGCCATTAAGCGGTCCTCTGTCGCTCCCACCCTTACTGTTAGTTTCACCTTCATTAAGCGGCCCTCTCTTAAGAGAAATTGCCATTTCTCATTTCACGGGGAAAAACAGGCCTTTCACGGATCACACCCATTACTACCCTCGAGAAGAACCCGAATATTTCATTTGTATGAATCTTTCTGTCAGATGTTAAAAAAAAGGAAAAACATATACATTTTGTGCGCGCCACCTTTCGATCATGGGATGTCTTATGATAAGAAGCGATGCCAAAAGAACCTGTACCAAGCTAGGATCAAGGCAAAAGCCAAATTAAAGGTCTGTAAGAAATTAAACAGCAGTACACGTTTTAATTAGCCAGGATTTCAGATGTCTTTCTCTGCTTGCGCGCTCGTTTTTTAAGCACCTAGCTGTTAGTTCTTCTGGTTGACACGTAAAGAATTCGCTGAAGGAAAAGGAAAAAGATTTTGTATATTAAAAGTTCTTTATGAAGGTATAAAATCAGTTTGGATTTTAAACATTTTTAGAATTCAAATCTTTGCGTCCGAAACGTTAACAAATATTTAACAATTATCCTGCGAAATCGCGCGGAATATCACCTGATACTTAGCCGACGAGGCCGTAGGCCGAGTTGGCTAAATCAGGGGATATTCCGCAAGATTGAGCAGGATAATTGTTTTATTATTCAACAAATTCCCATCGGCTACCATTTTCAGAACGAGAAAAACTACGGCTCTATGATAAAAACGCTAAAAGCTAGCAACACATAAGCTTAATAAAAATCAAAACAGAACTTTGATCAAGAAATCGAAGTTTACTACCGTTCACTTAAAAAGACATATTTACAAACTCATGTTTGGAAATGACAAGACAAAGGAAAAAAAATATTGCTACCTTACCGAGAATAAGTCCTCTTTCTGTGAATTAAAATCTTTTCAACTTTAGTCTTTACAACTTTCCGTGAGCAAGTGTGCTGCTTCGTTCGCAATAGCATTTTCTTGGTTGAATTCTCACTATGAAAATTCCAAGTCAACCTCTGGATATCTTTGTGAGCTGAAGCAAATATTTGTTGACTTCTTGAGAGCATTTAATCGTGGAAAGTTCCTTCCAGAGAGTTAAAACTTACGGGAGAACACTGCTAAAACTGCCTCGCTTTTCAAAATGGCCGCGAAACAAGCAATGAAAGAAAATCTGCAGTGCACTTCCAAATATGGTCATTTACGTATATCGCAGGATATCTGTCATGTAGGATGACAGATATTGAGGGCTTCCTTACCATATATGGGCATAGTGACAATTTGTTGAATAATAAATGGGTATATCTTTACTATCAGTCGAAATATAAGGATTTGTACCTCGCTTTAGTCGTTTGATTGTTTCCGGAGAGGTTTCTGGGCCGATTTGTGGCTATAAGGTAGGTTATTTTTGTTTTAACGAGTTTGAAATAAACAAAAAGCTTGCCTCACTTCAGTCGTGTGTTTCTGTTTCCAGAGAGGTTTCTGTGTCGATTTAGGGCAATTTAGATAGTTTGTACTTCCAATGCTTCGCTTTCCATATTGCAATAATTTCTCTTGAAAATTTTCACATTCGGTTCACGATAGGTTCGTATCCAAGGCACCATTATTACTGTATGTTCAGCATGAAACTAATCAACTTCAACGAACATTCTAAGCGACTTTTTCAAAAAAACTCCTGATTTTAATGATCAAAGATGTAAATAGTCTCGAACCGTTATTTAGACAAGTTCAGGTAGGAATTCTCGGTCATTTTTAAATTATCTATCAGTGCTTTGAAGCAAAATAACCCATAATAAGTAGCCATCAGCCTGTCTTGTACTTTGGGAGAGTGGCTACTTCAGGATTTCAGTAACAACTTTTATATTGTATCGCAGCTTTCGAAATGGAGATATTCTCTTATCCTTATCGGCACCATGGCCCACAACTTTGGTTAAAAATTTTTAATTAAATAGAGTAGTTGTCACCCTGGTTGACAGCCAATCTGATAGGTAGAAAAACATTGAGCTCATACCTCTGGCAGCTTTGGCCAACCGAAGTCGTCAGTTTCGGTCTTGGCAGTTGTAGCCCTTTGACAGTTTCAAGTTCCTCTTGATCCTTCTAGAGCTTTGACATTTTCGCTACTTTTCCGCTGTGAGTTTCTTAATGTTTAGGTCTTCTTTAATTTGTTAGCTTTCCTTAGAACTGATCCAGCGAGTAGGAAAGGGCATGTGTCTCACTACCCTTCGACATATATGAATCGTGTGTGCCTTCAGTTTGTTCCCGTGTGATTTTTAAAGGGGGAAATATAAAAATTCGGCTCACGTGCAGTGTTGCAATCATTTCTTTTTTTGTCGTTCTGTTGTTTTCTTTTTTACCTTTTGAGAAGTTTAAAAATAACACTAATTTCCAAATTGACACTAATTACAGTATTGTCATATACGCTTATTTCAAAGTTTTCATGAACACTTAATACAGAAGTTTCACTTACACTTTGCACAAAGTCCACTAATACTGATTACGTGTAATAATCAATAATTGTTTGCAGCATATGTGTCTACGCAACTGGGCACAGAAAGCCACGAACCACATTCTTCATGCTGGGTTTGAAGTTTTTTCGAGCTTTTCTATGTATTATTTCCTTTCTTGAAAAGAGATATATAGAGACAGAAAACAAGAAACAGGAGGGAACTTTTTATTTCAAACTCGTTAATATTTTCAGGTTTTAGAACACAACCGTTTCTCTCCATACAAATCGTTTCATTTCGACTGTTGCGTGCATGATAACATAGTACAGACACTCGCACATCGAGCTTGGGCTACCTGTGATTCAAGGCTGTAAACTTGTAAGCTGGTGTTCTTCGGCGAACTCACAACAGTGGCTGTATCCTTAGCAATCAACCCTTCTAGGGTAGCGTCTTGTTTGGTTTCACTTCACTCACCCCCGATTGCCAGTATTAATTTTTTTTAACTTAGATCACAGAAGAGGGAACAACTGCACAGCCCTAATACGTTTTGACAAAAGCAATCTCACTCTTTTGGAGTTTTTAATCAAGAATAAACAAAGAAAACAATAGTCTTCATAGATTAAGCGTATATCATGCCCTATAAGCGCGACAAGAAATACCGCGCAAATGAGCAAGTCCGGTTCACCTTCCGCCAGATGCGTGCGCTGCAGACAAACTCGTCCTACGTCTAGTGTTAGCAACAATTTCCCAACAACTGTTATTGATAATAAAATGTAATTAGTGTTAGTGGAACTTTGTGCTAAGTGTACGTGAAACTTTTGTAATAACTGTTAATGAAGATTTCGAAATAAGCGTCAGTGACGTTATTGCAATTAGTGTCAATTTGGATATTAGTGCTATTTTCAAACTTTTAAAAAATAATAATAGGAAAACTTATAAGAGAAATGGTTGCAAAACTTTATTAACAAGAGGTCAAATTTCCATATTTTTCCTCTGAAAGCCACACAAAAACGGACTAGAAGCAGACACGACTGATGGATGTCAAAGATCAGTGAAACACATGCCGTTTACCAACTGCTTGATCAGTTCTATAGAAAAGAAGACTTAAACCTGATTTAGGGTCTCAGAGGAAATGTAGCGAAACTGTGTCAAAACTGTAGAGGAACCAATAGGAACTTGAAGTATGCTGTCAAAGGACAACAATTGCCAAGACTGAAACACTGACGGCTTCGGGTGCCAAAGCCGGGTGCCAAAGGTATAAGTTTAATTTTTCCACCTATCTGATTTAAGTTGGCAAAGCAGGGTAACAACCACTTTATTTAACTAAGAATTGATAGTCAAGTTGCTTGAAAGCCCTAAAAGATACCGTAAAGTTCCGAAAGTGTCGATCACCCGAAAGTGGGAACCCTTTGAGAGCACCTGATTAGGTGGCTAGGCAGGGTGATGGCTATTTAACAGCTAGATTATGAGCTCGAGATTTCTATGAGGTGATATTTGATGAGGCCGAAGGATAATATTTTGGCTTGAAAAATAGGCGTTGCTTTGTGGTGAGACCCTGAGGATCCGAGTCCACAAGGGTAATTCCATGCTTCTTTAAGAGGTTCTTCGGGTTTTTACATCCGTAACCATTAGAAGGCATTCATTTGTCCATCCTTGTTAGCACAAAGAGCTTCCGAAAGTTTGTTGTCAAACTTCGACCAAGGTAATTGAACTTTCGCAGTGCCATTCATGGTAGACTTAAATGATTTAACAAAATCATGCAACCGACAGCAAGCGCAACCAATATCGAAAGGCAAAACTCGATAAATTTTGTTCCTTTGACTGTATGAGGAAAAAACAGTTAATTTTCCATGCCTTCAACCTCATCAACTATCACCTCATAAGAATCGAGAGCGAATAATCTAATTGTTTTATTAAAATTAAAACTCATTTTCCTTCAAATAATAATTTCTATTTATTTTTAGCGAAATCGCCACTGCACACTAATTAACAATAAGACTACGAACCCGAGTTTTCTATGAGCAAATAGTCAACGAGGGCGAGTAGTCTAATTGTTTTAGTAGAAACCCTAAAGGATTGCAGTTCAAAAACCTCCAATTTTATGTCCTTTTAAGCCAAAATCAAGAAAAATTGCCCCTTCTAATTCAAAGAGCAACGCGCGTGCGATTGTGTTGTATCAGCGATTAGTAGAGATTCAGTAGTGTTCTCTTGGAAACGGAAATACACAGGAGATAGTGTTAATAAATCCGCCCTTAATGACAAGGCTTATGTCTCAAGGAAAACTGAATATCAAAGATATCAAACAATTCTGAAAAAAAGTGTCATGTATTGCGCTTGTATAATTTTAATTTTCAAATGACTGCTTTTCTGGAGGGTGGTATTTCACACAAGTTTTAAAATGCAGGCGCGGATCCAGGAAAATAGTGATCGTTTTCTGATAACACCAGCACCAAAGGCGTGAGCTGTTAAGGGTGGGAGGGGGGGGGGGGGGCAGGAATCCGAGTGTTTGATCCTTCAAAAAACGTTTTTAGATTTTGGCTCCCTGGAGTGCGATGTCCAGGTATTTTGAGTCAGCCATTTTTCTGGGATGAGGTTAATTTCGTCAATGTAAATTAATGATTTCAGAGTATCTCTAAACTATGTACTTATTGCAAAAAATCTGACCGATTTCCGTAAAACGGTGGAAACCGGTCTGGAGCCTGCCGTGCCTGCCGTGCCTGCCGTGCCTGCCGTGCCTGCCGTGCCTGCCGTGCCTGCCGTGCCTGCCTGCCTGCCTGCCTGCCTGCCTGCCTGCCTGCCTGCCTACCTGCCCGCCTGCCTGCCTGCCTGCCTGACCGCCCGCTCGCCTGCCTGCCTGCCTACCTGCCTGCCTTTCTGCCTGTCGGAGACTTGTATTGACGATGGCAGTATTGTTGAAAGGAAATCGGTTGTTGTTCTCGAAACAATTCTAAAAGGACTACTGGGATTTTTTGAAATTTAAAACTCATAACGTGATTAAATTACGTTCACTTGCATAAAAAAGACACTACTCAAGTAGAAGCCGTAAATAACTTAAACTCGCTGGGTTTCCCGAACACAAACTAGCACAAAACTGTGACTCGATCACCTTCATTAAAAGTTTAAAGTGAAGTCTTTTTAAATAAATTTAAACGAGTTTCCTAATGAGTCTGATTGGTTTACAGGCCATGGTATATCAGCTCATATATACAATGGACCGCAAATAAATTTTTTTTTTAATTAAGAAATCCTTTATTGACAATCAAACAGAGTACAGATACATCATAATTAGCATTACTTGCATTGCCTACAATACCTTAGATTACAATTTACAAACATCTTGCTATTCTTGTTTTGTTTTGTTTTGTTTTGTTCTTCCTTTCCACGAAAGGTAATTTCATTTCAATAATAATATTTCATTACTCTAACACTTATTACAGATAATACAATACTATTACTTATATTTATTTGCAATGTTAACCCATGTACTGGAGGAAAAGCAGAACAGGCAAAAAGGGAAGCAAAGGTAAATAAGAATTAAAAGGACAAAACTGCTTAAAGTTTTTCAAGCGAATATTTGTATTTTATTTGACTAACAAAATGTTGGAGCACCAATGAGTCTTCCTGGAGTTTCTTTTGATAAATATAGTATCGCAAGAAGAGCAAAGTATAATTTAATTTAGCTACTGACGGCCTGCATTCATTTAATAGACCAAAAACAATTTTTTGCGAGTTTAAACTGAAAACAGTGCCATTGTCCAGGTTAAACCATTTTAGTACTTTCTCTACAAAAGACTGTATACAACGGCAAGCTAGAAAAGTATGATCTATCGAATCTGGCTCCCCACAATATACACAGTTGCCATCAGGTTTTATCTTAAACCTGAAAAGTTCTTTTTTTGTAACAATGATACGGTGGGTAAACTTGAAACTAAATTCTTTCAATTTAGGTTCCTTACAAGTTCTATAAGTCGATTTGAAGATCTTGGACCATTCTGTCTTCTCCATTGGAATGGCTTTATTCCACCGGCTTGGGCCCGTTTGATCTTTCTTGTATAATCTGTTAATTAGAAGCCAGAAGAAATCGCTTGCTTTTGCTTTCATTAGATTAATCGCAACACTGCCGTCTAGTTGGAAGCATGTCCCATCATCACTATGTTTTCGCTATGCAGATTTTCTGGAGCTCTTGCTTTATTTAACAGGTGGCTTGGGATAGCACTAACTACTTGATAGAAATGCAGAAAAGAACTTTTCTCTAGGGAGTATCTAGCCTTAAGTTCCTCAAAAGTTAGGAAGGTGCCGTCCGGGTTAAGAAGATCTCTAATCGATTTGATACCTTTCGAGAACCATTCCTTATTGAAAAAAGGCTTTCCACCAATCAATATTTCTTTGTTATTGTACAAAATCAAATCTCTTTTGCACGTTTCATCCTCATAAAGGGACTTTAGGATGGAGAAGAAAGATAGTATGTCTCTGTAAAAACGCGGTAAGTTTTCGCAATATTTTACATCATAGTTGCAAGTAAGTAAGAAATTTAATCCTCCAAGTTTACTGAAAAAGTGGACTGGAACAGTTTTCCAGTTTGCCTGCCGTTCTTGTAAAAGCCTGGAAATCCACGCAAGCCTTAAAGCTTTAATCATGGTCTCAAAGTCAACCATGCGGAGACCACCTTTCTCATAATCCTGATAGAGACCTTCTCTTTTGATTTTGTCTCTCTTGTTCTTCCACAAAAACCTGAAAATTTTACTTTTGACAACATTTATAACTTCCGAAGGTACATCAATATTAGCGGCTGAATACACCAGTGACGATATTCCCATAGTCTTGATTATGAGTACTTTACCAAATAGCGTAAGGTCCCTTGAGCACCAGATGTCGAGATTTGATTGTAATCTTTGAAGTTTGAGGTTAAAGTTCAATTCATTGTTTGCTTTCTCATCATAAGAGAAGTGAATTCCCAAGATTTTTGTAGGGCAATTAACCCATTTCAGATTAAGAGGTTTGTGCTTCACCTTTGACCATTTCCCAAGCCACATGGCTTTTGTTTTCTCTATATTTAACTTAAGACCCGAAATCTCCCCAAATTCCTTAATGATGCGTAGACCATTTTCTACAGACATCAAGTCTGCACAAAAAAGGTTAGTGTCATCGGCAAATTGACATAACTTGATTTCATTTCCGTACAGTTGAACGCCTTTAACCTCGTTGCTTTGCCTAATTTTTGTGGACATTAGCTCCGCCGTTAGAATGAATAGATAAGGAGAAAGAGGGCATCCTTGTCTCACACCGGACGTGGGTTTAAGCCAATTTGTAGCAAAACCGTTGTTAATGACTGCACTTTCTATTTCAGTATAAAAGACTTTTACCCAGTTTCTTAAGCTATCTCCAAAATTATATAGCTCCAAAGCATAATGAATGCATGACCATTCTAACGTATCAAAAGCTTTGCGAAAATCCACCGATAACAGAATGCCTGATAACTTTTCTATTTTAGTCATCTCCAGTACGTCGCTTATCAACCTTATATTTTCACCTATGTATCTGTCTTTGACAAACCCTGACTGGTCCGGGTGTATTACAGATTGCAAAACCGATTCAATTCGCCTAGCAATGGTTTTAGACGCAATTTTGTAATCCACATTTAAGAGAGTTATAGGACGCCAATTTTGGAGTTCTAATAGTGCCGCGTCTTCTTTCGGTATCAGGTTTATAATTCCTCTACGCTGGGAAATTGAAAGCTTGCCAGTTCTAAAGGCGGCGTTAAAGCTTTCTATTAAATCTTCCCCTAGAAGATCGAAAAATTC
>OZ034976.1:36136531-36161531 GCA_964030785.1 Siderastrea siderea | reverse complement strand
TAAGTAAAATTCCGCGGTAAAACCGTCTTCCCCTGGAGACTTGCCATGTTGGAACGTTTTCAGCGTTTCTTTGCACTCTTCGTAAGTTAATAACCCCTCCAAATTAGCACTTTCTTCGTTCGTAAGGCGTGGGGTCTCTAAATTCTCATTAAAGCGGGAGAAAGACTCAGGCGTTACGTCAATCTTAGAAGAGTATAGATTCTTATAGTAGGTTTCGATTTCGGCAAGGATTTGTTCCTCATATAATCGCTTTCCATTTCCATCTTCTAGCTCCGTAATTACCCTCCTTTTATAATTTCTTTTTTCTAGATTAAAGAAATATTTTGTTGGACGCTCACCGTGCTCGATCCAAATACTTTTGCTTCTAAATTTTGCCCCTTCACCTTTGTCTTGATACAGTTTTTGGAGTTCATTTTTGAGCTCCTCGTACTGATCTAGTTGCGGGCTCACGTTCTGTAAATCATCACTATTGCAAATAATATCATCAAGATTATTCAGCTGTTGTTTGATGGCAAACTCTCTACTTTTACTCCAATTTGCTTTTCGTTTTGCAAAAGAAATGGTTGTAGATCTAATTTCCATTTTTAAAAGTTCCCAAAACAATTGTTTGTCTTCGACATAACAATACTTTTTCCGAAAGCATTGGTACATGTTACGAATTTCCTTGACATAATTTTCGTCATTTAAAAGCGTATTGTTAAATTTCCAGAAACCAGGGCCTCTGGGGGATTCTTTTGTCCAGGCTAACGATAAGTGAATTGATTTATGGTCAGGTGCAATCGAGCTTAGAACGTCTGATTTACGGACATATTTTATTAGACCCTTAGCTATCAGGAAGAAATCGATTCTGGACTTTACATTGACCGCCTTTGATACATAGGAATATTTGTTTACATTAGGATGCTTAACACGCTGAATGTCCACTAAATCGAACATTTCCATGGTAATTAAAATCGAGTTTCTATACATGGTCGGTTTCCATTGAAGTCCCCCTCATTGGTCTTTTTTTGATAGGGCACAATTCCAATCGCCACCTATAATAAGGGCTGTGAGATCTGATTTATCAATAAGAAGGCTATTGAGTTGTCGGATAAACTCAAGTTGGTCGGCGTGGTTATTTGGAGCATAAATATTGCAAAGTGACAACTTTAGGTCGTTTAATATCAAAGTAATTAAGACTATTCTACCCGAGGCGTCATTAAAGTGGCACTCCATTTTGTCCACTTTGACACCTGGATCAATCAAAATACATACTCCTCTGCTATGCCTAGAGCCGTGCGAAAAAAATATTTCATCGTCCCATTCTTTCCTCCAGGCCGACTCATCGCTACGATCAGAATAGGTTCCTGAAGAAAATAAAAAGTAGCTTGGTAATCTTTAAGGTATGAAAAAATACTTCCCCTCTTTGCAGAATCTCTAATACCTCGAACGTTTAAAGACACTAGTTTACACGTTTGCCGATTGTTCATTTAAATTAACACGGTAATTGGGTTTTTAATGCAAATAAACTAGAAGCGTACACACACACACACAAACACACACACAAACACACAAATTTATCAAGATATAGGGTACTTACCCTCCTTCCGGCTTTTATGACCAAAAAAAAACCCTTCCCCCTCCTCTAACCGCAATAAACCATAGTATAAAGAGTCCGAAGGAAAAAAGGAAAAGGAAAAACAAAAAGGAAAAAACTGGGTTAACTTATCAGAGTATGAACGATTACTCATTCACTCAATTAAAGGTTGGACCGCAAATATGGTAGGTGTGCGCGTCAGCAAGAGCAGCCGGGCTCAAATATTGCAATTCTTTGGGTATTTTTAATAAAACAATTCAAAACAGTTCAAGTCACGCTTGTTGAATATGAGATAGTAGGCTACCTACTATCTCGTATCCAACGCGCGCTCATGGAATAATTGTTAAATATTGTTATGTTGTATTGCTATAAAACACAAGTAAAAGTATGTACATTTTCTATAAGAGGAATTTTTCAACGTTTCTGCATGAAACAGACCTACAGGAGGTTAAAGATGGATATTCTTTATCACAAAGGTATGTAAACTTTATCAAATTTAACTGCGTTTGTATTATTAGACCAAATCAGTTTTAAACAAGAAGCTCCCAGAAGCTTAAAACTGGGCGGTTAATATTTAACCAGTTCTTTGTGTTTTGCGTGAAGAAAAACAATTGGGAAAATTCTTAGTTCAATACATTGTGTGAATGATGTAATCGCCTTCATTTATAAATACCGTCGCTTGCATCTAAGCGTGAACACGTGACGCCAAATCATGATCTAATTGGGTATTAAACGTGGCATGATTGGTCGCCAAACGTTTGAAATTTGCCAGACCGTAACGGCAGCTTTCGCGCCCAAAGTTTAGCACATGCCGGTTTCGAAATGACGGAAAGATTGGCTCAAGAAGACATCTTCAGTGAAATTGATCCTGATCTGTGTCGATCTGCATACGCCTTTCGAGAAAGTGGCACTCCAGGTTTAAAGTTTCGCCCATACTTGGTTTTGGTGAAAATTTTGGATGCGAAAGTTTGCTTTACGGTCTGCTAAGCTTCAAATGTTTGCGAACAGTCATGCCATGTTTAATACCCAATTAGATCATGTTTCGGCGTCACGTGTTCACGCTTAGATGCAAGCGACGGTAGATTGAATGGTCTTGAATGCCAAAACAATTCTCTCTTAATGGGTGATTCCAAAAAATATCCATTCCCCAGCCCCTACCACGGTTGGCATCGACAAATGCGCCCTTGGAAATTTCAAAATGCTCCACCCCATGCCCTCAGAATTGGACCGTCTCTAGCCCTTCTCCCTTTTGGAATTCTGCCTTCTTTTCTTGAACTTTTTTGAAATTTCGTGTTTAAACCCCTCACAAATCCAAAAGAATTAATGTAATAGCACCGGACACATAATATCAACAACTTACTCATAGTCGAACACTGCAATTTGATCCCCAATTTCTCGAACCAATTTTTTTATTTGTTTCTGTTTGAGGTTCGAGAAATCGGGATTCCACTGTATTCAGTTCTCGTTCCAAGTCAAACTGTATAGATGGTCTGTGTTTTGACCTCTGCCCATTACCATGATATCAAAGCGCGTCGCTTTTTCCATAGCAAGATCGTACAGATTTAGATAGACAAGATACAGCCGTTCAGTCTTCTGAAAATCCTAAATCCCATCAAAATGTGCCAAACTAAAGTTTTTTTTTCATTTATTTATTATATGGCTACAATAGTACGCCCGCTCTGATTGGCTGCTGAGCGGGCAAGATTTTCTTGTAATGACCGGGCATTATGAGAATTGTTCTCGGCTCGACGGCTCTTTTGAGTTGTGAGTAAAAGTTACGAGCGCGAGGGCGAAAAAAAATGCCGACAAAATATAATTATCTTTTCAATAACTGAAAGAAAAATACTAGCATACCGATACTTCTTTACTTCTTGGGCGCCCAAGTGGATGTTGAAAATTAGTTCCAGTGTGTTTTCCCTTGATAAATTTTTTTTAGAACAGCGCTAAAAAGGCCATATAATAAATACCTCATTAACCTCGTCCGTTCGGTCATTACAGGGAAATCTCAGACCTCGACCTTGATGTATTGACCTCGCTATCGCTCGGTCAATTTCCCTGTAACGACCTCACTCTCGGTTAAAGAGAAAAATACGCTTACTAAATTTCGTCGGGAATAAGATTGCAGTGCACGATGGGAAGGTTGGGTTTAATACCGTCGAATATACAACGGCTTTCCTGTATTCTGATTGGCTGTATTTTCTATGGCATAGCATAATAAGTGGTATATACTACCCTTTATGCAATACTGCTCAACAAAGATTTTAATTTCCTCAAACGTTTCGACACAAAGGAGCTGTTAAAAGAAAACATTTTGTGCAGAATGTAATTTGATGAAGCGAATATTTCCACGTCTATAAATACTACATGCAGTTGAATGAAAAAGCGTTTTGTTTTCATGAATGAGAACAGCTTTCAATTAGTCAATACATGGAAATAACAATCAGATCAGAATTCAATAACTATTAAAGCAAGTCTAATGTCTAACTACTTTTCTTGCAAGTTCAAATTTATGCACATTTCGCGTGAAATGTAATTTGATTCTATACTGTGTTGTTTTTCATGTTCATGACTGGTGAAAACAAAACTCTTTTTTGATGGAAGTGGCATTTTCGTGAATGAAACTCTGTTTCACTTGAATTGAAAAATTAATTGCTGACTTCAAAGTTATTTTTTGTTAATGAATGATCTGATTTTGTGATTTTGCAGGTTTCTCACGACTGGCTCATTGCAGGGCTCGGGCAGCACGATTTTGAGTGGGGGGCTTAAGCGTGAGCCAGCTAGGGTGTATAGGGGGGGTTCGCTGTCTTGTTCTCCTGAAAAATTTGGATTTCAGTTACTCTCAGACACCGAGAAATGGGTTTGAAATTTATAAACGAAATGTTTAGATACAAACGTTCAGCGCTTAAAATGCAATGTTTTTACAGTACAAGTAAACAATATAATTTACTCCAAATCAGTAAGTACTACAGCCATTAGCCTTTAAACAAACCAGCTAAACACACTTTAACTTGACGGTGTACACGGTGAATATCAATCAAAATGGAAATTAACAACGACTAAAATTTTAGTGTAAATTAAATTAGTGCCGAAACTTCTTTTTTTATTATTATCTCCATCAGCAAAGTCGTAAACGATGTTGAAGGGACAAAGTTTTTCTGTTCTTTCTTCTCTTACGTCATTGTTGAGCGAAGCCATGTTCACCATGTTTTCAGTCTTCGGGCGGTGGAAACGGAACGATCATTCAACAGATGCACTCGTTACTGGATTTACCAATATAAACTTGCATACCGTGATTAAATGTTGTTACTTTTATCCTTTACAAACTAAATAAAAAGACGATTTTTCACCAGCTTCTGAAAAGGCGTTCACAAATAAAATATTTTTAGTAATTATTCTTTCTTTATAAGTAAAGGTTTCGTTATACAAAAACAAGTAAAAATCAACGCTGGTAAAATCGAACGACGTTTCGGTGTCGTCATGACGCCATTTTCAAGTTCAAAAATGATTCAAATAAACTGTCATGAATAGTAGCTGGGGATTAACATAAATAATTAATGCAGAGTCACGCAAATAGTTTAGCTCGAATTGAGTCCGATTGGACATTAAGAGATGGTGTCAATTCTCTAATTAGCAACATTTCGTGCACTAAACAGTCAAACTTATTCCGACACTTCTTTAGGACGAAAAACTGTTTGTCAAGGTCTTTCGGGACAATGCAGTGTTTGTCCCTATAGTGCTTGCCAATAGATGATGATAGGTTTTTGTGCTCATTCACGCGCTGGTATAAATGCCTGAGTGTGTACCCTACATAACTTGCATCGCACAAGTCACATTGAAATTTGTAAACTACACACTGCTGGTTTACAATAGGCGGTTTTTTTCTCCTGCAGTTTAACTTCCTGTTCGATCTTGTTGCTAACGAAAACAGGTTGAATGGCTGTGTGAGTCTTCTGGCTTAGGTCTTTGAGTTGTTTGCGCACGAAGTCTGCCGAAACCTGGTCTTTGAAGGGTAGGACTATTCGAACTGTTGGGCTATCTACAGGGGCACGTATTGGTTGCTGGTCTTCGGCCTTTGAAGCAACAAAAATCTTGATGGTAGTATCGATAAGATGTTGAGGGTATTTCAGCTAATCATTTTCTAAGTGTCGGAATAAGTTTGATTGTTTAGTGCACGAAATGTTGCTAATTAGAGAATTGACACCATCTCTTAATGTCCAATCGGACTCAATTCGAGCTAAACTATTTGCGTGACTCTGCATTAATTATTTATGTTAATCTCCAGCTACTATTCCTGACAGTTTATTTGAATCATTTTTGAACTTGAAAATGGCGTCATGACGACACCGAAACGTCGTTCGATTTTACCAGCGTTGATTTTTACTAATTATTCTTTCAGTAATTATTTATTTTTCGTTTCCTTCTTTCTTTACTTACTTATTTACAAGCCCCTAGCCCCTCCCTCTGCGCGGTCCCTGCATTGTACACGTATTTGTCTAATGGCTAAAACTTTGCAAATTGCAGATTGATTTTCAGTGTTTGGGGCGGTGGGTTATAGGCCCACTGGCCTGTTCTGTTTTTCCAAACATGATTATCAACAATTTTTACAAAACCTGTGGTCTCCTGTTTAGATTTGTTGCAAAAATTTTATTTTAGACACAAATGTAACCCGGATTTTTTCATCGAAAGATGTAGATTTCACGTTGCGTTTCCAGGGATTAAGTTTAAAGAAATTTCCTTCATTTTTTGCTCATTATAAGCTTTTAGGTAGATAAGAAATTTGGGGTTGTTTGCTCCCTCAAAAGTCTTTAAATTTCGAGAAAAAAGGAAAATTGATTTTCGTAGTCGGAGTCTCAAAATGGCCCAATTTTTGACTCAAAAATCGCTATCGTAAACTCTCCTCGCGTTCGCAAACAAAGCCACACGGAGAAGTTTGGACGCTTTCTATCAACAGAAAAACTTCAATTCTTTTAATGGAATATAATTTCAGGACTTTAGCAAAAGTCGTCGAGCTAAAATAATTTAAAAGATGATGAATGTGTTTTCACCATAACAAAAGCTTGAATTTAATAGTAATTTCCAACGGCATTATTTAACATGAATCTGACTTCAAATTTTCTCAATCCTCGTTTAAACACACACATAGATGTTCATCAAAAAACATATCTGAAAATTGGTTGGGTTATTGGAGGACATCTCCCTAACAGGACATCAAAGTTCAGCAAATTTTCATAGTAGAGCCCGTAAACTGTGTAACCACTTTTAATTACGAAACGCACGAAAAAATATTTCAACCGCCAATGTATGCCTTTCCTTCTTCTTGACTGTTATTCCGGTGCAAAATTCCCTTTTTAACAAAAGACTGAGATAAAGGAGCCAAACTGGGTCAATTTAAGGTGGCTCAAAATAGTTTAGACCTTAACATCTTTGGCATAGTATTATACAGCTAGGCCGATGATGCGGATGAAAAACATTTAGTGTCATATTGTGAAGCATTCGTCAGTAAATTGAGTCAGATGAAAATGAGAACCAAGTTGTTGCCATGGAAACGTTAAAAGAGCTCAAAGACACCCTATACTTGGCCTTTTCAGGCTAAGAACTTAAAAACTACTCTATGAAAGTTTTTGTTTTAGATATATTTTTGTTTATTCGGAAAAAGAAAATTTTTTGCAAATTTTAAAAAATTCTGTCAATAGGGCTCAGCGCCACCTTAAATTTATGAAAAAATAAGATAGCTTTGAACCCTGTTGACGGAATTTTTTTAAAAATTGCAGAAATGTTTCTTCTGTCAATTAAACAAAAATTTAATATATCGAAAACAAAAACTTTCACCAAGTAGTTTTTAAGTTATTAGCCTGAAACTCACCTTTCATTGATTTTAGTTAGGTTTTTTTTTTGTTTTTCGTTATTTATTTGTTTCTCGCAATTCTAACCCACCAGACAATTCTAACCGAAGTTCCTAATCGTCATAATACAAGATTTCTTATCCATTAAAAAGATATATGAAAGGACACCAGAGCCACCTCTCCCATAGCTTTGACTTAGTAGCTTCGAAGCTCTTTTACACATTCACGAATTAATAAAAACGTTCTGCAAAGACATATTGAAAATAAATATAATGTTATATTAAGTTACAAGGCTCGAAAGGTCAAGAATGGGAAACGGTTGCCTTCTACTTCTGTGTCATGGTAATAAACTGATTTTAACGTCTTAAACATCTCGTGTCATAAGGGGTATTTTTTAACTTTGATAAAAGAGCAACGATACAATTCCAAAGATGGGAGAGTTAAACGCCATCTTATCATTGCCAAATTGCGACCCTGAACTAATACCCTATTCACACCAAAGCTTAAACTTGTTTAAACGCTGTTTAGTTAAACAAGGTTTAAAATTGTTTTCTTCCTAGAAGTTGCTAACTGATGTTTGTCGACTTCAAATTTAGCACAGTGAAAGCACAGGTTAGCGCTTACTGGATCTCTATGCAAAATTTATTCTTTCAGTTTTCTGTTGCTGATTTTCAGTTTGTTAAACCTGGTTTAACTAAACATGTTTGTTGGTGTGAACGGGGCATAATTCTCAGTAATTTATTTCTTTTGCCTTAAAGATTTCGTCTGTTGACCTGAAAAGGCAGGAATGGACGGTACACGTATGGTGTCCAGCTTTTCCAACCTCTCGACGCCTAACAACAGAACAGAATTTGTTGGTAAAATATACGTCTTTAGACCTCTGACCTCTTCAACCAAACTCACACTGGTGCTGTTGCTGGTTGCCATAGCGATAGTTGCCTTTGGAGGAAATGTTCTCATACTACTCTTCTTGAAGACTAAAGAAAGGGCAAATTCTTTTATAAAGACATGTTCCTTTCAAAGGAACTTTAATTTCTACATTAAGAGTTTGGCCACTTCAGATATTCTAGCCAGTGTAATTCCAATCCCTTTTCTAGGTATCCAATTGTATCTTGATATATTTCAAAAAGGCTGGGCCTGTAAAATAGGGCGGTATGCGATTATTCTGTTTCCTTGTGTTACCGTCAACAACCTGTTGGTTATAAGCTTTGAGAAGTTTTTTTCAGCTCGTCAGGTTCCACGCACGTTTAGCAATTCTACTTTAAAGAAAGTAGTGATGTTTGCCTGGCTGGCAGGGTTTGTAGTTGCGATGATTCCTGCTGCGACCTTCGACGGGATCAGGTATGATCTAAACAATACACATTACACTGTGATTTGCAGGTATGATAATCAATATCTTCCGTTCAGGATAATGTTTGTATGCTTTACGTTTTTGCAATACATTATACCAAGTTGTATTTTAATTGCAATAAGTATATCGCTTATTATGGCTGTATGGACAAGAACAAGGATATCTGTCGATGTTACAATGGATAACGGGATTAGGTCGATGGCTAGAGCTGCCAGGATCTGTTGTGTATGTTGTTATTGCTCTAACTTTTGCATTTGTTACCCCTTATTTCTTTTACATTGCTTATGTTATCTACAACATGGTAGTCAAGCCAAAGATTAGTTTTGAAACCGACCAAGTCATCCGCACTGGGAGTACCATAATGGTTTTTTCAAACGGTGCAATCAATGTAATGATTCACCTTGTGAAATTGAAAGATTTTCGCACCTTCTTGAAGAAAAAGTTTGTTTTTAAATTCTTTACACGTAGCTGGTCCAACCGGGTGGGGGTCGTTGGTGTAGAAATGCCTTCACAAGAAAAGTCTTAAAGTGCCACTGAGACGAAAATTCGTAGGTTTATTTCCGTCAAATTCTGTCGCAGAATATCGCGTTGTGTCTATATTTACCCAGAAAACTGAACAAGAAACCGTCCATCCTAATATTTTTTAGCTCCAAAGTTGCGTAAAATGTGTCCGCCATTATTGAAAACGTGTTCCTGGGTGATTGCGCAATTTAATAGCTTGTGACGTCAGAGGCTCACCTCAGTCGCGTTTCCTTGTGTTTTGACTCAAGATGCCTACCGTCGACTGCGAAACCTCAGAACAGTATTTCTACGATTCGGAACAGTCTTTAGCTTCCGAAGCATCAGAGGATTCATTTAATTCGGCAAATGAAGAATTTTTCTTGCCATACGATGTAAGAACTGATGTCAGGAGATTTCAGCTTAGAAGCTTGTAAACAAACTGTTCAAAGTTGTTTTTCTGGCCTTATTGGCGGGAGTTCAAAATATGCGCGAAATAATGTTTATAATGTGATTACAGCTCAGGCACAAGTTGCTCAAAGAGCGGATAACTCTTATCCATACTGGAAGACCAAAGAGAATGTCCATGACTAACCACGATGTGTCTCTCAATGCAAAACGCAGCATGCAAGCACCAGTCATATTCCTGGCGAAAATAACGAGTATTACTCGGCAAGCTTGCTGCTTGAAGACAGTCTGTTATCGCCTCAGTGGAACCTTTATCGTTATCGTTTTTGTGTTCTTTAATGGATCGTTCTCTCTCTTTTTGTCACCTCTTCTGCATTAATTCTATAGCTTTAAAAGGGAGTTCTTCATGGATGTACATATAAAAATGTGGTCTCATTATGATGCATGTAATTTTATGTTATGTTTGTTCTGGTTCATATAAGCGAATCTTTGGTGAGCAGGGGTGGCGCAGTGGTGAGAGAACTCGCTTCCCACCGTTGTGGCCCAGATTTATTCCCGGACCCGGCGTCATATGTGGGTTGAGTTTGTTGTTGGTTCTCGTCCCTGCTCCGAGGGTCTTTCTCCGAGTTCTCCGATTTTTTCCCTTCGCAAAAACAAACACTTCCAAACTCCAATTCGATCGGGAATCCAAGGGCCACAGGTTTGTCAGTCGCAAGACTGTTACATGCAACCCTCGTTAAACAAAGTCGACGTCAGTTTTTTATGTTTTGCCTCATTAGCAGACGACTTTGCGAAGAGAAAGCATCATGCTAAATACGAATAGAGTTCTTACTTTTGAAGAAACTGTGAAACTTCGGCTTGCTTTGTGTATAATATTGAGGAAGATTTTGGCTTTCAAAAACTGCAAAACTGCTAGTTGGTAATAGCGCTAATGAACCTATACATTCTCTGGAACATGCATTTTGAGATTTAAAAACTACGTCACACAAGTGCATGGGCAGCATTCGGAATAGTTTTTTATGTATTCAGATTGATTGATTGATTGATTGATTGATTGATTGATTGATTGATTGATTGATTGATTGATTGATTGATTGATTGATTGATTGATTGATTGATTGATTGATTGATTGATTGATTGATTGATTGATTGATTGATTGATTGATTGATTGATTGATTGATTGATTGATTGATTGATTGATTGATTGATTGATTGATTGATTGATTGATTGATTGATTGATTGATTGATTGATTGATTGATTGATTGATTGATTGATTGATTGATTGATTGATTGATTGATTGATTGATTGATTGATTGATTGATTGATTGATTGATTGATTGATTGATTGATTGATTGATTGATTGATTGATTGATTGATTGATTGATTGATTGATTGATTGATTGATTGATTGATTGATTGATTGATTGATTGATTGATTGATTGATTGATTGATTGATTGATTGATTGATTGATTGATTGATTGATTGATTGATTGATTGATTGATTGATTGATTGATTGATTGATTGATTGATTGATTGATTGATTGATTGATTGATTGATTGATTGATTGATTGATTGATTGATTGATTGATTGATTGATTGATTGATTGATTGATTGATTGATTGATTGATTGATTGATTGATTGATTGATTGATTGATTGATTGATTGATTGATTGATTGATTGATTGATTGATTGATTGATTGATTGATTGATTGATTGATTGATTGATTGATTGATTGATTGATTGATTGATTGATTGATTGATTGATTGATTGATTGATTGATTGATTGATTGATTGATTGATTGATTGATTGATTGATTGATTGATTGATTGATTGATTGATTGATTGATTGATTGATTGATTGATTGATTGATTGATTGATTGCGATGGATGGATGGATGGATGGATGGATGGATGGATGGATGGATGGATGGATGGATTGATTGATTGATTGATTGATTGATTGAGATGGATGGATGGATAGATAGATAGATAGAAAACTTTATTTATCCACGGTGGTTTTGTCAAAATTACAATAGTATCTTTGGTTTACACAAAAGCCGTGCAATATTTACAAATAGTGTTTTAAAATGCTAAACTAACTAACCTTAAGTATCATGTATTACAATTGTTTAAAAATAGGAAATATATATGTATTTAAAAATCGATACAGAGGCTGAGAGATTTGAGCTTGTTTTTAAAGGATTCGAGCGACCGTTCACATTTCAGATCATTTGGAAGCGAATTCCAAGTTTTCGCCCCAGTGAAGGCGAAACTGTTTCTGTAATAGTCGGTTCTGGCTCTCGGTAAAGCGATGTTTTCTCTTGATGTTCGAAGGTTATAACATGACGTGCCAATGTTCTTTGCGAACATATCCTTTAAGTAAACTGGTGTCCTGCCGTTAATAATTTTGAACATCATCAGAGCTTTCTGTTTATTTCTTCTCTCCTTAAGGTTTGACCATCCGAGTTTTTCTAACATGTCTTTTGTAGGTGCCATGTAATGTGAGCCTGTGATAATTCGTGCTGCGCGATTTTGTAACTTTTGGAGTTTTTCGGCCAGGCCCTCACTAATGCCATTCCAAACAATACTACAATAGTCGAAATACGGTTCAACGATTGACTGGTAAATGTTAATTAAACTGCGCGATGGAATAAAAGGCTTGATCTTTTTTATAACACCTATGCCCGATGACACCTTCTTACAGACACTTGTAATGTGGGAATCCCATGAAAGAAATTCATCTAGTTCTACACCTAGGCATTTACTGCAATTAACTTTTTTTAACGATATGCCGTTTATAGAGAGATCAAGACTTTCAGTGACTGTCGCAATTCTTTGTCTTGAACCAATTAACATGTATTCAGTTTTTAATATGTTCAGAGTGAGTTTGTTTGCGCAAAGCCACTGTATGAGTTTTTCGATGTCTGCGTTCATTTCATGTCGTAGTCCTTCGACACTGCAAGCAGTGAAGGTCATATTAGTGTCATCTGCATACATTCTTGTAGTAGCAAAATCGGTAATGTTGCTGAGATCATTAATGTATATCAAAATGGATGGATGGATGGATGGATTGATTGATTGATTGATTGATTGAGATGGATGGATGGATGGATGGATGGATGGATGGATTGATTGATTGATTGATTGATTGATTGATTGATTGATTGATTGATTGATTGATTGATTGATTGATTGATTGATTGATTGATTGATTAAAAAACTTTAGTGCAATGTTCCCCACACTCGAAACGCCAGTTTTTCGATTAGACAGCAGCGCATCACGTGACTCATCTGAAATCATTTTTTCGGGATCTTTAGGGAAATAATACTATAACAAAACTACAAGTATTAATTATAGTTTTAAGTTTTGGACTAAAATGTTATCTGGTTATGCATGCATGGGGGAATTTTCTTCAATTTCAATTTTGGTTTCATTATTATTTTAGTGGTGGTACTTGTTGTTTATTTGTTTGCTTGAATGTTTTTTGTTTTGGTTTCGGGGTATACCAAAGCATTATCATATCATTGTATATAATAAGGTTACAAACTCGGTATTGCAAATAATCTACGTGAAAAGTAATTTTATTTGAATTTAAGCCGGCTATGTAAATACTGCTTCAAAGGCATGCTTAAAAACAAAGCTGGATGGAATTCGAATACAAACTGTAGACGGTAACAGGAAGACCAAAACTTCTGTCTTCGTCTGTTTTGCTCATTATCTTTTGAATCCTATATATAAAATGCATATTGTGCTTCTTCTGCATTGCTATCGTTACAAAATGAGTATGCTTTTTTTTATGTGGTTTGACGTTATGCATCATGCATATCATGGCTAGGACATGGAGAAAAGAAACTTAAGGTTCTAGCCACTGATATTGTCGATAATGAAAGGTATAAGGTTGGTTAAACCACACATATCCAACATGTTTATAAAGCGCCTGTAATGAAAATAGGTCATTTTGCATCATGGCGCCTGAGAACAGGCTTCAATCTTGCAGCTTTTGTTCTTGTTCCATCCAGACTTCTCTTTAATATTGATGTAAATACATGATAATCCCAAACAAAAAATTGTATTGTCAATAAAGGGTGTTTAAATGTGTTCATTAGTCACTGGACTGGCTTAGATTTAGTAGTTACTTCAGTTGATGTTGAGCCCCTTCCAGGGGTTTCAGGAAACAAGAGAACATGGCCATTAACTTTTTGGGAACATGGGAACAAAAGGAAAATAAACCTGGGAACACGGAAACAAAAGCATGTTTTAGGGACCAGGGAACACCAAAATCGAAGAAATTTTTTTTAAGGAACAGGGGAACACAAAGAAAATTTTGTTGGGAACAAGGGAACATGGACTCCCCCCTTCCCCCCTCCCCTGGGCGGGGCTCGACGATGGGTTGCGGAAAGATGACGCTTCTGTTACCGTGTGTTTTAGTGGACAGGGAATATTCCATGCACTCGAAAATAAAATGATCAGTTATTTTCTGTTTGACAATCAGGAGTTAATATTCCACAGACAGCACATCAAAACGCAAATGTTTCTTTTCTCCCAGCGCAACTGTTAAATTATTTAGTGTAAACGTAATTTATTTCATTGAAATGGGAGCAGGCAGTTAACATCGCACTGTTTCTTACCTTATATATGTCAAAACCCTCTTGTGCGGCTGCTCATTTTAGTGTAAACCGGATGGGCAAAAACAGTGAAAAATGACCACATTTTTTGTTTATTTATTTTCTCACCAGGCATTTACAATTGTGTAAAGAGCTATACCTCATTTCAAAGGGTATTGAATAAGCTTTCCAAAAAAATTTTTTTTTACCTACAGAAGCCCATAATATTTTAATTACTGTGCATAAATTAGCATGCATTTGAGAAAATTGACCACAAAATTCTGATAAAAAGCACTTTACTTCAAAATGATTTGTGGTTACAAGAAAAAGTTGAATGCTTAACTGTTCTTTATCATATTGGCAACATCTCCAGAAAATGTGGCTGGAAAAGAATGAATACAGAATATTTCAGAATTTATTATTGACCGGCATGTCAGTGAACACGGCGAAACGTGACCCGAAGCGTCGCTTCAGATTACATTTGTTTACGCGTCCTGAAGATTGTAAACGATTTTTTCTCTGTCGTTCCAAAAACCTTTTTCCTCCGGATATATTCATCACTACATATTCAAATATAATTCCAGACATCTATTCGACGAAGTGAAGCAAGTTTTTGAAGGTAAAAAGCGGCTCTACACAGCATTTCATTGCAGTTCAGACCACGTGCGTGTTCGCAGGGTCACATACGCAATAACATTTAGACAACTCTTACCTCGTTTTGTCGCTTTCATTTGCAAGTTGATGATCAAGAATACTCTCCTAATGGCTAGAAATTTCTTCATTTTCACTGCCTGCTTCGTCTAGCATTTCTAAAACCCTCAAAGTGTCATCAGTGATGAATCCTGATCGCTTCCCGGAGGACGCCATATTTCAAAACTCCAAACACATCTTTTGTCTGTTTTTTTTTTGGAAAAATGCGTCATGTAGGCCACATTGAAGCATCCTAGCTCAAACTTGCCAGGGGACTGGGATATTTTATAGGCACGCAATTGTCCAAATTGCACAGCGATTGAACAAAACGCGAATTTTTGCAGATTTTCGATGGCACTTGTCGTGTACAAGGTACATAAAAAGAAAAAAGGAAAGGAAAAAACAGTTCATGAGGGGGAACTTGGCATCGTAATTTGGGTTTCACTTCACTCGCCCCGATTGCCAGTTTTTTAGATCAGGGAAAGGGCAAAAATTGCACAGTCCTAATACTTCTTGAGAAAATCGTGACAATTTTACTCCTCTGGAGATTTCAGACACGGATTTGATGGCCTTTCATTCAAGGGTCTTGTTTGTCGATATTTGCCACAACGGTAATCTTGGATTTATGGAAGCGTAAGGTCGTCATTTTGAGTCAAAATTTACCCAGTTGGAGGAGCAAATCAAGACATGTTGTGTATAAAATTTTAAGATCATTTCAACGGCTTTCAAGGTGTTTGAAGAGTATTTTATTATCGGTGTCGATATTTGCCACGGGTCCATCTTGCATGGTTCGAGTCAAAATCAAAATTTTTCAAACTGACCAAATTGGACCAGCAACCCAAGATATGTTGATAAACTAAATCAGGTAACTCGATGCAAGGACCACTTGGACAAACAGTAGCGAGGTGAAGCCGGATCTTGGTGTAGATCAGGATCAGCAATGTTGAATAAAACACAAAACTAATTGCAAGGATCGGACAGCTAAGTAGGGTAATTTTATTGCCCAATATTTCGGTGAGACAAAACTCACCTTCATAAGGGGCTGTAAAAGCTAAGTGATATATGTTGATATATATTGATAGCGATATATATTGATAGCCTATCAAGTGTTTTTTGATGTCGATCTCTGCCATGGCGACCATCTTGGATTGTTTTGGTTCTAGACAAAGATTAAAATTCCTTTCAACTCTCCCAAATAAAAGAATCTAGTAGATATATTGACTAGATCCTGTACGGCTTTTTTTCCAGGAGTTCGCGGTATCGTATGACGTCATTACTCGTTTCGGTGACGTATCCGGGGCGAACGGCCTCACTTTTTCGCTTGTACCAGGTGACCCGAAACGGGTTGACCGCGACGACATAGAGGCCTAGGAACTATGCAAGTAGATGTGCCTTTTTAATTAAAGAAATAAGCCAGGCAAGAGAACGCGGTTATTAACGGTTTAATCTCGTCCCGTCCCGTCCCGGACAGGACATTTAATCTGCTTACAAAAAGTCCTCACTGTATTGTTGGATCTAAAAACTTGTTACAGCTAGAAGGTCGATTGTTGCTTTGAAAAGCACGTAAGGGAATGAAAAATCTTATTATTAAATAAATACCAGTTTTTAAATAACTTCAGTTTTGGTTTGTTTGTTAACTTTTCAGGCTCCATGATCGACATACAAACTCTCTTTACTGATCTTTAAGCATTTCTTATCGTCATTTGTTAAATTCTCTATACCTGTTGGCATAAACGTGAATTGTTATTATTGGAAGAAATTAGCAGTTGATCACACGTGCAACTTGAAAGGTTAACAAGTAAGTTTAATTATTACAATCCCAGAAAATCTAGTTCTTTTAAATACATTTCATCCCAAACATTTTGATGTTTTTTTTTTGGTCTAGAAAATAACCGTGTTATTTCCTGCACACTGGTTTAGTTTCACACCTTAATATTCACTCACATTTTTTTTCTGTCATTAAATACCGTATAAAAATATATAACAACAATTCTTTAAATATATTAAAGCACCTCTCATAAAATAAGTAAAATAAATAACCAAACACATATATTAATATTAAATTCACAGCTTTTTTCACTCTCGAATTCAATGTCAGTTTCTTTAAAGCAATACACTTGTCAAAAATACCATGCAAAATGTTACTGCCATCTGAAGACACTAACAAATAATTTTTGACCTATTTTTAGGCTACGAAAGCAGCAAAATAGTCTTGCTTTTTAGACACAATTTTCAAAATCCCTTAACTGTAAGAATAGACTAGGAATTTGAATCGTAAAAAATATAACACCGCTTATTTCACTGCAAAATTTTTATGTACATAAATTGAGTTTCTGTGAGATTTTGCACCTGTGGCGAGTTGCTTATGTTTTTTTTTATGTTGGGGGCGGGCAAATGTTTCATGCGGATTATTTTGTCATAATAAGGTATAATTTACGAATGTCGAACTCATTTTTACAATTTGAACATATTATGTTCGCACAGACATAAATGTACAACGTCTGAGTTAAATTGTTCTACCGAAATAAAAAACCTCCATGGTGACAGCATATTCAACGTATCATAATTGTAGCTCCATTCTGAGGAAAACACTTATAAGAAATCTTATTCTCATCATACTGCATGTATGATACACCAAATACAAATTTTACAGTGTTGTTGTTTCGGACGAAAACAAGTACTTAGACAACGTTTTCAACAAGAACAATTATAACCGGGATTTTATTAGACACAACACTTACAGAAACTCCGAACCAAACGCTACGAACACTAACGCGACACCTGTCACTACTGCAACCATACCTTACATCAAAGGGACTTCTGAAACTATCGCACGAATCCTACAACCCTACAACATCCGCGTTGCTCACAAACCTATCACTACTTTACGACAGCTACTAACGAACGTTAAAGACAAAGACGAACCGAGCGACAGATGGGGAGCAGTTTACAAAGTCAAATGCTGCGACTGCCAGGCCACTTACATTGGTGAGACCGGTAGAAATCTGAACGTCCGACTGACTGAACACAAACGAGCGACTAGAAATGGTGATATCAACAATCACATTGCTGAGCACCATTTAAAAACAAACCACAGAATCGACTGGGACTCTGCTGAATGCGTTACCTACAGTACGGACTACTATCAACGAATTACTCTGGAAAGCTGGTTTACTAACTTAGAACAAACACCAATGAACCGTTGCCAACAGCTACCTGCACCTTATAAACGACTGATTGCCGACAATAACAAGACAGACAAACAATAGACAAACCGACTTATTTGACTAACAATAGACCAACGGACATTTGACTAACAAAAGACGCATCGAAACGCACCAATCACATTTACAGTCTTCACAGCCAATAACATCACGGCTTAACTGACAGACGACCAATAACATCACGAGATCGTCGACCAATCAGGACAACGACCAGAGACTTATAACATCTACTGACGATTTACAGTTCACTTGACTCTGATGATGACTTCCACTCAGGTTGTCGAAACGTCAGTCAATGTGACCTCAAACAGTCTTCTCAGGACTACACTCACCCGGACGATCACAATTTACCGAATTGTTTTCATTATTTGCAGTTCTCTGTTAGTGTCGGCCGTTATGTTTCACGTAACTGTTAGTGAACAAACTCCTGATACGCCGGTGAGTTTTCCGCGTTAGATCTGGAGGCGGTACGCACCTATCGGAAGGCTTAACAGAATTGGCTGAGAAGACAAAAGAACAAACAATAAAACAATGACCCTAGCCCTTAAAACAATAGAGGTGCGTGATATAGGAAGCCAATAAAATTACAGGTTCCGAAGAGGTGCGTGGCTTATGTAGATCTGAAAGTTGGTGGTACAAAAGTTGATGGCTTTCTTTATTTTCCGCTCCTGTATTGATATCACAAAGCGAAATTTTCAGCGTTAAAATGCTGAACTCTCTTGGAAGTTAAAAATACAGGAAAAAAGACGACTTTACTACCTCAACAACTTTATGTGTCTAGAAACCACCGTACAAAACAGATGTTTTATTCGTCCGGGAACTACAATACGTCTAGATAAATGCGAGACGCATAAAACAGACGAAATTATTAACCTTTCTGGCTTCTGTTTTTAGTCAAGGCGGGAACAAACTAAATATTAAAGAATGAAATGAAAAGAAACTGAATGTCTAGTAAAAGATGTATGGACTTGAATTATTGTTTTTTTTCTGAGACGAAACTTCTGTGTAGATGAATACAGCTAATTTTGGTGAAGAGTCTACAACATGTCCTACTTCTGTTTTTGTTCTTTTGTTTTTCTTCTTCTAATTGCAGGAGTTGACTTTAGCTGATCGATTCATGGTTGGAGTTTATAGTTTTGACTTCGCTTCCTTTATAGTAACAATAGTTATGTTGAGTCTTCAACGAGAAAACTACTACTACTTTGCCGATATATTTTATAGTTACACGGAATGGCTGGTACGAATTATTATTTTGATCATATACCTACCTTGCGTTGTTGGCTGTTTTGTTCAGGCGTGGATTCAGGAAAAATAGCGACCGTTCTCCGATAACACGAGTGTCAAAGGCGTAAGCTGTTAAGGGTGGGAGAGGGGATCCGAGGGTATGTTCCTCCAAAAGCATTTTTTCGATTTTGGCTCCCTGAAGTGCCATGTCCAGGTATTTTGAGTCACCCATTTTCCTCGGATGATGATAATTTCGTCAATATAAATTTCCATATTGCAATGATTTCGGAGTAACTCTAAACCTATATACTTTTTTTAAAAAAGACTGACCGATTTCCGTAAAACGGTGGAAGCCGGTCTAGATCCGCGCCTGAACTCTTATATTTTGCCGCCTCATGATGTATGCAAAAAGGAACAGGTTATTATGCGCTCCTCTCAGAGTGAGCTTGGGCTACCTGTGGCTTTACGTGCGTAAATAAAATTAGAGACGATGTATGAACAGCTTACGTAAGCGTAAAAGGTTGAAAACTTTCAACTTTTTACGTTTAAGTAAGCCGTTCATACATTGTCTCTAATTTTATTTACGCACGTAAAGCCAGTTTTTCAACCTTTACGCATATCGCAACGCTCAAATTACGTGACGGAACGCTGGTCATACAAAGGTCAACAGAGCTCATTGAGCTTGGGCGACCTGTGTGGGTGACCAAAGTTTCAAGTTTGACAACGCTCATTTGGCTGAATGGATCTCGGTGAATTTTAACTAGTCGTCACATTTCTTGTCCTCAGAACACCCTTTCCCTTGATTTTCCCTTAAGATAACGAGACAGCCTTAATTTACCATATTTGTGATGCTTGCGAGTTGAAATTCAATTCCTCGCGAACCGTCCAGTTTCTTTCGCAATCGCAGGCTCAGTTTAGCAGCAGGAGGTGTTCCAATTTTTTTCTGCAGCGAGCGAGAGATTGCAAATCTCGTTGTAAAAAAGGCAAGGTTTTAGCTTGTGCTTCAAGAGCAAGAGTTTCCTAACACTCTGTTACTGGTTCTTTTTTTGTCTGAGGTAAGTAAGCTTGCTTATTTTAGTCGTGGCAAATCTCTAAGCTTGATTCTGTCGTACGAGTCAATAACGTTTATTTGCAAACAAGTTAGTATTCTTTTATTCTTCTTCGCTGTGTCATGGTTTCAAGGCGAGAACGTGGGATAATAGTAGAATATAGTAGGAAGTACACCACCTTAACATACCCCCGTAGTTAAGGGAGTTCCATAAAAACGTGGTTATAGAATTCCTTGAGTGTGTCTCCAATTAGCTCCCTGTCTTTACAGGGAGCTAGATCAATTTTGACACGTAAACAAAGTCATTATTAAAGTTATTATAACTACCTAATCCTGTTTATGGAGTAACGTATCATTCTCCAAAGAGGAGAAGCAAACCCTCTAGTTATACAGGTGCTTCATGTACACGACTCATGTTAAGCACTGGCCATAGGGCCACTTGTGGACCACTTGTCACCACCCCTGCCTACTTAATGCATCAGTCAGCCGTGCCCATCCCCCCCCCCGGGCATTAGTGGGGCATTTTCCTCATTGTCCATCCCGGGGGCCGGCCAACTAGTCTTCCCCGGGGCATTTGACGGTTGGGTGATTTTCATGTCACAGCACTGTCACTTCCTTTCAGTGATAAGTTCATCGGGCAAGGACAATAAATTTGTCATTAATTTTGTCTAAGAAGGACAAAATGAGATGGTTGATGGTTGATCCACAGTACAACTGATCATTGAAGAAAATACAGAGAACTAAACCTTATTTGAGACTTAGTTTGGCCTGATTTAGCTTTGATTAGAATGAAGGTTTGCCCAAGAACTAAGAAATCAACTTATTTTTTACCTGTACGGGGGGGGGGGGGCATTTGAACAGCTTGTTTGTCCCCGCTGTGGGGCATTTGCCGGTTTGTTTTCAAAAAAATCCTAATGCCCGGGTCGGCCCGGGCGGGGGGCTGGCACTGACAGAGGAACTTTTTTATGAGTGAACATTATTGCGGTAATGTGAGCAACTTATTAGCAGTTGAAAAGAACATAATCTTATGGTAAAATTCAGGGTTGAACAGCTGCCATGTCTTCAGGTATTCTATGGTAGTCCTGTGCTCCTTCTTTTCGCGCTATACCAGTGCCTGGGGATGAGATGGCTTGAACAGGATGTTGACGCATAATGTGATATGCAATCTTTGTGAAATTTTGTTTGCTGATACTAAGAAAGTATTACTCAACATCATATTGATAAGGAAAAACTTCATTCACATTTACTTTAAACACACATTTACATAGGCGACTACAAGACTAGTTTCGTCAATAGACCTCGTCAGTTGGTAGCCATATTCTGACCGACTGACGAGGTCCATTGACGAAACTAGTATTGTAGTTGCGTATGTAAATGTGTGTTGAAAGTAAATGCAAATGGGGTTTTTCCTTATCAATAATTTTATGGTGATGTAATTTACCACCCAAATGTCAAGCTTAAGTGGTTACTTATGTCAGGTGGCTGCTTACAAAATATCAGACTTCCAGGGATATGAAATATTTTATTTTCTTTGTTTCCAAGGCTTGTTTTTATTGATCCCTGTAAAAAGAGATTATGCACATAATCAAAAATGCAGTGTGTTATCTTTTTAGAGGCTGTAAATATATCTTAACCCTTTAATCTCCAATAGTGATCACCATCAAATTTCTCCTCATCATATCAGTGCATTATAACACATAAAGGTCATGAGAACTGGGGAAATGATCACTAAAGATGCATTGTCTTGATGCCTTAACAAGTTCTCCCGAGTAGTACTCAATGAACTGTATGGAGATCAGTACGGAGAATTTGAATAATGATACCAAGGCTTAAAGGGTTAAACATGCTCACCTGAATCAGGTGTCACTTGGGTTATATGGCATCACACTATGTACTTTGCAACTGGTTGCACTGGAACGTGCCTCAAGTTGTCACCTATCAGAGATTAAAAATATTAGAAAACTCCAACTCTGAGCTCAAAAAGTGGTCATGGTCTCTTGTGAGAGGTGGATGCCTACGAGAGGTTTCAACGACAATGATTTGATTGAAATAATTTTGGTATTAGGGACAAGTGGACACTTTCAACAGGTGGTTGCACGAGAGGTTCCCCTTCATGATTTGCAACTGAGTTATCAAGCCAACTGGGAACTGTTCAAATTGCCAGTTCATATCATACCTGTGGGTGGTCAATTAATGAATGTGAACTCACTTGAACTGTTGGTGAAACATTTTATGACTGTACAGGATCCTGTTCATATGATGCAGAGAAAAATGAGAATCAGAGTCAGCTTGATCCTGTTCAGTTCATATTGTCACGTTCATGGAAGAGGCACAATGCTTAATGCGAAACATGAAAACATGTATTTTTCATTGTATCCCCAGCACTGAGTCACGTTTGTCTTCAATCAGCTTGACCATAAACTAATCATGACAGCTGTTCAAAAAATCATTGCAATCTCAGAACTGACTCCTAACTCTTCTGAGGAGGATGCAAAGAACACTTATGATGCTTGGGCTGCAACTTATGAGGAGGTATGCTGCCTTAGCCAGATCTAGAAAGAAGGGGTGTGAGTAAAATGGGGTACTGGTATGCTACAATTTAGGCAGCCAAATCTTTCAATTGTCTGCTTAATCAAATTTTTTTCGTGGCCAAAACCTTCTGTTACACCAATTTTCCCTTACGTCTTCCACCATGTGTTTTTAAGGAATTTACTATTAATTTTGAAGGTACCAAACTTCTATCATCCTGCAGACTTCTCATATTTCCTCAAATAATTGCCTTGGGAGATAATGGCAATTCTGTGAATGAAGGTTTGTCAAAGGTTACAGGGAAGAGAATCCTAGAGAAAAGACTAAAAGTGCAGGCAGAGCTTATCATGAGGGCAAAGAACAAGAAGATCTTGGATACCATAATAAAAGAACTACAAAAACACAAAGAACAACACAAATACAGAAATAGTAACATATCACAGTTAAGCCTTTATCACAACAATAAATGCAGCAGGTTTTATCACACCATAAATTTATAATCATTTTTTATGCTTAAAAAAACATTTTGTGTAAATTTCTAGTGAAATGTGGGGGAAGGAGCAGTTGGGCAATTATTTGAGGAAATGTGGCAAGCTAAAATTTTTAAAAGTGAGTGTAGGCCAGTCGAGCATAATTCCTGTCCATGGAAAAGCTTTCTTGTGTGTGTTGTTTCATTATGCCATACAAGGTGGTTTTAAGTTTTGAGTGAATAGACCAAATTCCCTACAGGATCCTGTAAGTTCACACAGGATCCTACCCAGGATCCTAAATGGCAATAATCCTAACCATGTTAATAGGATCCTACTCAGGATCCTGTAAAGTCGTCCTGGATCCTGCTCAAGATTGTCTAGGATCCTATAGGATCTTGTTTAGGATGCTGTAGGATCCTTTAGGATCCTATAGGATCCTGAACAGGATATAGGATCCTAAACAAGATCCTATAGGATCCTATGGGATCCTACAGGATCTTATGTAGGATCTTATCATGATCCTGGTTATGATCCTACAAGATCCTGTTAGGATCCTATTTGGATCCTATTAGGATCCTGGACAGAATTTCTACCAGGGTATGAGAGTGGGGTACTGAGCAGTACTTTATCTGATACTATTAGTTCATCCTTATTTTGGGAAATGAAATTTAATATTTTTTTGTATGTTGTCTTTGAGCATTTTCTTCATTTTCTCTGTTTGTGTAGGATACAAACAATCATGGCTACAAAGGGCACATCCTTTGTGTGGAGGCTTTCAATAAAGCAATGCAATCTAAAGACATCTTCCCTGATACTAGCAAGGACATCAAGATCCTTGATGCTGGTGCTGGCACTGGAATTATTGGTGAAATGTTGGTACATCTAGGCTACAAAAACATTGAAGCCTTGGATATTTCTCAGAAAATGTTAGATATAGCTGCAAAGAAGAATGTTTACAAGCGGTTTATTTGTGCACCCTTGGGTGACGTCCGTATAGATGAAATACAGACAGCTGAGTATGATGTAACACTGTGTGCTGGCACCATAGTCTATGGACAGGCCAAGCCAGTAGCACTAGATGAGTGTATACGTCATGTAAGACCAGGTCAGTACATAAGTTCTATGTAACACCATGTGCCGGCACCATATTCTATGGGCAGGCCAACCCAGTAGTGCTAGATGAGTGTATACGTCGTGTAAGACCAGGTCAGTTCATAAGTTCATTGTAACACTGTGTGCTGGTGCCATAGTCTATGGACAGGCCAAGGCAGTAGCGCTAGATGAGTGTATACGACATGTAAGACAAGGTCAGTACATTAGTTCTATGTAACACTGTGTGCCAGCGCCGTAGTCTATGGACAGGCCAAGCCAGTAGCGCTAGATGAGTGTATACATCATGTAAGACAAGGTCAGTACATTAGTTGTATGTAACACTGTGTGCCGGCACCATAGTCTATGGACAGGTCAAGCCAGTAGCGCTAGATGAGTGTATACATCATGTAAGACCAGGTCAGTACA
>OZ034976.1:36069331-36136331 GCA_964030785.1 Siderastrea siderea | reverse complement strand
GAAGTTCTCTGTAACACTGTGTGCCGGCACCATAGTCTATGGACAGGCCAAGCCAGTAGTGCTAGATGAGTGTACACATCATGTAAGACCAGGTCAGTACATATTTTTTAAGTTCTGTACCTTCAGGAGACATGGTGGTTTGTAGTAAGCACCTTGGACTATGAACCCTCTTGAGGATTATCATAATTTTGGGTGTACGAGGGGGCAGGATCAGTGCTAGGGCTTGAAACCGAAATGTATGTTTTCTCATGCCCTTTTTTAGCCTGAAAATGAGGAAGTGCCTGGCAAAACAACGCGGCCAGTTTGGCCTCGGAATCCAATGTGCTCTACTAATTTAGCTCTACATTGCCATACAGGCTGGTTATCATGTAAGAAGTTCTGTATACAGCTATTGCAATTAAGGTTGTTGGATCAACTCAAGCTTACACGACAAGACCAAAGGGTAGTGTGGGTAGTTGCAAATTAGACTAAGTTTAACTTAACGGTTGTCAGAGGTTGGTCGGGAACTTTGAATTGCTTAGTACAAGTAAATAGGCACCATCAAATTATTGTTAGCGGCAATCCTGATTTAGCTTTTCATTTTCAGTTGTTTGTTCCTGGCATGACGTGCAAAAATTTATGTTCCATATTTTCCATGATGCTGTTTTTCCTACTTCTAATTTACATACCATGCACGTGCTCCCATTTGCATTCCATTAGCATCCCATTTTAACCCGGTAAACAAAAAGATGGGTGGGATTAAATATTATTTTTTAAACTAAAACTGTATCTGAAAATAGTTCTTTCAGGCTTTTTGTTTAATTTTGATGCTTTAAAAACTCTTTCATATACTTTGGCATTGTACGGCAAGCAAGGTACTATTGATTTTGGTGAACTTAGGCATAAAAATCCCACATTACCCTGCAGTCTTGTTGTGTAGGCTTAAACTTTCATCTGACAACGTTAAATAGCTGTATATTATTTATTGTGAGAGCTTAATGATTTAAAGCAAAGCAAGAAAAAAAAAAACAGCAGAGGACCTGATGCTTGGTTGATTTACAAGGTTTGATTTGGTTCAAACCGGGTATTACCTTTGAGACCAAAAGGTTAAAGAGCAATAAAACATATTTGAAATCAAAGCTTGCTGCTCTGCCTCCAGGCCTTGCAAAATTCAGAGTGCAATTGTATGTAGGTATTTTGAAAGGTTTGTCCGATCTCTATTACCAGGCAACAGCAAAGGTGATGCCGTCATAAAGTCCTTAAGAAATTAAGGTTGAAAATTGAAAAATGTGAACAAAAGTGAAAAATGTTTAGCTAAAGAATTAAGTGGCTAAACTGTGCACCAGAAAAGTATCAAAATGTTGCCAAAAATGAAAATTAAAGCATAACAGTGTGATTCTTAGTGATGAAGAGTTTGAGTCAGACTAGGAACTAATTGAAATGATTGATTCTGGTGATGTGACCTGATAGTGTAGGCCCATATGAATTGTGTTTACTTTGAGGAATTTTCAACTGCATTAACAAATTAAAATCGTTTTTTCTCATCTAGCACTTTGTGATATTAAAGTGTTGTTTGAACTTTTTGTGTAAGCAAGAGTTATAATGGCATGTGAACACCTGTAGTTAGCTTTAATGTATGTAAGTGGAGTACTGGAGAAGCCCTCCTTCAGCCTTGAAGGAAAATGTGATGTTAATTCATATAAGACCAATTGATTTACTACAGATATTGATCAAACTTTCTCTTTTTGTCCTTCTTAAGGTGGTTTGTTTATTTTTTCCATCCGTGCTGACTCCTTTGACCCAGTTGAGCTTGGTTACAGCCGCAAATTTGAGGAGATGGAAAAAGCTGGTAAATGGAGTCTTGTAAAGAGAGAGCGACGTGAGCTGTACACCCACCCTCATGATGAAAGACACAGGGATTGTTACTTAATCACCTACAAAGTACTAAAGAACTGCTGAAACTGTAGTTTGACCTCTGATTCCTGAAGTTCTGCACATATGATAGGATTTAAATGTTCCGAAGACTTAGTGTTTACATACATGAGTGTGTAAGTTAGAGGGACTTGTTGCAAGACTGTGTATGAGGGACAAGTTCCATATTAAAGTATGCACATGAGTAGATATGTTGTAGAGTCATTGAGTGAAAAGGAATGGTGCACATGCAACAAGTTCAGGGCCTTGCACTGTTAATTCAAAGCACTTTGAATCAAGGACACAGACTGAGTAATAGGGACCAATGGTCCCTATTACTAGTTTTTTTTTTTCTTACAAAATGGGGCATTAATCCTATCATGTGTGCTGAAAATTGGATAGCTGTTATGCCTGCAAGTTTTGTTTAAAAGCTTTTATTCATAGAACCGTGTTTATGAGAGGCGGCTGTATTTGCAAGCTAAGACAATACATGGTTCATTAAAATTAATCGGGTTGCAGCTTCCTTTTTCACTGAGTCCCCAGCGTTTTATTTCTGCGTTCGCTTTCTTAGTTTTGCTCAATCCCAAAACCTGGGAGACTGGAACAGCTATTCAAATGAAAATTAGTATTGAGTAGCAGTGCTGTTAATTTTTGAGAATTTCGCAAAATGAACAAAAAAAATCCTTTTTTTGAATTTTTTCTCTGAAAATTAGTATTGAGTAGCAATGAAGATGAAAACAAAACCCTTTTTCAATTTTTATTTCTGGTTGTTTTTTGGGGGGGAATACATATTTGGTGGTTAATACTTAAGTCTCGGTCATCATGAGGGATTTATCAAGAATTTCTTAGGTGATGACAAAAAAATAATTTAGAGCGAAACACAATAATGTAACGCTAATATACCCAGGCCTGAGCTTTTTACTGCACCATGTAGGGAAAATAAAGAGATTGTGATTTTGTAATAAATGAGTGCCTAAGACCCTCTTATCCGAGTACCCCTCTTCTCTGATACCCCTCTCCTCCAGCTCACCCTTATCCTATTATTTCTTTCTACCACATAGTGATTTCTCCCCCCCCCCCCCCACCCCTTACATGTCCCCTTCTCCCTCCACTTTGCTTTTCTTTAAAGCAACTATTGACCTAGCTATCTGTAAGTTAGGAAACCGTATACGGATTAGGAAAAAACGTTGATACCTGATCCTGTCACTGACATACCGTTAAGTTGCGAAAATAACGACCCAGAGCTGGCATTCTTTTTCTATCGCTACACTGTGGTATCAAAGACGTGTATTTTCTGGTATTTTCGCTTACGAACTGATTAATCTGAGAATAAAACAGTGACAAATGAAAAATAACGATTGATTGATTGATTGATTGATTGATTGATTGATTGATTGATTGATTGATTGATTGATTGATTGATTGATTGATTGATTGATTGATTGATTGATTGATTGATTGATTGATTGATTGATTGATTGATTGATTGATTGATTGGTTGATTGGTTGATCGATTGATTGGAGGGAGGGAGGGATGGATCGACGGATAAATTTTTATTTCTCATACTCCACAGTAGAGATGTACAGGTGCTACAGTTTTAATTTATGTGGAAGGAAGACTAGAGAAACCCTCTCAAGGTTTTTTAAGTAGCCTTCCTTTGTAACTTGGGTAACTTGAATGTGGCAACACAGAATTCCATTTTCAGAAATCGACAGTTCTCATCGACAGTGTATGCTTCACAATCAACGCAAGTAAAATCTCGATATGCTCCTGACATAGCCCGATAATACATCGAAGTTCCTCTCTTGGGTTAACTTTGCCTCACTATAAATTGAGGCTGAAAGTAACTTGATCTATTAACGGCGAATCCTCTGCTGGGAAACTAGCGATAAGTTAAACGATAATAATTACCTTAACAGAACTCTGTTTTTTTAAAAATCAATCAATACTATAGATGGTAGAGACAATATATGGTCTTTGCATTTCACATTAAGAAAAGGAAGATTGTTCATCAATAATCAAATTTACATTGTAGCAATAAGCTAAGGTTACAAAATAATAAAAATCGAGTTGAATTTGTGGTTTTTTTTTTCTTAGCCGTTAACGGACCGCTTTGACACATGACGCATTTCCTCGAATGATTTTGCGGTAACCTTTCACCCCTCAACAGACCCATGAGTCCCTGCCGGCTAAGCAATATAAAGCTTTCCCTCGAATAGTCCTCTCGTTTCAGTATTCCTCTCTTTTTAAAGCACATCTAAAGAATAATCACCGCAGGAATTTTTTCGTTGCAAGTGGTAATTCAGTATTCAAAGTCGTTTTGCCAGAAAAACTAGCAAGAATATAGGAAGCCGTTAGCCACCACGAAAATGCTACATGTTTGATTTAACCTGTAACTTCCGCCAACAACTATTTTAGCCCGTTATATGGAAACATCACTGCACTGTGCGTTCGGAGCAGTTTTTCATGCGAGTAACCTGTCCTCGGGGGCAACCAATAGATGGGAGTTTTTTTGTATTGCATTAAAACCAACCAATTCGATTACTCTGCGCTTCCTTGCAGTGTTTTAGTTGGTTCCCCTCCAGCCAAAACACTTACGAATAGAAGGTAAAATGAAAAGAATACAACTGTAGAAAAAGAATACATATTTAGAAAAGTTGGCAACATTCCTTATCATCTAATTTCATTCATTCATTCAGTCATTCAGCCAGTCAGTCAGTCAGTCATTCGTTTATTTATTTGTTTAGTTAGTTAGTTATTTATTTATTCAATACGAAGTTATGGCATAAAACCACCGCAAAAACCGTGTACGATCAACCTTGCTCCGTCGGATGAGAAAGCTCGAGTTCAGTCAAAATTGATAAAAATATTTATGATCGTCAAAATGACTACTGCTGGGACTGATCAAACAACGTGAAAAGACTTGAGTTACAATATTTCGACTGGCCAGTACCAGTTTTCATCAGGTTTATTAAGGCAAATCACGAATTTACAGAAATTTATATGTAGAAAAAAATGAGCGGACGATACATGTATGAAGTGGTATGGTGAGGCTTAGAAATGATAGAAAATAAACAATTTTTTTATACTATGCGAGAGAGGGGGCTTGCTCGCAGGCTATACAAATTGCAGTTCATTGCGTTTATTAATGCCTACAGGCTCAAGAGTCTTAGCCTCGTGAATAATGTGAGCCACACGTGCCTTCCTGAAAGATTCGTGTTCATTTTTTAAGTTTTCAATAGGAATGAGTAGCATATGGGTATCGAAAGTGTTAGGGTTGAGTATTGGTCGTCCGCACTTCGCCCTCGCCGCATTTACAGCTGCATTTACTCCAACACGACAATTACGTAATGCGTACTACTACAATTATGCAATGCGTGCAAGCTATGCAGGCTAGTGTGTGCAGCCCAGGTTACGGTGTCGGCTGGCTTGAGCTCACTTCGCTCATCCGTGTTAACATCCCCTGCATCGTTCTTTAAGCTTGTAAGTATCTATCGGGATAATCTACAAAATCTAACGATACTGTTTACAATTTCGTTATCTATCCTTGAGCCTTCTGCTAGAAGATTCTGAACCTGTCACTTCGATAGGACGGTCACTGTCCTGTCTTCTTTTGATTTTAAATATCTCAGATTTGAGGTCTGCAATCAAAGGACTGAGACGATCATAACATGGACAGTCAGTGGTTTCGGGTTGTTCGTCACTAATTTCTACAGTCTCGACGCCATTTGCAACACTGTTACGTGTAGCATTCGGGCGAGGGTCTTCTTCCAACATTGCTGACTTCAATCTCTTAGCTAAGGTGGCTTTATTCCCTGTTTTAGGTAGGCCTCGGTTTTCCAATTCTGATTTAAGTTCTTTCTGGCTGATTTTTCTCAGTTCTCTTCCTTTTAGAGCCCCGCGAAGTCGATGTTCCAGTCACTTGTCACGTTCTCTGCGTTCCCAGAAATACTTAACTTCGGGTAGAAGACAGAGAATTTGCAAAACAATCAACTTAAAAACTCAAAACAATAAACAGGGGAAAACAATGCCCTACGTTACAATAAAGAAAACAATACACTAGTTGTTTTGCAAATTCTGTGTCTTCTACCCGAAGTAAGAGCCGAAATACTCGACCCACGGTCGGATTCTTTACAAAATTCCCTGGGATTATTATTTAATGCCAGGATATGTCCACCATTCAGTAGATTCCTAGAAAACGTTGAGATATCCGGCATCGAAGCAGACTTTTGCAAAGTATTAAAGGCGAATTCTGAGTGAGGTTTCGAAGCATCTGAAACGCGTCTACAAGACCAAGATCCAGGCCTGACCTGACCTGACCAAAACCAAACTCAGCAGACGGTTTGCTCTCAAGGGCACGTTATGTCCCAGCCGTTCGTTCTCTGCGGAATATCAATCGGGCGGCCTATATCGCCTGAGATATTCGAATTCAATTGAGATCTTTGGCGAAGCGTCGCCTCGACTTTTGTAACATGGGGACTGATAAATTTTGAGTGTTTTCAGAGGGACAATTAAAAGTATGTCCTTTAGCTTGCGTAATGAGGTCAGCTAACATTTGCAGAAAGCCAAAGGCAGTTCGAAAAGGCGGGGAATATAAAGATTCTGTTTCTTAAATTTCTTGGCGGCTTAATTTTTCAGCTGAGAATCCGAACAGATCAACCTGTATATAGCAGACACAAATTTCCCTTTTGAAAGCCCTGAATTAATCCGAGAAAGCAGAACCGAAATGACATTTCAAGCATTTTGAATGAATTTTTTCGTTGGGTGCACCTAAGTAATGCACTTGTCATCGGCTTTCCCAAGGGAAAGACGTCGCTTTTACTTTTGAAGCATTAAAATTTGCTGAGCGCGTAGGTGATAATACGTGCAACAAACAATCTCATTTTACAACACAACATTGTTGCGCGACAAGTTGCACGAAAAAGTTACCCGTATTACTTGGCCTTTTGGAATTACTGCTTATAGAGCGGTTTTCAAATGAGTGTCGTAAAACCAAAACCAAAGTAATTACTCAAACCAATCACAGAAGAAACAAAACACAAAATAAACCAAACAGAAATCGAAGCAAGTACAAGTAATTAGCGTTTAGCGCGGGAAAACGCGTGCAGGCAAGTGACGATTGGTTTTTGTTTTTCGTCTGATTGGCTGAGAAAGTGGCGCGAGCTTTTTTAACCAATCAGAAAGCGAAGTAAAGCAAAACCAAAGCAAACACAACATTACTTTCGACACTCAATTGAAAACTGCTCTAATATAATGAATCAGAATCATTGCATTTCATAATGATTTTTTTATTTCGTATTTATATTTCTCCGCGCTGTTCTTTCTTGTCTTGTTCTATAGGATTATAGGGTTAGGGTTAGGGTTATAGATAGACCTTGGCTTATACGTATATTAGGAGTTCTTTAAAGACAGAGCTTTAATAATTAAGTTCCATGAAGTTTATGTCGGGATTATGGTTGATTAATATTAATTACAGCTCGAGCATGAAGCGCGACGCGCTTGTGCGGCCGGCTAGCGGTAAAACGAACTCTCGTTCGTCCGTTGACGAAAATTAAAATTTCATCAGTGATGCTTGCCGTTTTAACCTTTTTTGACTGAGTTGACCATTGATGGTAAAAAAAAACTTTTTTTAATGGCTTGACGTTTAAATCATTGAGACTCTCATGGAAGAAGCACAAACCAACTTTGTATAAGCCATTTTAACTCAGTGATGCAATTGATTCCTTTGTGCTTAGATCATCCCACCAAATCGCACCAATATTCACACAAATTGAAGTTTAAGCAACTTCAAACATTTTATATTCACAAACTAAATACATGGAAAAATCAACTTTGTTATCACTCAACAGTATGAAATTTACTTACAATATCAATCTATGGCCCTTGGATCGAACTGGAATTGGGAAATGTTGCGTTTTGAGGAGGGAGGAAAACCAGAGGACAAAAATAAAACCTTCTTGCTCAAAATTGCCGATCGCACACAAAAACTTTTTGGCGAATCAGCTTCCCATTTTGATCTGAAATAGCGTACTAAGTGTGGCTTGACATGTCGCGAACTCCGTCTGGTGGGAAGTTTACTGTTGATCTGTTGTTTTCCCTACATTGGCTCATTGAGATTTTATTATCAACTGTTTAGACAAAATTCGGTGATGGCAGATGTTGCACAAGGGAAAAGTTACCCAGAGTACATTTTACATCTTAATAAAGACACCAGTGAAGGGAAAATAAAACAAACATTTGACGAGTGGACTGATACGTATGAAGAGGTAAGTTTAACATGTGTACTCTCTACAGTCATCTGTCAAATTTTTCTTAAAGGTCTTCCGTAGTTGTAGTTGGGAGACCCCAGTTTTCCATGGCTGGTCAGATTGTTTATTCTCTTGACCTACCGGTGTGTCTAATTTTGAAAGAAAAAGGGATCTCGAAAATTAGCTTTGGACTGACGATCCTGTCTACAGTGTATATCATCAGTGCAGGAGAGAACTACTCTTTGTGAGAACTTCTCTCTAGGACAAATTCGTAGCCTGCCGCAAGGGAGCGCAGGAGCCCATAACCTGGAACCGCCTAACTGCCATATATTCGTGTTACGACATTTTCACAGACCAGTTTATTTTTAAATTTAATTTCCCGCGAATTTAGACTCCCAAAGAAGCCTCGCAAACCGATCACAAGCTTTGCAGATAGGCCTAGCTGCAAAAATCCGGACTTTGGGGGGGATTTTTAGAGCTTCACAGGATTTTTAGAAAACTATAGGATTTTTAGAGATTTGGAGGGATTTTTAGAGGTTTTGGTGAATATTTCCAATGTATTTTGTTCATTTGTTACAAAAAAGCTTGAAACTTAGAAAAGTTTCGCCACAAGCGATTGTGAAGAAACTTTTTGATGCCCCCTTGATGCCCCCTCACTGCATCGGTCAGCGGTCTTACCCATAATCCAGAATTCCTTGCTGTCAGTGAGTTCAAAATGGCAGGCTCGGAGTTTGGTTGAGACTGAGGGCGCTAGCAAAAAGCCCACCAAAGCCATGGAATTCTCTCCACAGGTCACCTAGTGTTTTAATATCATGGGATTTTTAGAGAATTTAAGGAGTTTTTTATGGGATTTTTAGAGGTGAAACCGGAGATTTTTAGAACATTTTTGGAGAAATTCCGGGAAGATTTTTAGGCCATCTATCGGGATTTCTGTAGGTAGGCCTATTTGCAAATAACACCCGTCATCTCTTAGTGGGTGTAAAAAATGATTGCCCAACCAAATGAGCTCCCTGTCTTCATTTCCGGCCGATTTTTCTAAGATCAGTGAAGACTCACTGCTAGTAAGGGAAAGAGACTCAACTCGCTTTTCTCGCTGTACGTTTTATTTCTAACAGGTGGTCTGTTTATATTTTCCATCCGCGTGGACTCGTATGACCCCGAGGAGCTTGATTACAGTGCAAAGTGTACTGCAGAGCTGGAAAAATCAGGAAAATGGTGTCTGGTCCACAAAGAACGGCGCGAGCTGCATGCCATCCTGGATGAGGAGCGCTACAGGGATTGCCAAGTTTACTGTTTTTTGTTTTGTTTTTGTTTTTTTCATACCATGTCAACTAACATGGTTTGATCTCTTCGGACTTTAACGGAATATTTTAGTAGCAGAAAATTTTAGGGGATGGCATCTTGTTTGCATTCTTTCATCTTTCCGAAAATTTTGGAACACGGGAAAACTGGGTTCTCTGACAACGCAAAAATGAAACGATATTCTTCCAATTTACTGCACGAAAACATAGAGCCGCTAAAGAAGTGGAGGGGAATGGACACAAAGAGTGTACAAAAAGTTGGATTGGTATACAAAAACGTTCCTTTTCCTCTTAAAGGAATTGAGCCATACATACTTGTAAACGTAATTTTAGCCTACTCTCACTGTTAACTTACTTAAAGTACATCAATCCACAGTGTATAATTTTGAAAATAAATGGTTCTGGAAAAGAGATCTTTCGACATTTACCAAAACAGCTTCTTAATTTTTTTGTACTTCTATAGCATGTGCTAGTTTATGAACTACTGCGAACTATACATGTTCACAACAGCTACGTGCAATAAAGCACGAAACAATATTTACAATTTAACACCATGCATTGCTTCTGTAGATAGCTCTTTTTACCCTATTAGGCCAAATAGGTTACGGTGTAAGTTATCAAAAGCAATCAGAAAATAGACCACAAAAAACACATGATCCAGCTTGACTGACACTTTCTGCCATGTAAGATCCTCCGTTTTGTCCTCCCATCCTGTTGGTGTGCGTCCAGTGCCCTCTGTACGCTCTGACAGTTCAATAGCGTTCATTGACGCGCGAGATTTGATGGCTGGCTTGGGTTGTACATCTTCACTAGACACGTGAATGCGTTGGACTGTTTTCCCTTTCTTACCGCGGCACAAACTGAAGAGACTTTGAACCCAATCAGGTGGAGTTCCCTCCATGAAAAATACCTTCAGGACAAAAATATTGGACAAAAGCACCAAAACGATGATCACCAAGGTGGCCTGCAAACCAATGCCAAGGATAGGAACGCCATCGGACGTCTCTGGGAGGAAAGACGGAATGAGAAGTAAAAACACAGTCATAGCCAACAGAATGGTGGTAACAAATCCAATCCTTTCCCCACTCTCTACGGGAATGAGAAAGCTTACAAGGCCAAGAAACATAAGCATGATACTGGGCGCGGTGAGATGAAACAAGTGATACAGAGGCTTTCGTGTCATTTGAAGGTCGTAAACCACCTCGCTGAATTCAAATGGACAACAGTCCCCGTGGTCGGTTGTTTCGACTGTAGCAGTGATTTTGTCTATTTTCCAATCACCGTTTATAACAAACCGATCTGTAAATGAAATAAAAAGGATACGGTAACAGTTTTGCGAGAGGACTGAAAACAAACCTAGTCGGCTTGACGCTTGATTAACCGACCAACCAACTGAGTAGCTGACTGGCCGGCTGACTGACTGACTGACTGACTGACTGACTGACTGACTGACTGACTGACTGACTGACTGACTGACTGACTGACTGACTAACTGACTTACTGACTGAATGATTGACTGGCTGACTGACTGACTGACTGACTGACTGACTGACTGACTGACTGACTGACTGACTGACTGACTGACTGACTGACTGACTGATTGACTGACTGGCTGACTGACTGACTGACTGACTGACTGACTGAACTACTGTGAATGAATGACTTACGGTGGCCCACAAGTGCACTCCGAATTCCAAACGACACTCCAAATTTGTAAACACACCCCCAATTCTAATAACTTACTTCCAATTCCAAAAACTCATTCCGAATTCCAAGCACTCACTCCTAATTCCAAAACTTCATTCCGAATTCTAAAAACTCACTCCGAAATCCAAAACTTTACTCCAAATTCTTAAAACTCACTCCGAATTCCAATAACTCACTCCGAATTCCGGCAAAAACTCACTCCGAATTCTAAACACTCACTCCCAGTTCTAAAACCCTCACAATCCGCTAGTACAACACTCCACACACACCTCCTGATATCTTGAGCATTTTCAAGATGGCGGTGGCAAACTTGACAACGTCACTAAAATGTGAAGTTTGCACAGCAACATTGACGCTTTACAACAAATTTTGTGCCACCTGTGATGCTGAACTTGATGAAGAAACGCTAGCACTGAAATATTATTTCAACGAAGGATTCGAGTATGAGGCCATTCTGTGCTTTTTGCTGAAATACCACGGAATAAAATGAGTCTGCGGACGCTCAAGGAGCGATTCAAGTCACTCGACGACGAAACCTATTGGATTCAAATGACCAGGATGTCAGAACTAGACTACAGGAAGAGTTAGATGGGCCTGGCTGTTTATCGGGCTACAGGAGCATGTGGCATACTTTGCGCCGTGAGGGTTATCAGGTATGGAGGCAGGCAGTAGCGACATACTTACAAGAAACGGATCCTGAGCGGTGCGAAAGAAGACGAAGGCGAACGTTCAAGAGAAGAGTTTACACTAATCCAGGGTCGAAATACTGTTGGCATATTGATGGGTCTGACAAAATTAAACCTGACAGTTTCGCGATCCATGGCCGTATTGACGGTCACAGCCGCAAGGTAATATGGTTAGGATTGGATAGAACAAACAATAATTCCGTAGTGATCGGGAGATATTATACGAATGCTGTGAAGGAATATGGAGGATGCCCCCTGAAGGTTAGAACTGACTGTGGTACTGAGAACGGCCTTGTAGCAGAAGCACAATGCTATTTCATTGGCAACGATCTGGCACATATTTATGGAACCTCACCTCATAACCGATGAATAGAAGGGTGGTGGTCGTACCTAAGACAACACACAACTACTTGGTGGATCAACGTTTTTCAAGGACTCACTGGAACAACAAATATTCACTACTGGTAATGAACTACAGATGGAGTGCTTGTGGTTCTGTTTTTCCGGACTGATTCAGCAAGATTTGGATAAGGTAAAAGAACACTGGAACAGCCACTTCATCGGAGGTTCGCGCTATAACACTGTAAAAGGAAGACCCAGTGAGTTGTTTTACTTACCTGAACTGCACAATACTGAGCATTTTCTTGCTCCTGTCCGTGCACAGCAGTGTGACTATATCACAGAGAATTACCTTGCCCTTGCAGAGAGCACCAATGAATACCACGAATATTTTCAGTATGCCTTTCAAGCAGTAGGACTTTCTAACCCCCAAAACTGACGAGAAGCCTTAGATTTGTACCATATTCTTTATACCTATGCATCTACAACATTGTAGGTGACTATTTCAGTGTCAGGACACTTGCCCTAACTCAGATTAATTTGAATTGTATTAGAGATCGGATATCAAGTTTGTTTTCAGATGATACATTCTAGTTTCAAACTGGAAGTGTTTTTTTCCGAGCGAGATTTTGTAGTTGAACAGAGTGAAAATGTTTGGGTGAGGTGAATTATTCGGAGTGTAAGATTATAAAATTCGGAGTGAAGTTTTAGAATTCGACGTGAGTTTTTAGAATTCGGAGTAAAGGTTTAGAATTCGGAGTGAGTGTTTGGAATTGGGAGTGAGTTTTTAGAATTGGGAGTGAGTTTTTAGAATTGTGAGTGAATTATTAGAATTAAGAGCGTGTTTACAAATTTGGAGTGTCGTTTGGAATTCGGAGTACACTTGTGGGCCACCGTACTGACTTGCTGCCTGGCTGGCTAGTTAACTGACCGACTGACTGACTCATTCAATGATTTACGGCTGAATGAATAGTTCAAGGAGGGAAGGACTGAATAACTGGGTGTTTGTGTAAGTACGAACGAAATTATCAATGACTTATAATGTACTGGACACTTACTGGTGAATTGGCCACCACCTCTTGTGTCTTGAAAGAGCTTAATATTTATTCTGTTAATTCCATACGTAAATGAGCCAAAACCGAGTTCGCAGGACTGACTATCAAACGGCCATTCATTTATCTTTAGTTCGCAGTTCGCTTTGAATGTAGCTGGTCCACTCCATACACAATTTCCGTTGCTATCCACGGACACTTCGGTGACAAATTTAGCTCTTCCTTCAGCAAGAGTAACACTCTCATCACCGCTAAAATGCAAAGGTATCTCATCAGCTAGGCCTCAGACAAAGGGATTCAGCATCATTCAATACTGCTAAGTATACTAACTTTTTGTACGACGTTGAAAGGTGGTCAAACGAATTTAGCCTCTAAATTCAACATCGTTCAACATTGTTGACTACCGCTTGCTAAACGCTTTTGACCACCCTGTTAAATGATGTTCAATTGTATAAAATTGTTAGTGTTTCCTGTATATTCATTTGTTAAACACTGCTGCACTTGCCGGCTAGACGAATTAAACATTGTTGTCCATACTTTATTAACTTTTGTATTCCCGATAGCTAATTTTGGAGTTGAGAAAATCTCAGACTTTCTGTGTGACACACATTCGATAGCCATATTTAATGACACATTTAATGAATATATGTCTGCATGTATGCATGTATGTATGTATGTATGCATGCATGCATGCATGCATGCATGCATGTATGTATGTATGTATGTATGTATGTATGTATGTATGTATGTATGTATGTATGTATGTATGTATGTATGTATGTATGTATGTATGTGTATGTATGTATCATATGGTCACACGCACGATTTCTTCCAGACTCAAAAGTTACGAGCATTTACAACGAAATATGTAAACAGTACGAGAAAATGTTGCTGCGTATCAGGTTCAACGGTTTCATTGAACACATAAAAAGCCTTTTTGACGGACGTAGAGGGGCTGGAGCCTGTATAATATTCCCCAGCACTTTTGCGTCCTAAGATATTTATTAAGACCTCACCACGATTGAACCATATGACTGGACAAAAAAGCATTAATTCTATTTTCACTATTGTCCATCGCCCATTTTATTGCAAATATCCAATCGTGATTTCACTTAAGCGCGTTCTCCTACGCTTTGCACTAGCCTCAAGTTTGCTTGGCGGAGTTTTCATTGGTTAACTAACAGTACTTACTTGTTGAAAAGGGATATATCTGGTACCCAGATCTCGTCGGGAAGAAACTGCACTCGGTCGAATCCTCCAAAGTCATTTTTGTTCCATTTGAGAAACTCATTAGTCCAACTCTAATTATATTAAAAAGGATATACATTTAGAAAGGTTTGTTGGTTTCTTAGGGTGAAAAAAAAAATTTCAGATGTGCCTGTAATTTAAATGACGGAAATCTTGATAGTTGAATTGTTAATGCGTCTAGATGGACCCGTAACCCGTTTTCGAACCCGTTTTGTGGCCGTCTTCAGATTTGAGTACGAGTACCAGATTGAGTACAAGTACGAATTTTCAATTCCAGTTTGCAGGTTAATTTTAAATAATCACATCACATACCAATCTCATTCCTGGACCTTCCTTCTCCGACTGGTAAACCAACGAAGGAGTGGTCTCTGGAAACGTACTCAATCTCGTATTAGTAGTCCGATCGAAAAGTCGTTAATTAAGCATCCCAAGGCAAACCTGAAGTGTTTTACTAAAGTTTGACGCAGACGGATAATGCGTCACTAGTATAACTATGGTCAGTTTTTGTTACATTGAAGCTTAGGACAGCTTAAAAAAGCACGGTAAGCTGGTTTATAGCTTACCTGTATTTAGAAAAGTTGGCAACATTCCTTATCATCTAATTTCATTCATTCATTCATTTATTCAGTCATTCAGTCAGTCAGTCAGTCAGTCAGTCATTCGTTTATTTATTTAGTTAGTTAGTTAGTTAGTTAGTTAGTTAGTTAGTTAGTTAGTTAGTTAGTTAGTTAGTTAGTTAGTTAGTTAGTTAGTTAGTTAGTTAGTTATTCAATACGAAGTTATGGCATAATACCACTGCAAAAACCGTGTACGATCAACCTTGCTCCGTCGGATCAGAAAACTCGTGATCAAGTAAAATTGATAACAATATTTATGATTGTCAAAATGACTACTGCAGGGACTGATCAAACAGCGTGAAAAGACTTGAGTTACAATATTTCGACCATTGTCGACTGGTCAATACCAGTCTTCATCAGGTTTATGAAGGCAAATCACGAATTTACAGAAATTTATATGTAGTAAAACAATGAGTGGAAGTTACATATATGACGTGGTATGGTGTGGCTTAGAAATGATAGAAAATAAACAATTTTTTTATATACTATACAAATTGCAGTTCATTACGTTTATTAATGCCTAGAGGCTCAAGAGTCTTAACCTTGTGAATAATGTGAGCCACACGTGCCTTCCTGAAAGAATCGCGTTCATTTTTAGGTTTTCAATAGGAAAAAGAAATTCTTAAGAATTTACAGGCGGCGGATAGTCTCTCACCCTCCCCCGCCCCCCTCCCCTTTTCCTAAAGAAAAAAGTTTCTAAAAACATTGGTAGTTCGTGGTTTCCGGTGACCTGTTACGGACAATTTGCACTTCCGGTATGTAACGAATTAAATGTATGTAAACATATTACATTATTCAGATTGGTTAACTGATAAACTCAATAGCAACTTGAGAACTTCGTTTGTTTGCAACCAGTGACGACTTCTAGGGAGCCTGTGAGAAAACCCTGTGGCTTTACCTGGAGAAATAAATCGTTCTTAAACCGTGATATCGTTAAGTACGGCCCCTATAGGCATTCACGACAAATGTTTCAGCCTTCTGGCAAGGGCTCCATCTGGATCCTAACGACACGAGTGCAGGCTAATTGCAATCTATTTTTATAACAACGATGCAGGTCTATTTTCATTTTGAATATTCAACGAGCCTGATTGTTCAGAGGCCGCCGTCCGCGCCGCCTAATGAGTAGCATATGGGTGTCGGAGTGGTTATTGCCGAGAAAGTGTTAGGGTTGAGTATTGGTCGTCCGCAAACGGCCTTGCACTTCGCCCTCGCCGCATTTACAGCTGCATTTACTCCAACACGACAATTACGTAATGCGTTCTACGACGGCCATACTACGACAATTACGTAATGCGTGCAAGCTATGCAGGCTGGTGTGCAGCCCAGGTTACGGTGTCGGCTGGCTTGAGCTCACTTCGCTCATCCGTGTTAACATCCCCTGCATCGTTCTTTAAGCTATCGAACTGGAAACTTTGAAAAGAGTACGGTGACTTTCATCAAACTTTGTAAGTATCTATCGGGATAATTTACAAAATCTAACGATACTGTTTACAATTTCGTTATCTATCCTTAAGCCTTCTGCTAGAAGATTTTGAACCTGTCACTTCGATAGGACGGTCACTGTCCTGTCTTCTTTTGATTTTAAATATCTCAGATTTGAGGTCTGCAATCAAAAGACTGAGACGATCATAACATGGACAGTCAGTGGTTTCCGGTTGTTCGTCACTAATCTCCACAGCCTCGACGCCATTTGCAACACTGTTACGTGTAGAATTCGGGCGAGGGTCTTCCTCCAATATTGCTGACTTCAATCTCTCAGCTAAGGTGGCTTTATTCCCTGTTTTAGTTAGGCCTCGCTTTTCCAATTCTGATTTAAGTTCTTTCTGGCTGAGGTTTCTCAGTTCTCTTCCTTTTAGAACCGCGCGAAGTCGCTGTTCCAGTTCACTTGTCACGTTCCCTCCGCTCGACCCACGGTCGAGCGTGGGATTATTCGTGGGATTATTCGCTGGGATTATTATTTAATGCCAGGATATGTCCACCATTCGGTAGATTCCTAGAAAACGTTGAGATATCCGGCATCGAAGCAGACTTTTGCAAAGTATTAAAGGCGAAATCTGAGTGAGGTTTCGAAGCATCTGATACGCGTCTACAAGACCAAGACCAAAACCAAACTCAGCAGACGGTTTGCTCTCAAGGGCACGTTATGTCCCAGCCGTTCGTTCTCTGCGGAATATCCATCGGGCGGCCTATATCGCCTGAGATATTCGAATTCAATTGAGATGGAAAACTAGAGTTTTCTTTGGCGAAGCGTCGCCTCGACTTTCGTAACATGGGGACTGATAAATTTTGAGCGTTTTCAGAGGGACAATTAAAAGTATGTCGTTTAGCTTGCGTAATGAGGTCAGCTAGCATTTGCAGAAAGCCAACAGCAGTTCGAAAAGGTGGGGGATAAGATTCTGTTTCTTAAATTTCTTGGCGGCTTAATTTTTCAGCTGAGAATCCGAACAGATCAACCCGTATATAGCTGACACAAATTTCCCTTTTGAAAGCCCTGAAATAATCCGAGAAAGCAGAACTGAAATGACATTTCAAGCATTTTGAATTAATTTTCTCGTTGGGTGCATCTTGTCATCGGCTTCGGCAAGGGAAAGACGTCGCTTTTACTTTTGAAGCATTAAAATTTGTTGAGCGCGGAGGTGATAATACGTGCAACAAACAATCTCATTTTGCAACGCAACATTGTTGCGCGACAAGTTGCACGAAAAAGTTACCCGTATAACTTGCCCTTTTGGAATTACTGCTTATAATATTATAATGAAGCATAATAATTGCATTTCGTAATGATTTTTATATTTCATATTTATATTTCTCCGCGCTGTTCTTTCGGGTCTTGCTCTATAGGATTGGGGTTAGGGTTATAGATAGACCTTGGCTTATACGTATATTAGGAGTTCTTTAAAAACAGAGCTTTAATAATTAAGTTCCATGAAGTTTATGCCGGGATTATGGTTGATTAGTGTTAATTACAGCTCGAGCATGAAGCGTGACGCGCTTGTGCGGCCGGCTAGCGGTAAAACGAACCCTCGTTTGTCCGTTGACGAAAATTAAAATTTCATCAGTGATCCTTGACGTTTTGACCTTTGTTGACTGACTTGGCCATTGGCGGTAAAAAAAAACTTTTTGAATGGCTTGACGTTTAAATCACTGAGACTCTCATGGAAGAAGCACAAACCAACTTTGTATAAGCCATTTTAACTCAGTGATGCAATTGATTCCTTTGTGCTTAGATCATCCCACCAAATGGCACCAATATTCACGTAAATTGAAGCTTCAAACATTTTATATTCACAAACTAAATATATGGAAAAATCAACTTTTTATCACTCAACAGTATGACAACTTACAATATCAATCTATGGCCCTTGGATCAAACTGGAATTGGGAAATGTTGCGTTTTGAAGAGGGAGGAAAACGAGAGGACAAAAATAAAACCTTCTTGCTCAAAATTAACGATCGCGCACAAAAACTTCTGGCGAATCAGCTTGCCGTTTTGATCTGAAATAATAGCGTACTAAGTCTGGCGTGACATGTCGCGCCACGAACGTCACGGCTCGAACTCCGTCTAGTGGGAAGTTTACTGTTGATCTGTTGTTTTCCCTACGTTGGCTCATTGAGATTTTATTATCAACTGTTTAGACAAAATTCGGTGATGGCAGATGTTGCACAAGGGAAAAGTTACCCAGAGTACATTTTACATCTTAATAAAGACACCAGTGAAGAGAAAATAAAACAAACATTTGACGAGTGGGCTGATACGTATGAAGAGGTAAGTTTAACATGTGTACTCTCTAAAGTCATCTGTCAAATATTTCTTAAAGGTCTTCCGTAGTTGTAGTTGGGAGACCCCAGTTTTCCATGGCTGGTCAGATTGTTTATTCTCTTGACCTACCGGTGTGTCTAATTTTGAAAGAAAAAGGGATCTCGAAAATTAGTTTTGGACTGAAGATCCTGTCTACAGTGTATATCATCAGTGCAGGAGAGAACTACTCTTTGTGAGAACTTCTCTCTAGGACAAATTCGTAGCCTGCATCAAGGGAGCGCAGGAGCCCATAACCTGGAACCGCTTCAACTGCCATATATTCGTGTTACGGCGTTTTCACAGACCAGTTTATTTTTAAATTTAATTTCCCGCGAATTTAGACTCCCAAAGAAGCCTTGCAAACCGATCACAAGCTTTGCAAATATATTTTCGCGGGAAATAGTAATCCAAAACCTGTCTAAAATTAAACGGGTAAGTAAAAAGGTCATGACTTAGGCTTAGTATGGGAGTTGCACGCTTCTGGATATGGGCTACTGGGGAGCGAGGATTTTAGGGGCGTGCATATGGAGTGGGGTGGTACATGGGCCGCGCCATCAATTTCGTACCCAACGAAGGCGAGCTTCTCGGTAAGTGCTTAGCCGCCGGCCGGTCTGCTGACCAAGCCTACGGTAACTGGATACTAGCAGTAACCCATACTAACAGAGTCACTGTCTCCATAGGATATAGGTAACCATGGCTACAAAGGACACATGCTTTGTGTAGAAGCTTTCGAAAAAGCCATGCAATCTAAGGACGTGTTCTCTGACGCTAACAAGGACATCAAAATCCTTGACACCGGAGCTGGCACGGGAATTATTGGCGAGATGTTGGCAAGGCGAGGCTACACCAACATTGACGCTTTGGATATTTCCCAGGAAATGCTAAACATCGCCGCAAAAAGAAATGTTTACAAGCGGCTAATCTGTGCAGCGCTCAGTGAGGCTCGCATTGAGGAAATACAGACTGCTGAATATGATGTGGTGTTGTCCGCGGGCACCATAGTCTATGGACAAGTGAAGGCAGCAGCGCTGGATGAGTGTGTACGTCATGTAAGACCAGGTTAGTATTTATTAAAAGAGAAGGTCATTCCAGAAACGGTGTATTTTTTGAAATCGCCAATAAAAAGATAACTGTAAGTTGAGTTAATGAACGTGGTCTTAGCTTCTAAAGTGCATCCGATCCCACTGGAATTCCTCTCCAAAGAGGGCCAAAATTTAACACTGCGCGCCGCCATTTTAAATTGTCCGTGACGTCAAATTTGGCCACGAGACCAGCGGTCAGGTAACATGGGCTCTGCAAAACGAGCCCATGTTACGATATCATTGATATCGATACCAAAGTAATCATAGCACTGTATTTCAGTATGCCTGGGAAGTAAGCAATACTTTCTTCGATACTACCCGTGATCCATTCTTTGCCACTGATCCATTCTTTGTAGTCAACATTTAAAAGTTGACACTCATTTCTATGGCGCGCGTCCGCAGAATTAAGGCAGCTGGTTGTCAGAGTTTGTTATGTAGAAGAACGCAAAAGTTTAGTTTATTTTCTATAAACCGCAACCATAATATATGCTTGATTCCTTTCGATTTTTAAATAGCTTAGACCAGTGTTTTTTCTGCTGAAGACCTTAACGTCCGTCATCTCTTAGTGGGTGTAAAAAATGATTGCCCAACCAAATGAGCTCCCTGTCTTCATTTCCGGCCGATTTTTCTAAGATCAATGAAGACTCGCTGCTAGTAAGGGAAAGAGACTCAACTCGCTTTTCTCGCTGTGCGTTTTATTTCTAACAGGTGGTCTGTTTATTTTTTCCATCCGCGTGGATTCGTATGACCCCGAGGAGCTTGGTTACAGTGCAAAGTGCACAGAGCTGGAGAATTCAGAAAAATGGCGTCTGGTCCACAAAGAACGGCGCGAGCTGCATGCCAACCCGGATGAGGAGCGCTACAGGGATTGCTATTTGATTACTTACAAAGTACTTTAAAAAACTGAAATCACAGCCAAGTTTACCGGGGTTTTTTTTTGCTTTGTTTTTGTTTTTGTTTTTTGTTTTTTTTCATACCATGTAACTAACATGGTTTGATCTCTTCTGGCTTTCACGGAATATTTTAGTAGCAGATAATTTTAGGGGATGGCATCTTGTTTGCATTCTATTATCTTTCCAAAAATTTTGGAACACGGGAAAACTGGGTTCTCTGACAACGCAAAAATGAAACGATATTCTTCCAATTTACTGCACGAAAACATAGAGCCGCTAAAGAAGTGGAGGGGAGTGGAAACAAAGAGTGTACAAAAAGTTGGAGTGGTATACAAAAACGTTCCTTTTTCCGCTTAAAGGAATTGAGCCATACATACTTGTAAACGTAATTTTAGCCTACTCTCACTGTTAACTTACTTAAAGTACATCAATCCACAATGTATAATTTTGAAAATAAATGGTTCTGGAAAAGAGATCTTTCGACATTTACCAAAACAGCTTCTTAATTTTTTTGTACTACTATAGCATGTACTAGTTTATGAACTACTGCGAACTATACATGTTCACAACAGCTACGTGCAATAAAGCACGAAACAGTATTTACAATTTAACACCATGCATTGTTTCTGTAGATAGCTCTTTTTACCCTATTAGGCCAAATAGGTTACGGTGTAAGTTATCAAAGCAATCAGAAAATAGACCACAAAAAACACATGATCCAGCTTGACTGACACTTTCTGCCATGTAAGATCCTCCGTTTTGTCCTCCCATCCTGTTGGTGTGCGTCCAGTGCCCTCTGTACGCTCTGACAGTTCAATAGCGTTCATTGACGCGCGAGATTTGATGGCTGGCTTGGGTTGTACATCTTCACTAGACACGTGAATGCGTTGGACTGTTTTCCCTTTCTTACCGTGGCACAAACTGAAGAGACTTTGAACCCAATCAGGTGGAGTTCCCTCCATGAAAAATACCTTCAGGACAAAAATATTGGACAAAAGCACCAAAGCGATAATCACTAGGGTGGCCTGCAAACCAATGCCAAGGATAGGAACGCCATCGGACGTCTCGGGGAGGAAAGACGGAATGAGAAGTAAAAACACGGTCATAGCCAACAGAATGGTGGTGACAAACCCAATCCTTTCCCCACTCTCCACGGGAATGAGAAAGCTTACAAGGCCAAGAAACATAAGCATGATACTGGGTGCTGTGAGATAAAACAAGTGATACAGAGGCTTTCGTGTCATTTGAAGGTCGTAAACCACCTCGCTGAATTCAAATGGACAGCAGTCCCCGTGGTCGGTTGTTTCGACCTTAGCAGCGATTTTGTCTATTGTCCAGTCACCGTTTGTAACAAACCGATCTGTAAATGAAATAGAAATATATGTTAACAGTTTTTCGAGATGAAAAACAAACCTAGCCGACCACTGAACTGACTGACTGACTGACTGACTGACTGACTGACTGACTGACTGACTGACTGACTGACTGACTGACTGACTGACTGACTGACTGGCTGGCTGGCTGGCTGGCTGGCTGGCTGGCTGGCTGGCTGGCTGACTGACTGACTGACTGACTGACTGCCTGGCTGGCGAGCTAACTGACCGACTGAATGACTCATTGAATGATTTACGGGCTGAATGATTATACGAAGGACGGAAGGACTGTGCAACTGGGTGTTTGTGTAAGTGCAAACAAAAGTATCAATGACTTATAATATACTGGATACTTACTGGTGAATTGGCCACCACCTTTTGTGTCTTGAAATAGCTTAATATTCATTCTGTTAATTCCATACGTAAATGAGCCAAAACCGAGTTCGCAGGACTGACTATCAAACGGCCATTCATTTATCTTTAGTTCGCAGTTCGCTTTGAATGTAGCTGGTCCACTCCATACACAATTTCCGTTGCTATCCACGGTCACTTCGGTGACAAATTTAGCTCTTCCACCAGCAAGAGTAACACTCTCATCACCGCTAAAATGCAAAGGAATCTCATCAGCTAGGCCTCAGACAAAGGAATTCAGCATAATAATAATGATGATGATAATAATAATAATAATAATAATAATAATAAAACGCTCTCTGGTTAAAAGTTTAAAAAATCTATGAGCTGTCGACAACCGTCCTGTTGTTTTCAACAGCATCACTCAACACTGCTAAGTACAACGTTCTTTTTTGTACGACGTTGAAAGGTGGCCAAACGAATTTAGCCTCGTTAAACATTGTTGACTAACAATTGTTAAACGCGTTTGAGCACCCTGTTGAAAGACGTTAAATTGTATAAAATGATTATTGTTTCATTCGTTGAACATTGCTGCACGTACTGGCAAGACGAATTAAACGTCGTTCCCCTTCGAATAAAGGAAGTGTTGAATGACGTTAAATCAAAAATTTTCAAGGCACTCAAACTTCGTTCAACACAATTTAACACTACTCAACCTGATGAATTCAACGATGTTAAACGGTGCTGAATGGAAACCCGTTAGGCCAGGACCATACTTTATTTAACTTTTGTATTCCCATAGCTAATTTTGGAGTTGAGAAAATCTCAGACCTTCTGTGCCCTTCTGTGTGACACACATTCGATAGCCATATTTAACGAATACGGTCACACACACGATTTCTTCTAGACTTAAAAGTTACAACGAATGTTAACAGCGAAATATATAAAAAGTACGAGAAGAAGCTGCTACATATCAGGTTCAACAGTTTTCATTGAACACATAAGAAGTCTTTTTGCCTTTTTGAAATGCTTAGTAGAGCGTGTAACATATTCTCCAACACTTTTGCGTCTTACGATATTTATTAAGACCTCACCACGATTGAACCATATGACTGAACAAAAAAGCATTACCAATGGTTCATCACCCATTTTGTTGTAAATAAGTATCTTCACTTAAGCCCGTACTCGTCGCTTTGCACAGGCCTCAAGATTGCTTCGAGTTTTCGTTGGTTAATTAACAGCACTTACTTGTTGAAAAGGGATATATCTGGTACCCAGATCTCGTCCGGAAGAAACTGCACTCGGTCGAATCCTCCAAAGTTATTTTTGTTCCACGTGAGAAATTCGTTCGTCCAAGTCTAGTTATTTAAAAAGCATAACGTTTAGAAAGGTTTGTTGGTTTCAGGTGAAAAGAACTTCATATCACTGTTAGTACTCAGTGATAGCTTGGTTATGTCGTTCAGAGTGCAGATGTGTCTGGTTATTAGGATGACGAAAATCTTAATACTAGAAGCGCACCATGCGTTTGGGACGAACTTGAGAAATACGTCTCTTAGGGCCGATTTAGACGGTATGATTTTTCCTTACGACTGTAGTATGCGACTTGCTCACGTCACGTCTACAACACGAATCGTGTCGTTTAAATCAGACATACAACATCTTGCCGACAGTTGCACACAACACGAAAAATGTCGTAGGATTTTGAAACATGTTTTAACCTATGTCAGTCGTAGCCACAATCAAAATGTTAGAATGACGAGTTGTATACGATCTTTGCTTGACGCGATCAAGCAGCGGGCGCCACAAAAGTCGTACCGTCTAAATCGGCCCTAAGTTTTTCTGTACAAAGGCCAGCACGAGGAGAAAATGTCCATTCAGGGGAACCATTGGCGTTAATGCGTCTTGATAGGCCCATAACCCGTTTTGTGGCTGTTTTTTACCCAAGTTTGACACAGAAAGATAATGCGTCACTATGGTCAGTTTTTGTTACACTGGAGCTTACGACACCTTCAAAAAGTACCGTAAGCTGGTTTATAGCATACCTGTATCACCCAAGTATCAAAAATAACTATTTGTTCTCTGTTATCCTGTAAAAATAAGAATTAATGGCATGAGACCAAGGTTTATTTAATTATTTTATTTAGTTAAATAATAGTCTTTCCTGTGCAGAATTTTTATATTTTGGGCATACGCTTTCTTTTACACTAGCACCGAGACATGTTTAAATTAACCGTGTCAGTAATTGCACTGCTCACTTTAGGTTCCCCTTCCAAACGCACTTCATGCCTGGTTCTGTATAATTTAAGCGGTTTTACGGAACACGCTTACAAGTCGTCATAATTAGATTTAAACCGAAAAATGGAGCTGGAAGTTGCTGTTGCATTCATTCTCTCTCATACCAAGCCCTCTTAGATGCGAATAACCTTGCTGCATTAAGCAAGATGACAGCATTTGTGTTGGTACAAGGTCATTAGTTCCATCTCAGTAGTAATGTCGGCCCGTATGGGGGGCTTTGCCTCGTTTTGATGTAAGGATGACGTCATAACCGGAACCGGAAGTCACGTGTTTTTAGGATGGGAAACCGCTGACCAGTGGGAAAAAAGGGATCGCGGGCTCATGCAACCGGAAGTCACGTGATTTGGAAAGGGAAACCGCTGACCAGTTGGAAAAAGGGATCGTGGGCTCAAGGGGAAGTAAACCCGCTGAGAAAACGTGGGCTCAAAGTCCAAAGTCCAATTGGGGGAACGAGGGTGGTCCTTGAGTCTAAAAAAACAAGAAAATAAAAAAAATAATTTTATTGTCAACTTTTTTCACAACAAGTGAGAGAAAACTAAAGTGGAGAGGACGAGGGTTTATTCGATTTCTTCTTAATAGCATCTTGCTCATGCTTGGCTTTCTTCTCTCTGATGATCAGCCAGTCTGGCATGACGCATGCTCCTGAAGGTGATAGGTTGTAAACACAACCCCCAACAGAAATGGTAGCAGCTGACGTTTTAAGGAAGGAGAGTATATGGTTTTCGATGAAATAGTGGAAATCCCTATTAATGAGTTCCTTTTGATAATATTTGAGTGTTCCTTTGAGTTCCTTTTAATAATATGAGTATTCCTTTTAATAATACGAGTATTCCTTTGAGTTCCTTTTAATAATATGAGTGTTCCATGATGAGTATTCCATGATGAGTATTCCTTTGAGTTCCTTTTGATAATATGAGTGTTCCTTTGAGTTCCTTTTAATAATACGAGTATTCCTTTGAGTTCCTTTTGATAATATGAGTGTTCCTTTAAATAATATGAGTATTCCATGATGAGTATTCCTTTGAGTTCCTTTTAATAATATGAGTGTTCCATGATGAGTATTCCTTTGAGTTCCTTTTAATAATATGAGTATTCCTTTTGATATGGGTTGAGTGTTGCAATTGATAAGATGAGTTGAGAGTTCCATGTGGTGTCGCTAGAGGTGACGTCATGGCCCTGCTTGGCTTACAGATGTCCGATTCAATGTGGTGTCGCTAGAGGTGAAGCTCTCACCACGACGAAAAACGAGTCCTATTCCTATTAGTTCCCGATTGAACGTGAAGGTGACTTCATGGGCTCTCACCACGACTGTCTCACTGGTATCCATAAGGAAACGTCTGAAACGTGATAGGATCCACGACTCTCTTCTCGTAGACTAACTGGTATTGTTTGTATTCTGGGAAGGTGTACAGTTGGTAGTGTTGGGGATCGCGTACAATTTGATATGATTTGACGACCTGGGTCTGCCTGGGTTTGAGGAGGGGCTTCTGGATTTCGTCCAGGACATTCTGACGCATGATGTTGTAATTCAATTGGGTTTTGCCTTCGCTGTTAAGGCGGAACCCTCGCACCTTGCACTCGACGTGGCCCTTCTGGGTTTGGTATCCATAGTTCTTGGGACCCCCTGAGACAAATTCTACGATGTAATCCTCCTTGTCCAATTCACTCGTAAACTCGCCGAGGTAATCGCCCAAGACCGGGGTGGGTTGATTCTCGTCCGTCCAATAGATGACGGAGTCGGTGTCGTAGTAGAGGACACGTTCCCCTAGCTGTTCCAGGGCTGCATACAGTCGGAGCCGGGCCCAACAGGTCGTGAAACATGCCACGAAGATATTGAGGTTTGGTGACACGGGGATGTCTTCGTCTTGGTACTGGTAATGTACCTCCACTAATTGCTCGTTGATGACGGAGACGTGACGTACGTCCAACGTACTGGTATCTAGAAAACGGTGGAAGGCTTGAGGGTCGTCAAACGTCTGGACTTGGGTTTTGTTGAGTCGTTGTCCAAACTTGCCCCACATGGAATTGAGCATCATTTTAGCGAGGGTACGCAACCCCGGATTCTTTTGGATGTTGTTGTACTCCAATTGGATGCCTTCATGCTCGAAGTACTCTCGAAGGTATTGCTGACGTTTGGTTTCGTCGTCACCGACCCAGGATGGCCACCCGCTGGCTTCCTGTTTGATCTTCAACCAGGTGTTGACGTAATCTCGGAACAGGCCCTCACACGTCTCGTCAAAATGCCAGACCTCATAGATGTACAGGATGTCGTACCCCAAGTCCACCGCTTTAGATAATTCGGGGGTACACCATGTTCCCGTCAAGGCTCGCTGTTCGTCGGTGTGCACACATTCTGCACATCTGTCTAAGGGTCGTTTGACCATCTCTTGTTCCACACAGGCAGCACAGAGAGGAAAAAGGAGTTTGGAGGCATGACGGTAAGGCAGGACAGGATGGTAGAGATGACGTGGCGGCAGGACTTGGCATTTGACAAGGCCAAAGTAGAAACTGATGTCGGTGTGTCCCGGATTGAAGATGAAACGAGGATGGCCTTTGGGGTAGACACAGGTCTTGTTCACCCAGGGGTACAAGGAGGTCACATCAATGTAATGTATTTGTTGACTGGGTGTCACGTGATGGTACAGTTTGACGGCATTGGTACGACCCCCACAGAAAGCGTCACGGGGATTCAAGGGTTCTGTGAAGTCAAGGGTCCCCAGGAAAGTTCGGAGGTCCAAGGAGGTGTCTTTGAGACGGGACCAATCACATTCCCACATTTCCACGACAGTGAAGCCTTGCTCTTTGAATTGTTGGATCCTTTGCTGGGTGGTCTCGTAGACATCTTGCATGGTTCGATCATAGTGACGTAGATGGCCTTCGTGACGAATGGGGAAACAGCGACGACATCCATGCCAGAAACACCCGTGAAATTCGTAGATGGTGTTGGTACTGGCATCGAAACCATCGACATGGAAGTTAGTGCCAGGGATGCAATACTCGCCGGCATTACGGGCATGTTGAACGCTGTGTTCTTGGGCACACCAGGTTAACCATTCCAGGGCCACTTTGGAGTAGTTGATGCGATTGCGCCATCCTCGGACGGGTTCACTGGCAATACTGTTGGGGATCATGCGATTCATGCGTAGATCGCGGTTACAAGCAGATGCAATGGTGATGTGGTCGAAGGGGTTGAAGCCCGTGAGCGTTTCAAACAACCGTTTGAATGTCAAGCAACCTTCTTTCAAGAGACGTACATCCGATTTACAGTAGGCCACCAGTTCTTTGCGGAAGTTAAAGACTTTGTCGCGCTGGTCTTGATGCCAGGTTTCCAAGGCTTGCTTGCCTTCGGGGGACATGGTTTCAGGCATGTAGTAATCGAGGGCCGGGATGGGGCCTACGTAGTTTTGATGGTCGGGATGATTGAACTTGTGGGGGAAGTACCCTTTGCGGAGTTCTGTCAATCCAAAGGTTTTGGGAAACGCCGATAGAGGCATCTGGAAGAAACTCAATGAGTCGATGAAGCGGATACGATCGTGTTGCACTTGTAAGAGTTTACATCCGTTCCGGAGCTGCTCGACGATCCTATTGTCGCTATAATATTGATGAATGATAAAGTAACCATCGTACCCTTGGAAGTTATGGGCCAACACATTAACTTGGCGGGTATCGTGGAGGGTCAAAGTATCCAACCATTCCAGGAAATCTCGGACGCAATGGGTGCCATGGAAACACACGGGTTGGTCGTCGTCTTCGGTTTCGGCCACCACGAGATTCGCAATGTGTTGTTCTTGGGGTTGCATGGCTTCAATATCAAAGAAGACATGAAGGGGTGGTAGGCTGTCTTCCTCCTCCTCCTCGGGGGTGGCATCCACCCTACGTTTGGCGCGAGGCCCTCGTTGTCGTTTCCTCTTTCTTTTCTTGTCTTGAGTGGCTATTTGAATAAAACAACGATGAGTTGCGCCGTCCACGTACTCATGACAGCAGGGACAATCCATGTAGCCACATTGATGGTTGTCCATGTGGCGAGCAGGAAGTAGGAGGAGGCATTTAGCACAGCGACGGCGCCGAAAGCAGACGGAGGAGTCTAGGTTGATCACGGGTTTGCCGGCGTGGTCCTTGACCAGATGCATTTGGAAACAGGTGTCTCCAAAAAAGTCCCGATGACATTGTTGACAACGTTGCGTGGCTTTCTGGCCTCGAGGGTACGCCTCTAGGAAATCAGGGCACTCTTTTTGGCAACAGGCCCTGCAATGACGTTTGTTGTTGCATCGATGCTTTCCCTCATCGTTATAGGGTTTCCAACAATGGGCACAGACGTAACTGGATCCGAAAAAGCCTGGCAACTTGGTAATGACATCATAATGACCTTTCTCGTGCAACAGGATTAATTGTTTGTCTTGAAGGGGACCAAAGGTGGTGATATGAAAAGAACGGTCGGCATCCGCCAACAGGATCTGGTAACCGGTCAGGGAAGGAGTGGTACTGAATTGGGTCAAGGCATGGTAGCCACAAGGGCCGAGGGGCACGTTGGCCTCGTGATGAAGCAGCAACGCGAGTTCTTTTTGAATTTTCCGTCCATGTCGAATGGAGTCCCATTTCGGGTGATTGTCCACTTTGGCTTTGGCGGTGACGAGGGCTCTGGCACAACAGAGATCATCCTTGTTTTGGATCTGGATAATGGAACGTTTCTTGGGTATTAAATTTCGTAGAGGTTGGTGTCCGGGTCTGTTCTGGCGTGGTTTACCGGTGCCTTGAGGGGCATGATGGACTTGAGTAATGGAGACTTGAAAGGAATCGTCCATTTCAAATTGTTCATTGCTGTTGAGGGCTTGGGCTAAACGTTGGAACAAAGCCTCGACACGGTCGCCGCCTTGGCGCCATTCTCCTGCACGTAATCCCCAGCCCTGAAAATTATTATGGAGTCTGTTGGAGGCGATGGTAAAGTACAAGCGATCTTGATCGTGGAGGGGTGGTGTGGTGGTGGTCAACACTTGATTCACCGCGCGACGTAACCCCTCTTCTAGAGCTCGAGTCATGCTCTGATTGGGAATGAAATTCCCCCTTTGGCGTAAGCGGGTGTTGAAATGACGTTCACGTACTCCCAGACGGTTGCTCAAACGATCGACATAGGGTTGGAGTTCAAAGTCAAAGACACCCTCCGTATTGGCATCCAAACCTCCCCCAGTTTGTTGAAGAAGATGGGTTTGAAACGCACGTTGGCGTTCGAAGCGATCCAAGGCCTCTTCACAAAGCTCATCACTGTCCGGCATGTCTTCGGTACATGGTCCCACACAGGAAGTGGTCTCTTCTGGCTCTGAATCGGAGAACTCGAGACCCAGCAGGGCCAGGACCTCGCGTCTTGCGAGGCCACTAGGCCCTGCTTCCTCCTCATCTTGGCGAGAGGACATGATCAGATGAACTGACTGGAGATCGGGGCTCTGTTTTTATAGAGAACCAAAAGGTCACGTGGGAGGGGAAGGAGCCAATCACTAAACAGGGTGCCCCCCTGAGCGGGGGTGCCCTAGGGAGGGGTGGGACGAGGTGGGGGGACCCCCCTCCCCCCTCTCTAGTTAGGGTCCATGGTGCATGATGGGAATGAATGAGAGACTATAAAACAGATCGCCCCTCGAGGCGAGTCATCTCAAAATGGACGCTGGCCATGAGAAGCTATTAGAAGCCTTTGAGGAGTTTGAAGTCGATTTAGAAGTTGAACAGATCTTGGAGAAAGTGAAGAGGGAGTTGGAAGAGGAGGAGGAAAGCTTTGCTGAGTTTGCCGAAAGGTTAAAAGAACTGGAACCGGAGAAAGTCGAGGCGCAGAAACGCCGAGCCGAAGAGACCGTTCGTTTGGAGACATATTGTTACCCTCACATGACCTGTGACTGGTACATTGAGGGGCTGGATTATTGTTGGACGAACTGGCACCACCAATTTAAGCGACCAGCCACACCTCCCCGAGCACCGCCACCCTCTCCCGATGTCCCGCGTAAGACCGTTCCGCACCCGCCGTCACAGATCCCCCGTCAGCTACCATCAAAGCGACGACGACGATGACTCCCCCACCGACTATGACCCCCACGACGACGACGATGACTCCGACTATGACCCCCACGACGATGACGACGACGACGACGACGAGTACGAACGGGCAGTCCTCAGGGCGAAACGAGCACGCAACATGGTCAAATGTGCACGGTACCGGACCGAAAACCCAGAGAAAGTGGCCGCCTCCAAAAAAAAGTACCGAGAAAACAATCGAGAGTTCCTAACGGAGATGCAAAGGCTCTACCGGGAAAGGCATCCAGACCGTGTGATGGTGTCCAACCAGTGTTACCAGGACAAACGTCGTAAACAGCTGTTGACGGCCCGCCAGACCTACAAGGCAAGGTATCCAGAGCGCGTGGCTGAGTGTAATAGGCGTTACCGGGAAAGGAATCGAGCCATGCTGCTGGAGAAGCAAAGGCGCTACCGAGAAAGGAATCGAGCCCAGCTGGCGGAGGCCCAAAAACGCTACCGGGAAAACAATATGGAACACCTCCTGGAGAAGGAGCGACAATATCGGGAGACCCATCGAGAGGTGTTGATGGAGAAAGAGAGGCGTCGTCGAGCCCGCCTGCGGGAGAAAAAGAGCACTCGAGCCCGCCTGGTGGAGAAAAAGAGCACTCGAGAGAAAATGGAGGCTTTAGGACCTTTGACATTAACCATCCCCCTGACGGATTATTTGAAATCCGTTCCTGTGACGCAGGAATCTGTGGATACAAACGGACCGCCCACGGACTCTCATACTCTGTTTGATTTGGATTCGGGGGGCGATACAAACGGACCGCCCACGGACTCTTATACTCTCTTTGATTTGGATTCGGGGGGCGTGCAAGTTGCGGACTCCCCTGATTGGGAGAATGTTTCGTATTTGCAGGAGTTATTGAAAGACATGTCACCCGAGGATTGGCAGCAGGTCATAAACGATGTCGAGACTTTTGATCTGGAGACATTGGTGTCCCCTGAAGACCTCGTTCATGACATGTCATCCGACGAGGGGGTGGATTTATTGTTTGATTTGTAACCCCCTCGTCCTCTGGCAGAACATCCGTGTCAGTATTTGTGAGAGAACAAATGAACTTGACAACTCATCAATCAAAATGACACAAGTGACATTGTTTATTTTATCGGGCATCACAATGGGTTCTGTCTCGCCAATGCTGCTTGAGACTACCGAACTGCAGAATAACAATGTAACATTTTTTGACTCAACATGTTAATTAAATGTTTACAATTTCAAACGTTTCTTGGCTTGCATGATTTTCTTGACCACCCGTTCCGTCTTGTTTTTCTTGCCGGGTAAGCGATCAATGGCTTGGATCATCTTGGTATCGGCTTTCCATTTATCTTGCAAATTCTTAGCACGGCTGTAATCAATGTCGTGTTGCTTAGCAATTTGGTCCAAGCGATTGATCCCGGGATCCCCCCGTTTCAGGCGTTTAGCCAAATGGGTGCCAGGGCCCATGTACTGATAACCGGGCCAATGAAATTCCTTCCCCGTTTTCGCAATCCATTTTTGGACATCCAAGGCCCCTCCTCGTTGGCGGCGTTTCCGTTTGATACCCCTCCTCCTCTTAGCGGGCATGTTTTATTCACTGTCGTATTGCAAACGTCTCCGTCGGGGTTGTTTGGTTTTGGTCCAATCTTCCCAACCGGGTAAGGGTTTCAATCGTTGCACTTCCCGGGAGACGCCTTTGCCTTTGCCTTTGCCTTTGCCTTTGCCTTTACCACTTTCGGCTAACTTTTTTTCCCAAGCCTTGCGTCGTTCTCGCACGGCTTCTAAACGCGATTGTAGATCCCCTCGACTGGTAGAAGGTCTCTCTTCTCCTCGACTGGTAGAAGGTCTCGGTTCTCTCGCGCCTTCCCTGGTAGCAGGGGTAATGGTGGGTTTGGGAGCCGACGGGCCTCCTTTTATCATGCGCTTCAACCATTGTTCCACGGGTCCCGTCACCAAATCCCCGGCTTCTTCTTCTTCGCCTGGTGGACCACCCGGGGCACCCGGGGCACCAACCCCCACCCCACCAGGAAATTGACGAATGCGTTTGGTTAACTTGATTAATTCTTGACTCAACGGTTTGGTTTGAGCATTCACCAGGGCGGGAGGTAATTGGGGGTTGGCTAACAACACATGTTTTTTGGCGGCGAGCGTCGCGGCTTTGTTCAACAAGGCATTTTCGGTGAGTTCTCCTTTGTAATATTGAATGAGTTGTTCCAAGTCCTTTTGGGGAATCATGTACACTTCGTCCATGGTCGTTGACTACAGTCGGAGCAAAGTTCCCCGTCTTCCTGGTCACGGCAACTCTTACAAAGACGGGCCCTCAAGATGTGTTGGTACTCTCGATACAACAGGTGATATTTATGCTTCCAATAATGACACTCGTCTTTCCACTGGTCGGTGGCCCGATTGGCCTCTTGTAATAGAGTCATCCACGTAGGGAGGGTTAACGAACACATTGACATAGCACCTCGTGAAGTCCTTGAAACAACCCTTGTCCTTTTTGTTGGACTAACCACTGACGACGTTTTTTGACGGAATGTCGACGACGTCCCAAATCACGTAGTACCTTTTTATAGGGTTGAAGTTTAGCCAGCATGGGTGGGGTGACAGGAATCTTGTTTTTTAAAAAGTTCAAGACCAGTTCACTCACAGCATTGATTTGATCGGCATTGGCATGTTGTAACAATTCTTGACGTTTGGAACCATTGGCTTCTTGTAACATGGACCGTAAAAACGGGAATTGACGTCGAAGACGTTGCATCCTTTATCGGTGACGACGACGATACCGTTGATTGGCTTTTTGAATCGTGCGTTTTATACGTTTATCCGTTTCCAAGGCCGCGGCTTTCCCCAATCCTACCATAGCGGGCACCAATAGATTTAAAAAACCGCCTCGTTGACGACGACGGCGTCGTCTTCTCCTCCTCACCATGGTCGCCCCGTCAATAGACGTTGAAGGGCTTTGTCTTGTTTGATGAGGTCTTGCGTCTCTTTATAGCCTTGACGGGTATTGCGTTTGAAATCGGACCACCAACCCCCACCTCGTTGTCGTCGGTAATGTTGTACATTATCGGTAATGCCTTTCAAGGCTTGACCCCCTAATTTGCCTAAAGCCAGTCCAAACCCAGGCGCGGGACCTGATAGAAACATACTCATGCCATGGGCAATTTTATCCACCAAACGGGGTTTGCGACGCATTAAAGCCCCTCCTCGTTGTTTCCTTTTTCGGCGTCGTCGTCGTCGTTGGACGGCCATGGTTCTAAGAGTGTGGGACTAGGAGGGAGCGGCTTTTTATGGATCCAATACTCTTTGGGTTTCAAGGGACGAGGACATCCATCTACATAGCATAGGGCTTCCAAGGGTTGGTACACAAAATGACCATGGTAATCTTGGAGACATCGTTTGGGTAATGGAGGGGTGAAATCCACAATGGTATCATCCAAGGTTTGCATCTTGATTAAAAATCGTTCCAGATCCTCCAAGGGAATACCCCGCACATGGGTTTTTAATTCGGTCAAGGCTTTGGCATAGGTGGTAAACGCAAATCGACTCATGGTCACTTTAAATCGGTATTGTTTAAAATCATTCCATCCTTTGACCACGGTGCCCACCGCCGCCAAACAGGCTACCAACGTACTGTTTTCCAATAGCGGGCCCGCAATCATGCCGGCAGCCATCAGGAGTAAGGCCAACCCATTGAACAAGGCATTGATACACCTGTAATGATTCAACATTTTTCGATAACACCACCATTGTTGATGATAAAAGGCATACAAGGAATCCATGCGTTGTAATAATTCCGGGGGGAAGGGAAGACCATGTTGTTTCGATCCATTCAATAACGACACGACGGTTTTCATCTTTTTACGGCGAAACACGGGACGACGAGGTTTGTACGCTCGGTGCTCCTCCCTGTTTATAACTGGTCACAATGCTATTGGTCATGGTGACATTAGCAATTTCACGTCCTTGGGCCAACTGTTCTTGATCTTGTAACAGCATCCGTAAACGTCGTTGTAAATCCGCTTGACGCAAGGTACGAGGGGGTGGAGTCCGAGATCCTCGAGGAGTGGAGGGGGTGGAGGAAGGTGTCCTAGGTGAACCGGGGAAAAGTCGTCGTCGTCGTCCGCGTCGTCCACCACGACGGCCACCGCCACCGCCACCACCACCACCTCCACCACCACCACCACCACCACCAGCACCTCCACCAGCACCACCACGTCCGCCACCTCTAGTCCTAGGACCACGACGTCCCCCACGTCCATTTCCACTTCCCCCACGTCCATTTCCACTTCCCCCTGCACCCGCTGCTGTTCGAGCACCCGCTGCTGTTCGAGCACCCGCTGCCAAGGGTACGCTAGGAGGAGTCGCAGGAGTTAGAGCACCAGAAGACTCCGGGGTGGTCTGTATGCTACGGAATGATTGACTTCCTGCACTTCCTACCCCGGCTGGGGAAGAGGCCTGGGCAGGGGGCACACCATTCAGATCGGGCCAAGCGGCGACTGTCCTGGGGGAGGGGAGACTGCTCAACAACTCACGGAGGGTATTGGGGTGCATTTCCTCCATGGCAACGTCGAGAAGGCCTTCGTCTCCCGTGAAATACAATTGTTGCATGGTTCCTGGGGACATTTGTTGCATGGTTCCTGGGGACATTTGATTACTGCTGGCCGCTCCCACCCCCGCCGGGGACACGGTATCGTACGATTGCGGAGGTTGACGGTCATCATCGGCCATGGTTTGCTTTTCTCTTTTGACCTGTTCCAAGGGGCTCCCTTTATAGTCGTTTTTGATAGGTGCGAGTCCATCCTTCGTCTTTTAAGAGGTGACTCAACACCCGTTGTTGATCGGACGAGGCGGGGTGTAAATCCAAGACCAAATAGCCATACGGTCGTGTCGTGGCTTGATGAAACGTCTCCAACGTGTCTTTCCACGTGGTCGGAAACGATTGAAGCATGACATTGCGTACCCCTAATTGATCTCGGGGGTTCTTGAACGCCACGATGTAATGGGCATTGCGGGATATACTTTTCGCATAGCGACCCACGGGAAACATGTCTTGGCACAAGTACAATACCGTCACCCCTTGATGATGCGAATGTTTGGTGAATAAATCCAACACGCGTTTATCGTGACTGCCTTCGTCCATTAAATCATCCAAGACCAGGACCCCCTGTCCTTCAGGAAACCATTGCACTAAGGCCTCATGATCGGGAATCCCTTCGTGAAACACCACCCCTTGATCTTGCATGCCTTGAAATCGATCTTGCCAGGCCCCATAACAATAATGCCTTTGGGTCGGTGGGGTTTCAAACAACTCGGGGTTGTCTACCAAGAGTTTTTCCGTAAACGCGGTTTTACCACATCCCGAAGGACCCACCACCAAGATAGAGGAAGGCGTATGAAAACGAAACGGTTTCCCCGTTTGCATGATGATGACGAACTACCCCTTAGAAAAAAAAGGCACCTTTTTATTGGAATCGGTGGGACTCGAACCCACGCACGACCCTCCTCATGTATTCGAGGGGGGATCCAAAGGCTCTAACCAACTGAGCTACGACTCCGACATCACTTTTTTCCAACAAATTTTATTTAAGCATTACATTGATGATACGGATGACAACACAGTTGATACCATCTGGCTTCTTGGCCTACAATCAATTGTTGAAGGCGTTGACCGGCTTGATGGTCATTACTAACATAATCATGATCCGAAAACTCATTTAAAAACGCTTGCAAGGTCCGTCCACGGGCTTTGGCTTTCAAGTACAACAAGGCGTAATCACCACAACTCTTGCTTGTAATGGCTTGGAGGGACTTGCCATTGGTCACCACATACTTCCAATGTTGGACAATCCAATCTCGTAACGGGGTCGCTTGCACGTACGTATCCAATGGCAAAGCATAACTGTCCAGGACTTCACACACCTTTCCATCCGTCCACACCGCTAACCAATGTTGTCCCGGTTGATCGTGTGGGTCGGTATTCACAATGTACCCTTGGGGTTGGGTCTTGACAGGACTCTTGGGTAAACGATCACAGGCCACCGTCCCGTAAAAGACCGGTTTCAATTGGGGGTCGTCTCGGGCTAAATAATCCAACTGCACATTATTCAAGGCCACATGTTCCATCAGTGCTGGTAAATGTTATACAACACGGCTCCGTTCCTGTCAATCTCCAGCAAATTCTCAAATTCTCCATACACGAGTACGGTTATATTGACACCGGGGGCAGCTCCAAATTCCAACACCAATTGTAAATCGCCCGTTTGCTTGGGGTTGAGGTTTTGACTGTCAGCACATCCATTGGCCACATTGTCAAACATGTACAAGGTACAATTTTTAGCTTGGCCCCAATCTTCTAGTTCTACCATATTGCCTTTCTTTTTACACCAGGCACCACTGGCTTGCAGAAAACGGAAGTAGCCTAGATTATCTCGGGTGCCATTGTTGTGCACTAACTGGAGGGTTTCATAAGGGTACTCTTCTCCTCTGACAATCTGTTTAATGGACGTCAGACCAAATTTCTGGAAACAGAATGGATCTCGGGTCACATCTCCATTGAAGGCACGGCTGTCCAGTAACCCCACAATCAATCGGTCAGGTATTCTGTTTTGAAACAGGTTCGGGATATCAAAGCGGACCAGGTTGTTTTGCATGCTGAAAGTCCGGATTTCACTGCGGACGGTCGGGTAAGCCGCCACTTGGCCTTCATTGTGTCTTTTGCTAGAGATACTCTGGTAGATGGCGTCATTCAAACGCAGTTGGCAGAGATGAAACCGTAGTTTCACATCGCCTTCCATCAATCGGCCAGCTAGAGCCACTCCATTCAAAAACAGGCTGGGGCCATTGAAATGAAATTTCATCTTGATTTCAATACCAGGCACCAACAGTTTGCCAGTGTGAAAGACTTCCAAGTGCGGGGTAAACACCAGACTGTGGGTGACACCTGCAGCATACTTGGCCACTTCAGCGACCATGGCGTCGAAGGCCCCTTTGTGATTGTCACTGAGAGCTTGCCAGTGAACATGGTCTCCTGCTTTGTCTGTGTTGGTGGCGGTCCATTGGGGTGGGAAATCCACTTGATTGTACCAGCCTTGGGGTCCTAACACGGTCTTGCCATCTTCTCGATCATAATTCAACAAGGTTTCCAGGTAAGCTTTGTAATGATACGTGTCGGATTGTGGACTGATCAACGTGCCATTCAACTGCAAGTCAATTTGTTTGATGATGGAATGGGCCAAATTATTGACGGGCCACAATTTCTGATTGGCCACCAAGTTCCCGGCATCGTCCTTTTTCAAACTCAATTCCATGGTAAAGTAACTGCGTCCCAAATCCACAAAATCGTCTAACCCTGGAATGATGAATTCCATGGGATTGATACCCGTGGTGGTGGGTTGGATGGTGACCATGCGATAGGCATTGATGCTAATGTCGGTCGGTGGCACCTTGAAAATCCGTAAGGCAGGGTTGACGGTCCCTTCGGAACGCTCGTGAGCCGGGGCGGTTTGTGTACTCACGTCAGGCATGTTTAACGTCGTCGAGTGGTACCCCGTCGTCGTCGTGAGGGGTTTTTATAGCGTCGTCGTCGTCGGGCTAAACGTTGTCTCAAATCAAACCCGGGGACTCTCATGACCTCGGGACTTAACCATCCACCACGTTGTCGTCGCATGAGTTTCCAAAACGGATACAGTCCACCCCATTGAGACAACCCTCGATTACTACGAATCCGTCGAGGTCGTGAATGCACGGGTTCCATTAGACTCCCAAAATATCACGTGCACGTTTGGTTTGTTTGGGAAATAAGGCAGTGGCTACACGCACGGCGTCTTTCACGTTCTTATGACTCAACGCTTTCTTGGCTTGTTTGGTGATTTCTTTTTTAAGGACTTGTTCGGCTTTGCGTTTAACACCGCGTGTCAAACCCGTTTCGAAGCCTCTCTTGATATTACTAGGCAATTTTAAAGGATTTCGCGTCCTTATAAGACCTTGCAACCCCCCACGCATCAGATCCGTCATCACTCCTTTGCCTTGTTGATCATACCACTCGTCGGTTCGAAATCGTGTCAAACTTCCCCCACGCATGGTGTCTTCTTCTTCACCAGGGATAAACGTTTTGTTTAGGCTTTATGGGACTCCCCTTTTTATACCGTCATCATCGTCGTTTTTTCCGAAAAGCGGCTTCCAACCCTTTTTTAGCCCCGTAACTCGCGGCACCACTTGCAGCACCCAACGCCACAGCTTTTCCTCCAGCAATCAAGGCTGGAATGAGGGCGGCCAGGGGCAAGAGACCCCCTCGTTGCCTTCTTCTTCGTCGTCTCATTCGACGCACTCTTGTCTTGGGCATCTTTGTTTTGTTTTCACAACTCTTGTTTTCTTTTTATACTCACATGACGTTGCACGTAAACGATTCCCCCGCCCACCGTTTGCGTTTCCCACTTCGCATTTCTTCCATACGTTTCTTCGTTGATCTTAGGTAATTCTTTTTGGCTAACTTTTCTACCCCTTTGGTGATGGACCAAGCGGCTTTAGGAATCCCAGCAATCACCGCGTTGACCCCTTCCCCCGCTTGTGGACGCTGTGGTCGCCGTCGTCGTCGTCGTCGTCGTCGTTTCGGAGGCATGATTGACTTGGGTTCCCTTCTCGTCTCTCTTTTTTATGTCTTTTTGAAGTGTAACGTGACAATGGTATGACCTTCACCAAACTTGACCAAGTCTCCTCCTCTACCAATGGTTTCAGCCACTTGAACGTGAATCATTTCCACCACCTCGTTACGAAGAGACATGTATTGAATGTGCAACGGTTCAAAATACAGGTTGCCGCGTGCTTCTCGCTTGTACTGGATTTCACGTAACAAATCGGTCACGCGATTGCCCACCACCGTGCTGCCTGCCACGTCGGAGTACACGTGCAACGATCGTGTGGGTTCCCCCACCACGGAACGAAACGCCACATTCAAGTTGGTGAAACGCCAACTACAACTCATACTCAATTGTAAATAATCCGGTAAAATAGAACGCACCGTCCAAAAGACCGCGTTCCCCTGACCGTCGTTCACATCGTTCCAATCGTTGCCAGCGGGTTTTGTCATGTTGGGGATTTGATCCCCCATGAATTCTTGTTGTAAGTTGGGTCCCAAAATCAATACACTGTCAATTTTACGTAACCATCCCATCTTGAGCGCCAACTTGGTGTAGATGGTCAGGGCGGGCGTGTCGGTGCCGCAATGGCAGATATTGGTGTTGTCGATGAGCAGATCCTCGCCTTCCCACTTGAACTTGATGTAGGTGTGTTTGCCTTGATCATTGGTAAACCGACCCCCTTGAATGGCCATTTCCATACGTTGTTGTTCCAAGTGAGTAATGATGGCTTTCATGAAACTCACGCCATCCACCACCCAATCCAAATCTTGGACGTCATTGATGATGCTTCGCGCGGTGTCTACTCGCGAGGTCATTTCCTCGTCTTTTGCACCCGGTTTGGGATAGGTTTGGCCCCAGGATGTCCCCATGACGTACCCATTTTTCTTCACCAACTCATACAAATTGACGCGAGCATCTGGTAAGGAAATGGCACTCAATCCCACTTGCCATCCACCTCCCGTGAGCTGTAACGGTTGAGGTAAACGAATCTTGAAGGAATTGGGTTGGTTGTTGGGAAATTCACGTCGGTTGGCATGACTCGGTAACGTCACGTAGAACGACATGTTGTCTTTCTTCTTCACACCACCACTTCCCTTTTAAAGTGGAGGGTCAGGAGGGTACGTCCTTCACCAAATTTCACCAGATCCCCATTGGTTTCGGCCATCTGGGTTTCCACGATTTCCACCACTTCGTTGCGTACTGGGATATATTGAATATGTCGAGGTTCAAAGTGGGTGGTGTTTTGAGGCTGGTACTTGATTTCTCGTAAGAGATCGGTGATACGACCCCCTACCATACTACTGGTCCCTACATCACAATACACGTGCAAAGGACGCGTGGAGGGAAATTCCAACGAGGGACGAAAGGTCTGGTTCAAATTCACAAACCGCCAATTACACGTCATACTCAAGTTCAGATAATCCCCATCCACTTTCCAAAAGGCGGGCTTGTTGCTGCCATCCAGGACATCGGAGGGTGTGGGAATGGAGTCCGTATGAAATTCTTGTAAGAGATTGGGACCCAATCGATACACGCCCGTTGATACTTGTTCAATCCATCCCATTCTCAGCGCCAAGGTTCTGCCCCATTCCACGCGTGCCACTTGCACTTTGTAATCCACATTGACAGTATTCAACACCAAATCCCCTTCGGAGGTCCATTCAAAGGTCGGGTACAATTTGACACCATTGTTCTCTGCCCATTTGTTGAGGGGTTCGGTTTGTTTGGCACGGGCTTGCACGTAACGGTACACCAATTGATGAAAAAAGTGCGATCCCGTCGAGGAGGCCAATTCCTTTCTCATATCTCGTCCGTAGACAAAGAGTTCGCGACGTTGATGCCACCAGACATCTTCCCCTCGATCGTTTGTGTCATGCACCCGTTCGTGCCATCGTACATACAACAGAGGATGGGAATCACCCACGCTTCCTTCTTCCGCTATCACTGGAATGGTGGGTAAGGATAAACTCACCATACCCACCATCCATCCTCGTCCCACAAATCGGATGGGTTTAGGCAATCGGTTTCTGAAATGATGACTCTTGTTCCCAGGAAACTCTTTGGTACTCGCATGACTCATCAACGTCACGTAAAACGAAGAATTGGGTACCAACGTCATTGTTTTTTTAGCGGCGTCGTCGTCGTTTGCGGGGTTGAAGGGATGTCACGTCTCCACGAGCAATCCAACTATTGTACTTGTCGGGCCACCCTTTCCACTTGACCAACCAACGACCTTTTTGTCGCTTAAGTACCTTCTCGATCCGAAACACCTCGGACACATGGACTTTTTGTAAATCCTCTTCATAAAACGTACCTTGGACGGGGGTCTCATCCCATTCGCGAATCTTATACGTGGGGACAGGACCAGGGATCACACGATGCACCACAAACACTTCTTCGGTCCAACCGGGTAAATACCCTTTTTCAAAGGTACGATGAATCGTATTGAGACGGACATGATCCCCCACCTTCAATTGGGGTTTTTTGTAGCCTTTCAATCGTTTGGCATACAATCGGTTCCACACGGCTTCTTCGTTGTCCCACGTCACGTTTTCGGGGGGCATACCAATACTTCGATGACGGGTGGCATTATACCCCTGCACCAACTCGGGTAAGACATTGTCAAATTTCAACGTGTTGGCCGCGGTCAAATAACGGTATAACCGTTCTTTCAAGGTGCGGTTAAATCGTTCCACCACACTGGCTTTGGCATCCCCTTCGGTTGAAAAATGATGGATGTCTTGCTCCTCCAGCCATCGTTGAAACGTCCGATTATAAAATTCTTTCCCTCGATCCGTTTGCAATCGATTCGGGTGACGTCCTCCTTGTCTCACAATCTTCTCAAAGGCTTTCACGAGGGCCACCCCGGTTTTGGTTTTCAACGGTTCGACCCACGCGTACTTGGACAACACATCCACCACGGTCAACAAGTAGCGTATACCCCGATTATGTTTGGCCAAACGTTGTACTTCCACTAAATCCGCGGCCCATTGATCATCCAACCCCCCTACGATCACGGGTAAGGTAGCAAAACGACGACGTCGGGGTTTATGTAAGGTGTAACCCACATCCTGTTCCAACACCTGTTGGGCTTTTTTCAAAGGGAGACCCTGGGCTTTAGCAAATCGTTGCACCCCACCTAAACTCCCCGGGGCACCAGGATCATGGTAACGCTTCAACCATTGTTGCGAGACATTGACCTTCTTCTTCGTCGTTGACGAAACCTTGGTTTTCTTCTTCTTCAACCATGAGGACGACGAACTCCAGCGTGGGGTTCTCTTTCGAGGGGCCATACGTTTTGGCATTCACCCCATAAGGTCGATATGGTAGGGACCGTGTGGGGATGCGCCTTTTGAATGATTCGATACCATCGCCATGCCTCTGGGTGAGCTTTTAACCATAAGACAAACACCACCCATCGATATAGATTGCGGTCGACATGGGTTTCTTCAAACAGGTGAAGAGGATGCGTGTCCTCGGGACATGGGGGTATGGGGATTTGAGACCCGGGTTGATGATCATATAAGACTTGACAAAGGGTTTGATGACATTGCCATTGCCCCAGGGACAAGATAGACTCCCACGCATCACACACAGACTCCATGGTGACATTGATAAAAAATTTTATTCGTTCTCTCATTTAAAAGAGACCTAGACGGCCGTAACTGACGGTCTCTAGACCTTTCTGCCAGTTCTCCACACTGTCACTGTACTTGGGGGGTGGTGGTGCCGGGGCTACCATCATTTCTTGACGGTTCTTGAGCTCTTGAATTTCTCGTAACAATTGTTTCTCATAGTCTGTCAGGGGCCGATCCACGTCCTCTTTCCTTCTGACTGGAGGACCAGGGATGTCATAGCCCCTCTTGGGATATCCTTGAGCATCACGGGTGGGTGCTTCAGCTTGTTGGTCGGCTTTTTTGGGAGGGTTGTCATGAAACCACGTCCAGTACTTGGGACCCAAGGGTTGATCGGCCCATCGGAAGAAGCCACACGTTTTCTTGGAACAAGTCAGAAACAAGCGATCGGGGTTCTGAGTCGAATGACTCTGTTGAAGCGTAGCGGGTTCACGGCAAAAGCATTGTAAACCACCCCACATGTCCAACACTTCTACATGAGGTTGACTATACACGGCTTTCATATACTCCAGAACTTTATCTTGACCACAAAACAGCAAACACGGTTGCATGGGACATTTCACATACTTCCATCCCTTTTGAGATTCTCGGACCTCCAAACGCACCTCATGGTAAGGACATACCATAGTGTCCACTGAACTGGGAGGATCATACACGGTCGTCAAGGTGAATTGAGGTGATGGGGGTGATTGCTCCACCATGTCATTCAATTCTTTCATCATATCTTCCACAGCAGCTCGGGTGTCTTCCACCACGTCGCACACCACAGGATCACAGTCCACGGGCGTCATATGTTGAATGGCCTTCTTCTTCTTCTTCCCCTCTGGGGGATGGGTTGATTTTCTCTTCCGATCGACAGACATCGTACTCAAAGGTGGATGTCACCCCTATCGACCCTGCCTTTTTATACCTTAGACCCTTGCCTGTCATTGGTCAGCTTATCCTACCCATATAAGGACTTGTTATCTTCCCATTGGTCAGCTTGTTCAATCCAAATAAGGTCCTCTTGTCTTCCCATTGGTCAACTGCCCCTATTTAAGACGGTCCCTTGGTCACTAGATCTTCATTCTCAAAAGCCATGCCCCCTGACATGATGATCGGAGAACAAGATCTCGGTGCCTTGGAACTGCAAGTGGGTCATGGCCATGTGGTCTATACAGGGGGAGCCAAAGGTACGGATGCCCTCGTGGAAGAACAGGCCAAACACTTTGGGATGCAACTAGAAGTCCTGGTCCCCCCGAACCATCCTCGATCCACTTTCATCACCCCTTCTACGGTGGAAGTCCTGATGCTGGCCAACCCCCATCTTCACCAGGCGGCGGAGAAACTAGGCAAAAAAATGCCCAGTCATTTTTACACCCTGCAATTGCTGCAACGCAATTATCAATTGGCCAAAAAAGCCCATACCATCTATGCCTTTGGCATCTTGGAACCGGATCATAAACGCGTGAAAGGAGGCACTGGTTGGACTGTGCAATTGGCTATGGATCAAGGCAAACCCGTCTACCTGTTTGACATACCCAGTCAATCATGGTACCGCTCGGACCATTACTACCAAGTCAATGAGAATGCCGCCACCCTGGTCACTGGCAGTCAATTTGTCCCTTGGGGACCTAAAAAGCCCACCCTACATCAAAGCAGTGCTATTGTGGGATCCCGGGATGTGGACGAGAAAACCCGAGCCGAAATTCAAGCCTTGTTCAACCGCACCTTCTGTCTACCCGAGAACATTGATCAATTACGCATGGAACTGGAAGACTTTCATTTGTAATTTCTTAGTTTTTATTTTTTCAATCTGTACATAGCTTTCTTTTAGTTTTTATTTTTTCCAATTGTACATAGTCATTTTTATTTTTTCAAATTGTAGATAGCTTTTTTCAATTTGTACATAGGAGCACCCCACCCGCGTGGCAAAGAATACAGACCACCCTTTGTAACATCAACTCTTTTTAATTAAAAAATTTTAAAAAATGACATCACTGAGTTTGCACGTGGATCATAAATAAATGTCTCTTGACTCACAGTAGCCTTGACTCACAATAAAAACTCAACGGGAATAGTTCAAGGAAATAAAATACGACGCACGTGGTCCCGAATCTCCTCTCTCCTCTCTTGCTCCTCCCTCCGCCGCTCCTCTCGCTCCCGCTCCATCTCCCCGAAATACAACTTGATCCTTTGCCATGGGCGGGCCGCATGTACACGTGGCAGGTACAACTCCAGGTCATTGTCGACCTCTTTAAATTGTTCTAAGGTCATCGGCCAGCGACATTCAAAATTCGACCGAATGCGGTGCTGGTCCACCCATGGGATGATCTTATTCACTAGGGCTCCCAGCAACGCTTCCGTGATCTGTGGATGGGGCCGGCCCTCCCGATCACCATTCTCAGTCCAGACCACACACCGCAAAAACAATTCAAAAAACGCGACCACGCGCTGACGGGTGAGGGGGCGCCAGGTTTCCTGTCGTCTCTCCCTCATCAGTCTGGTCTGCCGATCCACAGCCGTTCGCTCTGGCCCCGCTCTCCTTCTCAAGTACTCTGGCCCACCCCCATTCACTGCACTGGCTAAAGAACCCAAGGGCTTTCTTGTTTCTGACATTTTTCACTTCACCAACTGACATAAGTCGTAAAGACTGAACTCAAAGCTAGGAGTGACGTCCTGTGGCCTCGCTTGACTTATATACCCTAATTCGCGCAATGCACCATGGTCTATCTAAGGAGGGGGGAGGGGGGTCCCCCCACCTCTTCCCCTCTCAAAGCATGATGGGTCTTTTCTCTCATTGGCCTATTCCCTCCCACGTGACCCTTTTGGTTCTCTATAAAAAAACCCCCTGTCCCATTCCATCTTTCACACTCAATGGATGATCCAGTCCTCAGTCCAGAAGCCCAACAAGTGATTGATCGTCTACGAGCCTTGTTATCTCGACTCGAAAAAGACTTGGAACAGATCCGTTTCAAAGCTTCTTATTTTGAACTGCTTCGTCTTCATAGTCAAAAACATCTCACTCGGAACGAATTGGCTTTATTAACTTTGAAAAACTTCTACCGGTGGTGAATGGGAGACAAACCCGACAAGGGTCCTAGCAAGGTCAGCCCTCAAGCCCTGCACATCATTGAACGTTTGGGAGAGATCCGAAAACAAATCAATCACCTGGTTCAACCTTTACGTTACAAGATCACTTTTCAAGAACTGTGCCGACTCCGAAAAGAAGGGATCATCACCACCGTCGAGTTTCAACTCTTGACCAATCCACTGTTTGATCCTTTCGTCGATCCTTTTGATCAAACCACTCTTTGATCCTTTCGCCGATCCTTTCGCCTGATGGCTCAACCCCCACCATGTGTGATCTGTTTGATACCTCTCGCCAATTATACCACGTTGAGGTGCTGTGGTATTCCTTGTCATGTCGCCTGTGCCAAGCAACAGAATGGTCAGCCCCGCCTATGCTCTACCTGCCACGTTCCTCTTGTCGTCCAGGAAGTCCTCCATGAAGACTGGAAAGAAGACCCGGAGTTTATGCAGCATGTCAAGGACGATTGGAAAAACAATCCTATCTGGTATGGCATTTGCTATGAGAACAACCACGCCCTCCAAGGATTCTGGGGAGAACTGCGCGATCCCTATGAGCCTCACCGCAAAACCCTCTACTTTCTGGGTCACACCAAAAGCCTAGCCATTGGACGGATGAAAACCTGTATCAGCTTCGCGTAAAAAAGGACACCCCCATGTTTGGACATTGAACTCGTTTTTTTTCTACTTGTTGTCAAATGTTGATATATGATTTACATTAAACTATTTTCTTTCCCCGCGCCTGCCCATTAAGGCTCGCAAGATCAGATGAAGAAAAGAATTGTATTCAGGAGCATGCGTCATGCCAGACTGGCTGATCATCAGAGAGAAGAAAGCCAAGCATGAGCAAGATGCTATTAAGAAGAAATCGAATAAACCCTCGTCCTCTCCACTTTAGTTTTCTCTCACTTGTTGTGAAAAAAGTTGACAATAAAATTATTTTTTTTATTTTCTTGTTTTTTTAGACTCAAGGACCACCCTCGTTCCCCCAATTGGACTTTGGACTTTGAGCCCACGTTTTCTCAGCGGGTTTACTTCCCCTTGAGCCCACGATCCCTTTTTCCAACTGGTCAGCGGTTTCCCTTTCCAAATCACGTGACTTCCGGTTGCATGAGCCCGCGATCCCTTTTTTCCCACTGGTCAGCGGTTTCCCATCCTAAAAACACGTGACTTCCGGTTCCGGTTATGACGTCATCCTTACATCAAAACGAGGCAAAGCCCCCCATACGGGCCGACATTACTACTCATCTCCGACTGGCTTAGCACCTTCTAGCGTTTATTGGATTGGGATTTTGTTCTTTTACAAGGGCTTGCGGCGCTCTGCGTCATCAGTAACTCTCGTTGTATCCCGTCATCAGCCCATATTTGACCTAAAAAATTTGTTTCTCATCATAGCCTCCCCTCCTCCTCTCCGCCCTCGGCCGCCACGTTTAACGGTTTTAGTCTGGCTAAGATCAAAACTACTTTGTGAGATAGTTTTAATCATGCTCAGAATGGACATGTTCCGACTTTGATTCCCCTAATGCATCGTCTGCTTAAACATGTTTCATCCGTAATCAGACTAAACATTTGTAGGCCTAGTGTGAACGCGGCATCCAATCCCAAGTTAAGGCAATTTCTGACGTAAACCAAAATGGCCAATTTTGAGGAAATAAAAACGTCAATTGATGTTCTCACGAACAACCTTGCATAGAAGCTTTACAAGCTTGTGGAATATGAGATATGTTATAATGATTTGACCGTACTCACCACTTCAACCAGTCTGCTGATTTTCATGCCAAACGACACTTCCACGGATTTGTTGCCTAATACCGGTCGAACAGTCTTGTCATAGTTTTCCAGCAGATATGCACGGATTTGATGTTCAAAGGATTTGTTGGACGCGCCCAGAACACCTGTAAAAACAGAACATAAGCACTACCCCAATACGTAATTGTTGCCGGACTGATTGTATGCGACTCCAAGATTAGAAAAGAAATCTGTCATGACGTATAAAACCTTACATGGGATGACATCAGACTATTTAAGATCAAGTTTTGTTTTTCGCGACAACGTGGATTCTTATCGTTTAAGGAATACTGAAAACAAACTAGCTCTTCTACAACCCTGCACTGATTGTCTAAAGAGGCGTTTTTTATACAGTGGAGCTTAGTTGTGGAACAGCTTACCCTCAGAATTACGGCAAGCGACTTCCTCCGTAGGCAACTTTAAGACAAAATTGAATCGCCACAGTTTTAACCAAAATTTTTAACACGGCCTCCTAGAAAAGAAGCCTTTATTGTATTAAATCTTATTCGTTTATAATCTTGGTTAGGTAGATAGATAGTTAGTTGATACTGATTAATGAGGTAAGATAGGTATAGTCGCACAAGCCAAGGAGGCCCACACGACCAGCTCTGTAGCATGAAGCATTTGAGAGTATTCCTACTCCCCCCTGGATGGGATGCTAGTCCATCGCAGGGTTACCCCCAGCAGTATGTCGCTGGTACCCATAATACACCTGGGTGGAGAGAGATAGTGTGGAGTAAAGATTCTTTTCTAAGAAAAACAACACGGTGGCAAGGACTGGGCCTCGAACCACCGACGTTCGGATCGGAAGTCCAACGCGCTAACAACTGCACCACCGTGCCCCACATAATGATTTTAAATAAGCTGATGGAAATACCGGGTATAAATATCTTATCTTAATTGCGGCGCTTATAGGAAAGAGAAAATAGGTCGTTTTAGTTACAGACGACGTGAATGGATCGTGAAAATTACTGTTAGCGTTTTGTCTACGATGCTCGACAAAAGTCTTTCGACAGATTCTACTTTTTCTTATTTCTTTCTCCACACTAAAGAAATATTCGCGGCTTCCCCCTTCCCGCCTTGTTGAACTCGTGAATCGATCCAGAATGCTTCATACATGTCAACATCGTTTCGGGGGAGGGGGGGGAGAAGGCAAATATAACATTTCTTTGTTGGTGTCAAATCTCAAGGATGGCTCTAACCCTGACCGTGACCCTAGCCCTAACCTCAAGGACCGTTGTCTACCACTGTAAGTCACGTCTTAGGTAATACGCAGGAATATACGCATGCAAGTTAAATAACAACAGGGCTCCGAGCTGTTCTTACAAGGATAGCTCATGCTATTTATACATACAACGTACATACGTTTATCGATCTCCCGAAAGGGGATTTTCAGGCCAATACTACATTAGGATACAAGCAAGTGTTACAGCAATATAAGGTCATTTGAAAAGGAAGAAAACTTTTAAAAAGTAGGCTGAATGCAACTAAAAATAACAACTTTCTGCAAGTGCAATTCTCTGTTTATCGTTAAATCCATAAAAAGCACAAGATAGATGAAGATAATATCTTTAAGCCTCCATGTCTAAGAGTGTCGTCTTGTGTTTGTGAACACTTAGATGGGCTTGATTTCTTTAAGTTTCATTGGGAAAGAATTCTGTAACTTAGTGACTCTATAAGCAAAGGACTGTTGTGAAGTAGTAGTTTTACATTTTGTGACATGTAAATCCACACAGTGTCGTGTATTTCGAGCGTAGACATCAGATCGCATAACCAACACTTCGCGTCTATAAAGGCAACACTCGTTTAGATGAGTCAGCAAGCTTCTTTATGTTAGACGCCACTGAACGGCCTTATTATAGTTTACGTATTTCCACGAATAATTATTCGTGGAAAGGCCAGGTTAATCGCCTGGGACGATTACGAATACTCCTTTATCTCCATAAACTGAAATTTCAATTTCCTATTTCTTGTTTCTTCGTAAAATTTCAAACCCGGCAAACAAAAATACTTTTGATCATTCACCTGTAAAATAATTTGATTTCCAACTATAGGGTGGACTGTTTTTGGACAAAATATATACTTCAAATAGTGGGCGTAATTAATCTGCACAACAAGAAAGGCGAAGTTACCAATACTCCATGTAATATTGCTGATAAAGAACGAATTTATTGCAAGCAGGTGCAATTGGTTTTAATTAACATAAGCTTACGTTAAATTCACAATAATCCCAAACTTTTTTGAGAAATTGTACATTTCTAATTACACTTATACAATGTATTCCATATGCCTTGAACTTAAATTTTTATCTACCTTTGTTCACACAAATCCTCTTCTTTCTTGAAATAACTTATGTTCAATTTCTAATTAACAATCTCTTTTCAGAAATTTACAGTTGTAATTAAAACTTGTATCTCATATGTCTTTAAGTTAAAAATTTATGTACCTTTCTTGGCACAAATCCTTTTATGTGAATAAGAATGTTAATGAGAGTAAAACATAATACCATTCAATTACACAGTGAAAAATTGGAACCGCTGCAAAGTAATTTGAATATTTGATCTGAAAATTGAATCATATTCATAACATATTTTAATTGACGAGCCAGTTGAAGCGCTTTTACTTCAAACTGTTTTATTATTATTATGATTTCTCAAATTCTAAGAACATCCCATTGATTTCGACAGTGTATTTTCAAACTAGGTCATTAATTTAAAATGTAAGGTGTATTCTCGTGACGGAATATCGATTCCCAAAAGAACTCATTCCAAGTGAATCAGAAAACTAAGAACGTTCACAAAACAACACACTTCTGTCTTTATTTTATTTATTTATTTTTTTTGTTTGTTTGTATAAATCGTATCTCGGTCATGGTGCAATCAGCAGCTTTATGAATAGAACACTATTCAGCATATTCCGAAAGCGGAATTAAGGTCCCGAAAAAAATTAATTGTGGCCTTTTCTAAAATAGTTCCCAAAAACGTGCCCTTTGTAACGTGCCCTTTGTAACGTGCCTTTCGCATGGCTTCCAGAAAAAAATTCAACCTTCAATTTCGAGGTAAAATTATCAAAATCAGACATAAAATAAGCACATAAACTATTGTTCAGCGGCCTTTGCGTTAATGTCCACACTCGATGAATCCACGAACACAAACGTTAGAACGTCGTGAATTCAGTTGACTTAAAGGTTTGTCCTTTTCCACCTGTCTGAAAGTTTAACATAACTTTGTTTGATCGACTGACTTTTGGAAGAAGTCAACTCATTCAAGATGATAATATTAAATATTCTGGTCGACAACAAACTCCCAATTTGCAGTGAGAATTGTATGTTTTCTTAATCGGGATTAGCGTTAATCGATCAAGCCCTTAATTTAGCAACTGGTTGACTCAACCCCAATTTTCATGATATTTATTGCCCTCTATCCTGCGGTCGAATTCACGCAGTCTAAAACCGTTAAAACACGGTTCAGCATTTGTTAATTACCAATATCGCGACCTTGAAGGTTTGTTAATTGGAAGCTTCGCTCTATTCCGTTCATTAAAATGTTGAACGGCAAAAGAAACATTCAACGATTTATCATAGCGTGAACACTGAAGTTACAAAATCGCTCAAGGATTTTGGAACAAAATATGCTCAACGATGTTGATCGTACGTCGTTCACTGCTCAATGATCAACAAACACACTACAGTTAATTTATGCAACAATATAGTGAACTTAATTTACTCATAAAAAATTAGATATACTTACTGTTCGTATATAATCCCTGTAAACAAAGAATGACAGCAAGATAGTACATCTCGACCCTCAAGTTTTCTAAATGAGTTTCAAAGTTTCGTGTAGTAAAGTTCAAATGTCATCATCGAAGGATGCGCTTGGATGGAGAGCTGACGTCCATGAAGACATTACCTAATACGTACCTTGTTGTGCAAATAAACTTCTTTTCAAAGAACGAATAGCGTTCATGCTGTGACGTCATACGCCTCATTAATCTGCGTGTTTTGTGTTTTTATGGTTTGTATTGTGCGTTCATTTGAACACGCAAGCTGCGGCCTAATTAAATTGTATTCGTGCAAAATATGTGACAAAAGTTACACTAATGCCGGTTTCCCTCTCCGTTATTGGTTTAAGTGTCTGGGCACAGAACTTTTTATTCCAGATGTTTTTAATTCAGCTTAAAATTGTTCTCATGCTCTGCTTTGCTATCTTAATGCTATGATTCTTACTGCTCTAAAGCCTTGCTCGGTCTAGTTATTGATATCTATTCAGTCATAAGTAATAACAAGACCTTGAGTTGTGAAAAACAAAAGACCTTTTAATAAGGCAATGAATCATTACATCATGAAACACAATAACGAGGCCTGATTATTTGGCTTGTAACCATAACAAACACAAAATCAATTAATTTTGATTTCGATTAACATTAATGACATCTAGACACAACTAACTCGGATATTCCATAAGTATGGAAGTACTAGATTACAACAAACCTAAAATTCAATAAAAACTTAATATGTAATACCTGAAGTTTTCAACACGTTGCAGCCTCTTTGATGTGTGTGACATTCTGGGCGTGTTTTTTAATGTTCGGAAAGTGTTTGGAAAAGTTGTTTTTCTCTTTCAAAGTATGACCAAAGTCGGTGTTATTAAAAAAAAATCAACTGGCAGGCTATTTACCCCTGCGCTCTGCACCGAATGGTAAATTTGTGACCTTTAATTGTCATTGCAGGGACAAAACTAAGATAAAACCGCTTTTTAACATCAAGGGAAGTACTAGACCAGTCCTACTACGTAGAATGAATCAATGCTCGTTATTTCTGACCCACAGGTTCAAGCTGGTGGACGTTTTAATAAAAAGGATTAGGTATTATTTTAGCCGTCTCAGATAAAGCATGGGCACCCAACGGTTCGTTTCGGGTAATATCTGTTCGGGAGACTTAAATCGCCTGAGAAATTCGGATTTAATTCCAGTGAAAACTAGAGATTTCTTTGGCGAAACATCACCTCAGACTTTCGTAAGAAGAGGAGTTACTAATTCCTTTTGTTCTCGGAAGGACAGATCTGTCGTTCAGAGTGTAAAATAAGGTCAGCTAGCATTTTCAGAGAGCTATCAGCAGCTCGGAAATTCGGCGGATAGGATCCTGTTTCCTAAAATTTTCTGTGGCCTAATTTTTCAGCCAAAAACGCCGAGCAGTATATTTGTGTATTAGCTTACACAAATATGCCTTTAAAAAGCTCTGAAACAATCTAAGAAAGCAGAAAATGATATTCAAGTATTTTGCTAGACTCTTCTCGTTGGGTGCCCCTGATAAAGGTAGTTTCGCCTGATATTGAACTTCTGACAACCAGCATGAACAAACCTTGATCGGATTAAACTTGATTAAAACTGTTTAAATATTGAAGTGAAATCCGATTACGATCCAGGATCAGTTATCGCCATGAGCTGTTCTGTCTCAGTACACTGTCTTCTCAAATGATGAATTTTATTTATTTACTTTTAATGTTTGTAATCGCCTATGTTTTTTTTTTTATTTTGTAGAGGATTTGAGGATTTTAAACGCGCACATAAAAACCTTTATTATTATCATCATCATTATCATCATAAACATCATCATCATCATCATCATCATCATTACTATTATTACTATTTTTAGAAATCGAGTGAAAATGAGTTCGTAAACACCACATGGATTACGATAAAGTTTATACACTGATCTCTACACAGAAACACCTATGTACACAGCATACACTACAACGGAAATAGTTACGAATGCTATAAAAAGCGCACGGTCCATTTTAGTAGACACGCGCTGCCATGAGTAATGGCGATCTTCCATTCTGTGATCGTTTTCCACCGGTGCTGGGGTTCCTCCGTTTGACTCAGTCATCTCAATGCCCTCCATGGTAGCGGTGGATTTGTCAGCAGCTGGATAAAGATTCTCTGAATGAACTTGCTGAGTTCTTCTCCCTCTTCTGCCACACAAGAGACAGATTTTCTGAACCCAGTCCGGTGGGGTTCCTTCTCTGAAGTAAACCCACAGGACAAAAATATTTGCGAAGAGGATCAAAGTTATGATGATCATGGTAGCCTCAAGAAGTACGCCCAAGACCGGAAGTCCATCTGAGGTGACTGGCAGAAAAGAAGGAATGACGAGTAGAAAGACTGTCATGGCAAGAAGGACTGTGGTGACAAACCCAATACGCTCCCCACTCTCCACGTGAATCAGGAAACTACTGAGAGCCAGGATGGTCAGGATAACACAGGGGATGGTCAGATAGAATGTGTAGTACAGCGATTTGCGTTTCATTCGCAGCGTGTAGACAACTTCACTGAAGTTGAATTTGCAGCAATCTCCGTGATCAGTTTCTGATATTTCAGTTGTAATGTTCACTATCTGCCAATTGCCGCTTTCCACAAAACGATCTGAAATGGAACGGAGAATACTCGCGTTAGCTCAGTTTTCTCATTGGAGTTACAACTTGTAGCTCGACTTATCAATAATCTCGATTCATTGTCTACTCTACAATGTCCACCTCCCTACAACAGAGGTAATGTGGTATCTAGAGAAGCCAAAATGTTTAAAGATTTGAAAATTACTCGATCAAACTTACTCAACGTTAGATCAAGGCAAATCGTGAACAAACAACTCTCCACTGAAGACTACTACATGGACTGATTCTAAAAGGCGTAAAGACGTTGTCACGTTTCGGCTGGCTAACACCAGCCTTCATCAAGTTTGTTTGAAGGAATTGCGTGTTTACACATCGGAGGAGCCAACTACGCCACTTATAGGTATCTGCGAGAGGTTATGGATAGTTAACCATTTTGAGCTTATAGTTTGTGAGCCTTTGTGGTACGAAATAATACCTTGTAGATTTTAGCAATTTTGGTCTGGAACGCTCCTGGCTCACCACGGTATATATATTTGAGGATTTTAGCCAAAATTCCCAAGGTTTCATCAGGCATTTGTGAATGTTTACATGTCGTTTCTTATTCTTAAGTAGACTAGTCTCGATTTTTCCTTACTTGTAAGCTGACTTTTGTCCTTAAATAACTTGATTTTCAGTAGATTCAGTCCGTAAGTGTAGGAACCAAATGCGAGTCTGCAAGTTTGTTCGTCAAACGGCCATTTGTCAACCTTCATTTCACAGTTGACTTTAAATGTCGCCGGTCCACTCCAAATACACCTGCCTTTGTCGTCCACAGAGACATCAGTAACAAACTTGCTTGGACCCCCGGCCAAATTGATCTGGTCGTCACCACTGGCAAAGAGTAAAAAATTGTAAAATTCTTTAATTTAAGAAAAAGCCTGGACTCATAAAAAATGAAGATTTACAGATGCAAATAATTGATCGTTAGCAGCCAAGGAGTACTCGTTTAGTCTTTAATACGCCCTCAGCATAAAAATAAAACTAAAGATCATGTTTTCCAAAACAAAAGACCCTTACTTGTTAAACAGAGCAATGTCCGGGACCCAAATTTCATCAGGAGAGAAATGGATATATTGTATATCACCGTAATCACTGCTATTCCATGTTAAAAATTCGTTAATCCATTGCTGTAAAAAAGGAAAAACAACAACAAAACATAATTGTTAGCAGGTACTGTTAATAAAATTCAACCGAAGCCACATGTGCGAATAATACATGCGTGGCTTCAATAATTTTGTTTGCAAAACTGGTAAAGTTGTATGACAAAAAAAAAATTGCCGCCGAAATGGAAATGCGGGTGTACCGTCCAATGCCCACTCAATATCCAGAACGCGCAAAGAGGAAAGCGGAGCTACCCGTGCTCCACGCGTGTTCCCGAGATCGCGCCCTATGTAAAGTAAAGAAGTTTCACATGTGAAAAACGAAAAAATGTATTTTTGTTTACTGACCTGTATAACCCAAGTATCCAATACCACGACTTGTTCCTGATTGTCCTGTGAAAAAAATGCAATTGGAAAAATACCTCATATAATGAGACTTTGTTCTCATGTACATCCGGTGAAAGGATCATACCAGTTATGACAAGCAACTATGAGGCATGCTCGCTTGCTAAATAAACTCACATTACTTTACCCATAGCTACCTTAAAACAAGCGTACATAGAATATTTAAGTGGAGATTTAGTTAAGGTTACAGAAAATAACAGAACACCTAGAGAATGCTCCTAGTTCAAACTTTCAGAGAATTCATGTTCCTCGCACGGAGAGCTCACTCCCCAAGCGTAAATTGGGTTGCCCGTTAACAAATGAGTTACAACTGTGTTCCAGGCTATCATTTGGTGCAAAACTATAAGGGGATGCCGGGGGCGGGGTGGGGGAGGGGGAGGGGGTAGCAGATAAAGGGTCTCCTCAGCTCCCTGCAAAATTCCCCCTTCGCTTTTCCTTCATCGAGCGACTCGTCTTCGTGAAATAGGTTAAAGGAGTATTTCCTCTCTTACTTCAGTCTCAAACGCAGAATGTGCTATACTCGTACCACTTTGACAAGCCTTCCAATTCTCATCGTGAAGGACACCTCCATCACCCATTTTCCTCTGCGGACCGGGCGAACTTTTTTGTCGTAATTGTCAAGGAGGTCTTCGCGGATGTGGTGTTCCCCTGAAGAGTTTGTTGAACAAAAAGAACCTAAAGAACCGTGAGAGAGGGTTAGTAGTGTATGAATAACGTTATAGCCGAAACACAGAGACAGACAGACAAACAGACAGACAAACAGACAGACAGACAGACAGACAGACAGACAGGACGAGAGGCGGATCCAGTAGTGGGATTGAGAGGGCTGCAAACCTCTTGGCCATGAAAAATTTACAATCTGCTCTTTCAAAACTTGCTGGGAAAATTGACCACCAGAGTCGAGACACCCCTAGACCCAGGGACGTTTGCCTTCCTCTCTGGAACTTACACCACCCCCGCTCCCTCCCCCCCCCCCCCTCCCACACACACACGCCATCAGAAAATCCTGGATCCTCTCCTCCAACTGGGAATCTAAAGCAACGTTATATTAACAAGTTAACCATTTTTGTCCTTATCATATAGTTTTAGCCGTGTAATTTAAATCCAAATGACAAACATAACAGCAAGGCTGATCTGACTACGTAGAGAGATTCGACTCTGCAAGACATCAACACGACACTAATAGAACTTCAACAGAGCAGGGTTGCAGCCGTAGACAGCTGTTTCGCTCTTCTTAGAGCTCATCAGTACGGCATAGTAAGATGGCGAAAATGCCGTAAAAATACCCGTACACTCTGTTAAAAGCCCTAAACGAGGACGCACGCCCACCAGATCACGCCATCACGTGTCTTGGAAAGGTCGAGAGTCCAAGTGTCTTGTTGATGTCTCGCAGAGCCGAAGATGGGATGGACAAAACCAACCTTATAAAGAAACATGGATAAAACCATGTTATAAAGAACAGCATATCGGATCTATAAGAAAGACCTACGGTCCAAAAAACATACATACAGTAGAACAATATCAGTAAAGGACCGCAAACGAAAATGCTGCACGTGTACGTTGGATCTAGTAAACCAGACCTAGATCCTACGTACACGTGCAGCATTTTCGTTTGCGGTCCTTTACTGATATTGTTCTACTGTAATTTAAATCCTGATGAGTTGACCGTGTCTAAATAAAGTGATTGATTGATTGATTGATTGATTGACTGACTGACTGACTGACTGACTGACTGACTGGCTGATTGATTGATTGATTGATTGACTGACGGACTGACTGATTGATTGATTGATTGATTGATTGATTGATTGATTGATTGATTGATTGATTGATTGATTGATTGATTGATTGATTGATTGATTGATTGATTGATTGATTGACTGACTGATTGATTGATCCTTTTACATATAAATTGTGAAATTAAAAATGACGTCGAATAGGAGCTGTAACCTTAACTTATGAAGTGAGCACCGCTCTGACAGCCTGAGATAGAGAGGTGCATGGGTGGAGGGGGGGTAAGGGCAGAGAAGGAGAGAAAAAAGGGAGATGAGTAGAGTAGGAAGGCAATGAGCAGGGAGAAAAGAAGACAGGAAGGCCAAGGCAGGATGAGGAAACAGTTGATAGGAAAGAAGCGAAGGAAAGAAAGATGGGAACAAGAGATAAGGCTGGGGAAGAGGTAAGGTAGTTGAGAATGAACAGTTCAAATTATCCAATTGTGATTTTTCAGAAACTTCCTGATCAGCACCACAGAAGAGTACAAAATAATAATTTCATTTGAAGAAACACATTTTAGGATTTCATCCTAAGACTTAAAATATTCAACCACCTTGTACAGTGTACTGAAACAACGCCACCGGAAAGTATTGCTCAATAGCTTTTATTTGAAAGGTCACACTTTAGGATTTTGCAGTTACTCTGTGCAGCATAACAAAAAGCACCATAGAAAAGTACTGCTCAATAATGTGCATTGCCACGCCTTAGGAGTGTTGACGAAGACTAAAAGTAGAACCACCTTACACTCCGTCACTATACTCAAGGTTTGATGTTGTTACGTTTAACGCGAGCCACGCCAAATGAATGAGTTGTTATTGTTTGTGATGACAATTTTGCAAATGAGAACTGGTAAATAAAAGCCAACAAAAATATGAAAGCTGGTCGTCGTCTAAGAGAGCCCCAACTTTACTTGTCGCGTATTTTGAGAATATTAAAAACAAATAACACTACGGGTGAGTATTGCTAAGTAGCTTTACAGCTTTCATTTGAATAGATGTTATACGCTTCACAGAATTTCACCAACAACCTAAAAAGTTGAAACAACATTTTGCGACTAGCTCTGACATTTAGAACCAAACGACTAACAAAAATTTCACTTTTGATCCTCACTTAACCTCATTTTTTTCCTTTTGATGATGATTTTAGGTCGTTGAGGCATTTAATATACTGTATGAAAGAGAAGCGATCTTGACTTCACTGACTTACCATCAAACAGTGAGAGAAGTTGGAGGCAGGTTAGGAAGAATGAGAACGGATTCATCACGCAACCAAGCTGAGAAAATTTTCGGAAACCCTTATGTTCCAAATTGCGCTATAGTTACCTAAATTTTATCTGCAAAAATTGTGGGAACGAACTGTTTGACGCAGTCTACAAATACTGACGTAAACGATGCACGATTCGATATAATACAAAATATGCATGTCAATCAAAGCGTTTATTGAAAAGACGTTTTACTTGCTTGGATGCCTATTCCAATTTTGTTATTATGTTTATTCAATCGTGCACTCAGTTGTGACACAGCAATACATCACGTAATTAAGTAAAACAAGGCTCAGTTAGGTAGCTTGTAACCACAACAGGCCCAAAGCAAACCACAACTGCATGAATGACAAGCCGGTGCAGCAGCGTTAAAGGGTGGCAAGAGGTTTTGATGCGCAGAAGGTTGAATTGATTTGACGTTGTCTTTTTAAGATCAAGGCAGGTGATGTCAATATTTCCTTTCTAAGCAATTTGTGAACCATTTACATTATATATGTCAACTTAGTTTTCCCTACGGAGTTTCATAATGGGTTCTCTAGCATGTGAATGATTTTAAGCTCTTAAAACAGAAAGTTACGAAGAGGAAATACTTTAATTTTTATTGTGCTCTTATTTTAGTCTATTTGTAATTTTTACATTTAAAATGCTTCATTTACTTACCATGGTAACTGACTACACTAAACAATAACATAATGGGTGGACATACTGCTATTTGCATCGCTAACTACGAGCTTGGATTCAAGTGGAGAAAAATGCCCCCAATTCAACGTTGCTGTAGAAAATATATCCTTTCGATTGAGTTGGTGTTTCCATCAGTCCAAGCTTACAGATATGACCCCCTAAACTGAAATGAGTGTCAAAAGCACGATTACTGTCAACTACTTTTTTGCACAAATGTTTGTGATTTTACCTTCAAAGTGTTGCATTTCCGTACAATTTTAGCTAACTAAAATAAATAATAACGTGTGATCTGGATATACCTTGTGTCGCTTGTTAGTCTTAACCTCCAAATTGAGGCTATAATTGTGAAATAGTATTCAGGAAAGCTTGATTATATGATGAGTGTACTTAGTATATTAGAGTACAATATATTTTTTATTCATTTACAGACTTAAGAAACTCCTAAAGAAAAACGTTACCGTGTGGCACTAAATTTTTGCGGGAGTTTAATTTTGCGGATTGGGGATTTTTTGTGTTTTGCGAGAACCAATGTTTACGATTTGAAAAGACTGATTTTTCTTGCTGGGAATTAATTTTTGCGATTTTCTGGAGGTCGCGTTCAAATGGAACAGAAAACAGTTTCATTTTTGGAGTAAATGCCCAGTAAAAGGAATCGAAATACAAATAAAACAACATGGGAATGTCACTCTATTACTCTACAATGAATCGAAAATAACTAGGGTACCACTTGATGTAATATCCACCGAGTTATCTATGGCATTTTCTCCTTCAAATCAGCATTTTTGTATATCATTTCTACAGTGGAACAAATTTTTGCGGAGAAAAAATTTGCGGTAATTTTATTTTGTGGGAATTTATTTATGCGGATCGCGGAAAAACCGCAAAAATCGCAAAAATTAGAACCTGCAAAACTTTAGTGCCACACGGTATGTAGTAGCGGAGAGTTTCATGTCTGGGCTGAGTTATATGTGCGTTATTCACCAAGACTCGATACTTAGATTTACGCAAGTGTGGTTTTACTCAGTAACATTCAGTAAATATTAAGTTTGGAGCAACAACACCATGAAATAAAAATAATGTATCATCGCTAATATAAACATATGCAAGTGTTCCGCTAAGGAAGTTTTGTACCTCCATTGTCATATTGTAGGCTCAGAGATATACAGGAGATAGGACATCGTTGGGATAATTAAAAAATGGAACAGTTTTCAATTGAGTATCGAAAATAACTCCCACTGGCTATGGTTTTCGTTTACTACACTCAGTGTCTGTCAGTGAGTGGTGAGAACTACTCACGCTGATTTTCCGTTCGTTCCAGTTACAAAACAACAGACAAATTTTAGTACGCAGACGCAGAGAGATTTTAGTAGGCATACGCTAACATGTTGTTCTTCTCATTGATCGCCATTACGCCAAGGTGTAGCGATACGTAAATCACAACCTACAAAGAACTAGCTATATACACAACATATGCAATGAATGAAACGATAACAAATGCTACAAAAAAAGCACGGTCCATTTTAGTGGACACTCTATGCCATGAGTAAAGGTGCTCTTCCACTCTATGCGCGTGCTGGACCGGTGTTGGGGTTCCTCTATTAGACTCGTTCATCTCGATGCCTGCCATAGAAGCGCTGGATTTAACTATTGCGGGATGAAGACCCTCCGTTTCTGCCGCGTGAATCTGCTGGACGTTTCTCGTTTTCCTTCTGCCACAAAACCAACACATTTTCTGAACCCAGTCCGGTGGCGTTCCTTCTCTGAAGTAGACCCACAGGACAAAAATATTCGCGAAGAGAATCAAGGTTATGATGATCATGGTACCTTCAAGGAGAACGCCTAAAACTGGGAGACCGTCTGAGGTGACTGGCAAGAAGGAGGGGATGACGAGTAGAAAGACTGTCATGGCAAGAAGGACTGTGGTGACAAACCCAATGCGCTCCCCACTTTCTACGTGAACCAGGAAACTACTGAGAGCCAGGATGGTTAGGATAACACAGGGGATGGTCAGATAGAACGTGTAGTAGAGTGATTTGCGTTTCATTTTCACAGAGTAGACAGCTTCACTGAAGTTAAAGTTGCAGCAGTTTCCGTGGTCAGTTTCCGATATTTCAGCTGTGATGTCTTCTATCTTCCAGTTCCCGCTTTCTACAAAACGATCTGAAATGAAGAGATGAATGTTCTTGCAAGCCTCGTTTACTATTGAAACTCATGCACTAAATAAGCTATCACATATGTATTGTACTCCCTAAGGCGTGGTTCTATTTCCTTCGAAAACATCGCAAAGATTTTCACCCGCTGTGAGCTGAAATAAGAAAGAGTGCCGTTGTCTCGAATTACCATTTATGTAACCGACAGCCTGTCTGTCCCCTTCTGGCCTCGTAGCCCAATCGATAGAGCATCGTGACCATTTATGTAACCGACAGCCTGCCCCCTTCTGGCCTCGTAGCCCAATCGATAGAGCATCGTGATCAAAATCCGGAAGTCGTGGCCCTGAATCTCACAGAGCTCAAAGAAATTTTTGTACCTCGCGTGGATCTCGCTGTTGCCTATGTAGCCAATAGATTTTTTCATTATAATGTAAATAATTATTATTATTATTATTATTATTATTATTATTATTATTATTATTAAATGAATCATAGGCTAACTAGTATTACTGTCTTAATGTAGGCTAAATGCATTGTTTCTTTAATAAAGGCTCTTATCTCATCTTATCTTACTGGAGCAATGCTCAGTATGAGAATAATGGGTTAACTTCACTTACACTTACTTACTTAAAGTTAATGCCCCACTTCTAATGTTCAAAGTTTTTTAGAAGTACCAAATCAGTCCGTTTTTCAAGTTTTTAACCCTTACGCTTCAGAAGTTAAGCCTTGAATCATTTGATATGGCTCTAACTTATGATTTTATTTAAGGTGGCCACTAAGCAGTACTTTCCTGTGGTGCTGTTTATTGAGCTGTACAATGTGGCTCTAACTTTTGAGTCTGTGGATGAAATTCTAAAGTGTGACCATTCAAATGACAGCTACTGAGCAGTACTTTCCTGTGGTGCTGTTTATTATGCTGTACAAGGTGGTTCTACCTTTTGAATCTGTGGATGCAATCCTAGAGTCTAACCATTCAAATGAAAGCTGCTGGGCAGTACTTTCGCGAAACTGTGAGTTATATTGTATGTATGTATGTATGTATGTATGTATGTATGTATGTATGTACGTACGTACGTACGTACGTATGTATGTATGTATGTATGTATGTATGTATGTATGTATGTATGTATGTATGTATGTATGTATGTATGTATGTATGTATGTATGTATGTATGTATGTATGTATGTATGTATGTATGTATGTATGTAAAACTTTATTTAAACACGGAAAATCATCAGTTAATTAAGCTTAATTAAGTAAATAACTAAAACTAATTACAACTGCTTTACATGAGTGCCGTGTGGGAATCCGATGTATCAGCTATCTTCTTAATAATTTGCCCAAAGGGTGATTCTAAATTTTCAGGCCATGGACAAATCTTCTAGTGTGACGGTTCAAATAAAGGCTATTGAAACTTTCGAGCCCTAGGATGCTTCTAACTTTCGGATGTAATCATTTGAAGAGTGAGTGACCTTTCAAATGAAAGCTACTTGTCCGTTTTTAGAAGTGTCAAAAGAATAAGCATGTGAGTTAGCAAACGTTAGCGATGATTGTTTCTTACTTGTAAACTTGCTTCTGTCCCTGAATAACTTGATTTTCAGCAGATTCAGTCCATAAGTGTAGGAACCAAATGCGAGTTTGCAGGTCTGCTCGTCAAACGGCCATTTGTCGACCTCCATTTCGCAATTGACTTTGAATGTCGCCGGTCCACTCCAAGTACACTTGCCTTTATCATTGACTGCCACGTCTGTAACAAACTTGCTTGGTCCCCCTGCTAGGTTAATCTCGTCGTCGCCACTAGAGAGGAAAAGAAATTGTTAACTTTCTAACTCGTAGATGAAATGCTTTCTACTCGTACATATTTTAGAGTACGAAGGGTAGGTAGGGGTCATTACTTCCTGAATTATTCATTCCTGAATTATCTCCATCGTATAGTTGCTCCTAGCAGTGTATTACGCTCCTCTGGCCACAACCCATTTATAAACCGACCTCTGGGTCAACGTCCCTCAGAACAATCATTACACCCCGGTGTTTCCAGGACCATGTCAACAGCTATCAACAGAAATGATGTCAACCCTCTGTTCTATAGTCGTTAGTGCAACCACAAACACTTTTTCGCCCCTTTTCACTGGTCAATGCCCGTCTCTCTATCTCCCTTCCATAACAGCGGTCTCGTTTTTTCTGAAATTCGTACATTGATGTCATGAACCATGGTATCCCAAGTGATAATAATTTTATTGTTTATTTAAAGAAAATAACATCGATAATAGTAACAGTGATATATAAATTGTTACGCTAGAAAGTACTTGTTCCAGCTGAGGCCATGAATGTCAAATACTGCCACAGATGCACAAATGGACAAAGAACATGGCACTGTGGCTTAAAGCCTTATGGGCTAGTAGCCTCAAAATTAAATGACATTTAACCTTAAAAGGGCTCTGGGACGTGTTTTGATACAATGGTGAATACGACACAAATTTAATGGTGAAACAGGTCTGTTTGGTGGAAGCGTGCTGCAACTTTAACAATTAATAAAATTCAAACACTTAAAAATAATACAAGTGTTTCAGCCACCCTAATTCCCAAGAATCTAATTTTAAACAAAATCAGGATCACATGTTGCAAAACAAAGATCCTCACTTGTTAAAAAGAGCAATGTCCGGGACCCAAATCTCATCAGGGGCGAAATGGATGCGATCTACATCATCATAATCACTTGCATTCCACTGTAAGAATTCGTTTTGCCATTGCTGTAAATATACAAAAAAAAATTATTGTTTTATTGTTGTCAATCCTATTACTTGCGTGCTGAAGTCTTATCTGAAACTAAAACTTGGGTGGTTCCAACAACACGACTAGAAGATAACCTTTTAAGGAACGACTTTTGCGCGCAATTTTTTTGGCCTGGATACTTGAAGGCAAGGTAAACATTAAAAAAATGCTGCCGAAAAGTAATAATTGCACTGCAATGAACTTGTTAGGACGCTACATATATTTTTTCCTGACCTGAATAACCCAAGTATCCATAACCACTACTTGCTCTTGATTATCCTGTTAAAAAATGAAAAATAGTGTCATTCAGTAAATTAATATGTAGCTATATCTAACCATAAAGCTATTTAACTATTGAAACGGCGAATAGAAAAATGTGAAACATCAATCTGACAAAAATACCAAAAAGAAATAATTTCGAATTCGCACTTACCACTTTCACCAGCCTACCGACTCTCAGGGCAAACTGTACCTCCACTACTCTTTTCCCTCTGCGAACCGGGCGAACTTTTCTGTCGTAATCGTCAAGGAGGTCTGCCCGGATGTGGTGTTCCCATGAAGAGTTTGTTGAACATAAAGATCCTAAAAATCCCGTGGAAGTTGTTAGTGTGTGGTGCAGGAAAATAATAGGAAACACAGAACAGAAAGGAGAAGAAGTGGGAGAGGGTAGGAGGGCGATTGAGGGAGAGAGGTGGAGACAGGGCGGAAGGGAGAGAGGCTAGTGGAGAGATGATTGGGAGGACAGGAGGGAGAGAGGGTGACGGAGGAAGGGATCAGGGATGATGTACAGCAGGAGAGAGGGAGGGTGACGGAGGAAGGGACCAAGGATGATGTACAGCAGGAGGGAGGGAGGGTGACGGACGAAGGGACCAAGGATGATGTACAGCAGGAGGGAGGGAGGGTGACGGAGGAAGGGACCAAGGATGATGTACAGCAGGAGGGAGGGAGGGTGACGGAGGAAGGGACCAAGGATGACGTACAGCAGGAGGGAGGGAGGGTGACGGAGGAAGGGAACAAGGATGATGTACAGCAGGAGGGAGGGAGGGTGTCGGAGGAAGGGACCAAGGATGATGTACAGCAGGAGGGAGGGTGACGGAGGAAGGGACCAAGGATGATGTACAGCAGGAGGGAGGGAGGGTGACGGAGGAAGGGAACAAGGATGATGTACAGCAGGAGGGAGGGAGGGTGACGGAGGAAGGGACCAAGGATGATGTACAGCAGGAGGGAGGGTGACGGAGGAAGGGACCAAGGATGATGTACAGCAGGAGGGAGGGAGGGTGACGGAGGAAGGGAACAAGGATGATGTACAGCAGGAGGGAGGGAGGGTGACGGAGGAAGAGACCAAGGATGATGTACAGCAGGAGGGAGGGAGGGTGACGGAGGAAGGGAACAAGGATGATGTACAGCAGGCAGGAGGGAGGGTGACGGAGGAAGGGAACAAGGATGATGTACAGCAGGAGGGAGGGAGGGTGACGGAGGAAGGGAACAAGGATGATGTACAGCAGGAGGGAGGGAGGGTGACGGAGGAAGAGACCAAGGATGATGTACAGCAGGAGGGAGGGAGGGTGACGGAGGAAGGGAACAAGGATGATGTACAGCAGGCAGGAGGGAGGGTGACGGAGGAAGGGAACAAGGATGATGTACAGCAGGAGGGAGGGAGGGTGACGGAGGAAGGGACCAAGGATGATGTACAGCAGGAGGGAGGGTGACGGAGGAAGGGACCAAGGATGATGTACAGCAGGAGGGAGGGAGGGTGACGGAGGAAGGGAACAAGGATGATGTACAGCAGGAGGGAGGGAGGGTGACGGAGGAAGGGACCAAGGATGATGTACAGCAGGAGGGAGGGAGGGTGACGGAGGAAGGGAACAAGGATGATGTACAGCAGGCAGGAGGGAGGGTGACGGAGGAAGGGAACAAGGATGATGTACAGCAGGAGGGAGGGAGGGTGACGGAGGAAGGGACCAAGGATGATGTACAGCAGGAGGGAGGGAGGGTGACGGAGGAAGGGAACAAGGATGATGTACAGCAGGAGGGAGGGAGAGTGACGGAGGAAGGGACCAAGGATGATGTACAGCAGGAGGGAGGGAGGGTGACGGAGGAAGGGACCAAGGATGATGTACAGCAGGCAGGAGGGAGGGTGACGGAGGAAGGGACCAAGGATGATGTACAGCAGGAGAGAGGAAGGGTGACGGAGGAAAGGACCAAGGATGATGTACAGCAGGAGGGAGGGAGGGTGACGGAGGAAGGGACCAAGGATGATGTACAGCAGGAGGGAGGGAGGGTGACGGAGGAAGGGACCAAGGATGATGTACAGCAGGAGGGAGGGAGGGTGACGGAGGAAGGGACCAAGGATGACGTACAGCAGGAGGGAGGGAG